>CM022756.1:24228800-24813800 GCA_012411365.1 Ameiurus melas
TATCCCCCCTCCACTCCTCCACTATCCCCCTCTCCACCCTCCACTATCCCCCTCTCCACTCACCCTCCAATATCCCCCTCTCCACCCTCTACTATCCCCCTCCACCACTCCTCCACTATACCTCTCCACTCCTCCACTATCCCCCCTCCACCCTCCACTATTCCTGTCTCCACTCCTACACTATCCCTCTCTCCACTCACTCCTCCACTATCCCCTCTCCACTCACCCTCCAATATCCCCCTCTCCACTCCTCCACTATCCCTTTCTCCAGTCACTCCTCCACTATCCCCCTCTCCACTCCTCTACTGTCCCCCTCTCCACTCACTCCTCCACTATCCCCCTCTCCACTTCTCTACTGTCCCCCTCTCCACTCACTCCTCCAATATCCCCCTCCATTCCTCCACTATCCCTCTCCCCCTCCTCCACTATCCCTCTCTCCACTCCTCCACTACCCCCTCACTATCCATCATTCAGCAAGCTCAAGTCAGTAGCATACTAAGACAAAGAAGGAAACGAAAATATTTAAAAACAAAGGAAACAGTACCAAACCATCATAGGAGAGCTGCAGCCTAACTCTCTCTCTCTCTCTCTCTCTCTCTCTCTCTCTCACACACACACACACACACACATACACACATACAAACATACACACACACACACAAACACACAAACACACAAACACACACACTTTCATTTTCATCTTTCTTTCCTTCTCTCTCTGTCAGTTTCTCTCTCCCACATGCTGGCCACCTGTCAGTCGTCAAGGGACAAGTTCAAACAGACGCTGCTGCACCTGTCTGATTCTCTTTTTCTCTCTTTTCTTGCATCTTGTTCTCTTTCACACACACACACACACACACACACACACACACACACACACACACACACACACACACACACACACACACACACATACACACACATACACACACACACATTCTTGTCCCTGATCCTATCACAAATTCTCTCTCTCTGTCAGCCCCACACCCATCCTCCTCTCAGCAATTCCCTCGGGTGTCCGGGTCATGTGTCACACCTAACCCCTGAGGTCACAGCCTGGCTTTGACCCCTAACACAGTCACTTATGAGGTTGGGTCAAGTTTAACTGCTGCCACACGCCACAGTGATGTCAGTCAGCCCCGCCTCCCACCTCTGAATGGCCAATCAATTACCAAGCCATGCAAAAAGTAAACTGAACACAAAGGGATTAAAGGTCAGCTTCCTCAACTCAACACTACTAAAGAGAACTTCTTGGGAAGTCATGAGTTCACCAAGCTTTGAGAACCTGCATCTCTGATGCACATTTAAAACCATGAAGTGTTCCAGACAGGAGGCAATGAAAATTGCAGTTAAAATATAATGATATATTATAATAAAATATCATTTTAACTTAAGAGATGACTCCGAAAGGCTGAAAATTACAATGTCTCTAAAGTCTCAATGTTGATTTCTGTTTTAAATTTCGACAAAAATCCGATTAAATTAAGGAATTAACTGATTTCATACCACTGTTGAGGAAAATATTACAAAATCAATAGTGTAAGAATTATTCACACGTTGTGGCCAAAAGTTTGTGGACACCTTATCATTACACCCATACAGTATATGAGCCTTCACCAAACTGTTCCCACAAAGTTGGAAGCACACCATTGTGTAGAATGTCTTTGTATGCTATAGCATTACAGTTTCCCTTCACTGAAACTAAGAGGCCCAAAGCTGTTCACAAAGCAAGCTCCAAGAAGACATGGTTCGCCAAGGTTGGAGCGGAAAATCCTACTGAACACCACTGGGATGAACTGGAATGCTGACTGTGCCCCAGACCTCATCACCTGACATCAGTGCCCGACCTCAATAATGTTCTTGTGGCTGAATGAACACAAATCCCCACATCCATCTTCCAAAATCTAGATGAACGCCTTCCCAGAAGAGTGGAGGTTATTATAACAGCTAAGAACATGGAAGTGGCTAGGAGGTTCAAAAAGCGCATATGGGTGTGATGGTCAGGGGGCCACGAACTTTTAGCCACGTATTGTATCAATGCGCTAAAACAGCACGCTATGACGTTTAATCATTTAATAACCATTATGCTTAAATTAAATTATTTTTTGCATCTGTGTAGCATACTGTGTGACATACTAATAGAACACACAAGCACACATACACACTCTCTCTCTCGCAAAACTACATTAATTCAAGTTGTACTGTAACAAAACAACCCTCACCCTCATGGCTTCATCCTTAATCTAACCCAATCTTAACACTGGTTCTATTTGGAAAAGGAGCTTTAAGATAAACACATGCAAAGTAAAAAAGTACCTTAAAACACGAGTCTTAATGGAGCTGAACTTCTGAGCACTTTTGACACCGTAAGTAAACACACACGCACACCTGTTTCAATTACAAGCTGTCCGATTGTAAAACTTGGCTTTGTCTTCCTTTTGTAGCTATGCGAAAGTGAAAACACAAGACCAGTGGGCTTATCTGAGGTTTAAATCACTGCTAACAAAAACAAACAAGTCCTTCTCAGTGGGGGAGAAATGTTAGGAGTGCAGAGTGCTGCACAGCACGGCTGGTGTACGAAATGCTTCAAAAGCAGCGTCTATAACGCTGACGGTGAAGGATTTGTTTTTCGACCTGTGCAGAGTGAGCACTTGTGAGTTCACCAGGTTCAATGAGCTGCGAAGGAAGGTGATAAAATAGTTTATCAACATTGCACTTCACTGTGATTCAGGGAAGGAAAGAACCCTGCCTCATATGCTCACATGGAAGACAAACAGAGACCGAGTAAAGGCGGGTTAAGAGCCCAGGAACTGCCACACGGCACCACGGTCCCCTTAGGACCACCTGAGTAGTCAGTGTAGTCCACCTAAAGCGCTGTTGGGCCGAGAGATGAGTTTTGATAAAAATCTAGCTGTCAAAATCTTTAAAGCAAAATGGATTTAGCAGACACGTTAAAAATGTCTTAACCGAGCTCTATCACCTGCAAAACTGTAACTCTACAGTATATATACTCTGGTTTTAAAAATATTCAAAAGTAAATAAAAAAGTCGCTTGGATCTAAAACCTTTAGCATAAATACTATACTGAATGAGAATGAAAATCCAATCTAAAAAGAATTGTAATGTTTGTTATGTAACAACTATAACGTTTATAAAGATTTTTTTTTTAAAAACAGGAAATAGTCAATGTTCTGCATGAGAAGGTGGGCTGGTGAGGCGAGCGTATCTTCTAATAGATTGCTGGACCATGAATCATCGATCGGCTCATTGCTTAATTGGATTTTTGGATGACCTCTATCAGATACAAACCCGGGCCAGACATGCATATATTTTTGACTGCATGGCACAACATGGTATATGATCTGCATGTAGTCGCACACTGCTTTGTAGTTCATCCAAAGATCGAGTAACTTTTCCTCCCTCATGATTCCTCAACCACGGAAGAGCTGACATGTTTATTGGTCACGTGACCAAAATGTCTCTAGGATGATGGAGTCTGACATTTAACGATTTATTGGTAAGACTGTTAAGGATTTATTAGGCATGCATTTTTATTCGCACAGCAATAGAGGAGCAGAGATGGTCTTATGAACCATTTTACTTTATATTTACTGTGAGTTCAGTAAATTATTATCGTTTGCCAGATTACAATATTAGACCTTATCAGTCCCTCCAGGATTTAACGATTTTGTGATTAAATGAAGAAATGGACACAAAATAAAGCAAACGCCACAATATTGGGAGGAGATTGCAATTTTCCACAGATTTGGTCATGTGAAGTTATCGCAACGCGCATTCAGTCAAAGACCTCATCAATTCACGTGAGTACAGCTAAAAGGTCTCATTTACCAACAAACACCACTGTAAAAGACCAAACAATTTTGTGCGATCACGATTTCTCCAATAAAAAAAAAATAACTCCTGTACGAATTGCCTTAAGATCTACAAGACCATCTAATATGTACTATGTATGCATCTCAAAGATGTACATTAAACAGTGTAATGCTTGCCATTAGGATGTGATTAATGGACAAACGTATTCTAGGTAGATGATGATTGTTTTGTTATATGCTACTCTGAGAATTTTTTTTTTTTTTGCAGTTTTGTGCCAGACTGCATGCTTGTTCAGAGAAATGTACAAAGAGTTCATTACTGAATAATGAGTATAAGTGCAAAAGCAGGTGTTTAGCCTGAGGAATACTATAAATCTTTTAAAGAAGCCAAAGGATAAAAGTAAAATCCTGAAACACATTGAAATGAGGGACAGAGTTAAACTGTCAAAATAGATAATACATCGAACCACACACACCCTTTTGCTGATTATACAGCAATGTTTTTTCTATACGATTTTTTGTTGCTTATAAGTCTAGTGAGTTCATTCATGTTCTGTGCCTGCTTTATTCCTGTCATGGTCAGGGAATACCATTAAAATATGCCATGGATGGGACACAGGGCCACATTTATTTAGAGTAGACCATGCAACTCCTTGGGTGTTTTTGGGAGATGGGAGGAAAACAGAGAACCCAAAGGAAACCCACACAGACACATGGAGAACACACATGGACAGTAACACATAAAAACTATTCATTTATTCCCTTTTATCTCTAAGAGCTAACCAATTTCACTCCAGATTCTGTCTTTTTAAAACTCTTTCTATCTCTCACCTTGGTCTCTCTCATGCCATGGTCGGCTGACTGGTGAGCTAGGGGAAGAGTAGAAGTCCGGGCCTGTGGGACTCGTCTCCATGCTGTCCTCTGGAACAGTCTTAGGTCGCTTACTGCACACACAATACAGACATGGGGGAGGGAATACTCGATCAATTCTGTTTTTAGGAGGACGTGTGCAAATATAAAAGACTTAAATGATTGATGTGGGGCTGAGGTGTAGTGTCTGTGTGTGTGTGCTCACCTGCCAGGAGGGGAGGAGATTGAGCGGTGTAAGCTCACTGAGTTCAGGTCATGGTAATATGGTTGGCTGGGCATGTCTGCCATGGTGAAATTCACCCCTGCCCCCTGCGTGATAGGAGCTAGCGAAAGAGAGAGAGAGAGAGAGAGTTAGAGAGAGAGGAAGTAATGATTTAACCAAATAAAAAGGACAGGAATGTTTCATTTTTTAAAAATTCAAGTAATCCATCATTTCAACATTTGCAGTACATTAGCTAAATCTCATCATACACACACACACACACACACACACGTACGCGCACACACGCACACACTTTCGATACAGTTCTCAATTCGACACAGTTGCTCAGAACTAGTTTTGCACGCAGACAAACCCAAACATAAGCGAGGACGTAAGTTGATCTCTGAGTAGAGCCGCCCTCAGGGTTACAGAGGAATCTGTATATCACACATATCAGATCTACAGAAAAACCTCAAGCTGTTCACTGGTCTAAATCCTGCGTCCCTCTTTATTCACACACAAAAGTCCATCCCAGTTGGTTCACTCTTTTATGGACTGAGAAATCTATACCGGGATAAGACCGGGTGCAGAAACATCTTATAAAAAGTGTCCTGTTTAAATCCAGGCTGTAACTCAGTATAGTAAGCTATTGTCATTTATATGTAGGCCAATAAATGATCTAATGTCAACAGTTACTCATTATAAACAATGATAATGTTGTCTTGGCGAAACTAATGGAATGAACCCAGAAGAATATCAACAGGCACATAAAAGCCTTTATTATTCGTACACGTCAAGTGTTTACAGACCAATTTAACAAGCCTAGTGCACTCCAGTGAAGGACCCACATTGTCTACTTTAACCCTAATACTGGTATGAGGATATAAAAGCTATATTCAACCCAATTTCTACTGCATGTTTAAACCTTAGGCTTGAACATGATATATGATTTTTAAGGGATTGATTGGATATTTAGCAACACCAATGTCTCTACTACAACTTTATTCATACAATACAATTCTGATTACAACAATGACTCAGCATGATGATACCACTGTCTTTGCTACAATACAATACGACACAATAAACTGTACTACACTCGGAACATTACATGACCAACTTTGGTCAGAATCTGCAGTAGGCCTGTCGATGATGATGATGACATAGTGATGGCTACAGGCAAACCACATTTCTAAGCCATTTACATATCAGTTTAAAAATATGAATTATTTTTACACACCAGTTATTTGTTCTTTTTGGGTAGCATGTGCAGTTACTACAGATAATAATGTCGAAATGATTCCCAGTACTGAGAGAAAATGAAAAACAAACAAAAGAACCTGATTACTCGGAATTGACTTAGACTGGAAGTACACAGTGGGAAAAACTGTCGACTTTCAACTTTCAATTTATTTATTTATTTTTTATTTTTTTAGGGGTAATATGTTGTATCATATTTTTTCGTTTGAGCAAAGCTTAATAATTGCCAATAATTTTTTAGGTTTCACTGTTCTCAGTGTCTAAGGCCGCATTTCTGTGAAATGTATTTTTGTAGAGCGATAGATTATTCAGTTATTCATTGAATTGTTCAGTTCAATGTAGCATTAGTGTATATAAAATGATAAATATCTGTAATTCATTAGGGGTTCAAATCCCACCTCCACCCTTCGTGTGTGCAACTTGCATGTTTTCCCGGTGCTTCGGGGGTTTCCTCCGGGTACCCCGGTTTCCTCCCCCAGTCCGAAGACTGATTTGGCATTTCCAAATTGCCCATAGTGTGTATGTGTGACCGTGCCCTGCAATTGGTTGACACTAGGGTTTTCACGGTAACAAAATTTCAGTAGTCGCTACCAATACCAGTAAAAATTCCACAGTACTCGGTACCAAAGCAAAACACAAAAATTAAATATCGTCTTTTTTAATGCCATTCTGTATACTTCAAGTACATCATTATTATTAAAGCTACTAGAGTTATCCAGACAAGAGTAGAAATGTTTTTCTGTCTGACTGATATTAAAGACAAACAGTGCTAGCCACACATCTATTATTTCTAACACATCAATTTCAGATATATACCTCACCAAAAAGATTCTGGTGTGTAAAATTAATAAATTCAATCATGTCCTCCCATTTATTTTACCCCAATAATAGTTGTTAATAAGGACTCCTGACCGTATTACCATTAAACGCGTGTATGTTAACCATTAAGTAAGCAAAAACGAGGATGTTTTCTTTTATTACATTCCAATTAAACTAAGCTACAACATTCATAATGCAACCGCTATCATAATTTTAAAGTCACATACTTGAACTGCTTGAATAAATACTGCAGTTAAGCAGCCGATCCTCCTGAAAGCAAGGTTAATCAATCCGCACATAAATTTCACGGGTGCGGTTTTTACACACTTAACGGTAATAGCACCGAAAGCAGAAATCAGTGTGTTTCACCTACTATATAGTAGGCAAGTATGCGGTTTTGGACACAACCATGGTAACCATGTCATCTTGAAAACTTCCCGACTGACTACCTGTCAGGAAGTGCGTCAGTACCCGTACTACCGGTACTTGTGAAAATCTGGTACCATCAACTTTTTTCTTTTGTAGTACTGACTTGGTACCGAAGTACCGGTACTTTTGACAACCCTAGTCGACACCCTGTCCAGGTTGTCCCTCGCCTTGTGGCCCTGTGATTCGCTCCAGGCTCCATAAGCAGTATGGAACATTTATGGATCATCAATGTAACTCCAAATAAATGATTTTATCCTCTTGTGTTTTAAAGTTGAATAAAACTACACAATTTTGTATTTACTATATATTTAGATTGATAGAGTTTTTTGATACAGAATTCTCTTAGACTTTGTTTCTAAGTGAGATTAGAGGGTATAAAGGTATTTTTTCTTCTTCCTACAGGGACAAGTGTTGAAATTATTGTCTGTGATAAACAGCCACAGAACACAGATGCGGTGGATAGAGCTTAGTTAGAAAAACTCTGAGTATTCCTTTAAAGCTCCCATTTCAGTTTTAGGATTAACTGGACTAACCCTAATTTTAGGGTTAGAGCTTAAGGTGCCTGGTCTTTCCTAACATCTCTATCGCCAGACTATTAGGAGTGAAAGATCTGTTCCCTCTGTTTCCCCCTGATTCGCTGCTTCTTCACTCGAGTGAATTAGGCTTGGGTGTGAGTTCTGCTCCTCATTTGGTGCTGAAAGGCGGTATGATTGGAGACCCAGATTTCTGAAGCATCATGAAAAGCTCAGCAGTTCAATGAGGCCAAGCTGACAGAGTGGCCGTCTCATAAGGTGTGTGTGTCTGTGCGTGTGTGTGTGTATGTGAGTGTGACACTGGGCATTTTGTTACATGTAGAAGGTGTAACATGTATCAGTTACAGTGTCATCAGGTGCGTGTGCGTGCGTGCGTGTGTGTGCGTGTGTATGCTTGTGTGTGTTTGGAAAGGGCGGCCTCAAAACCCCTAGGCAATACACACAGATCATGCCTGAGGGAGGCATTGTCCTCAACCAACACTGAAAGAAAGATTCCTGTTGGAACATCTGTCATCGTCTTTGATGAAGGCAGGCATGTCTACGCACACACTCCTGTACGATCATTCACACACACACACACACACACACACACACACACACACACACACATGTTAACATACACACATGCTCACATACACACATGCTTTCATACACCACACACACACACACACGCACATGTTCTCACACACTGCTCCAAGGACCTGCCTGACTGGATTCTCCACATGTGTTCTGGGTAAGTATCTCTCTCACCAAGTCAGAAAGGCTCAACATAAAGGAAGGCATGATGACTGTGTGTGTGTGTGTGTGTGTGTGTGTGTGTGGTGTGTGTGTGTGTGTGTGTGTGTGTGTGTGTGTTTGTTTGTTTGTATTTGTCTGTGTCTATATTTGAGCTATATTTCATGGTAAGCTCGACTTACTTCTGGATACTCTGACCAGCTCTGAAACGCTGAACACTCCTGATTTGACAAAACTGTCTTCCAAGTAAACTGTAGGACAAAGAACAAACACACTTTAGCTGTTTATTTTATTCTTTGACACTGGATCACATTATTTGCATTAAATTACATACTGATTTTTATCATGACAATTATGCAGGCATGTAATGTTTATCATAATATCGCCATGCTGCCCGGTCTTAGCGATAAGCCTGGAAAAGACGTTCATCTTTTTACTGTGGGCCGTATTCAGGGTTGAGGTGGACTCACATAGTGAGGAGATGATACCAATACTGCTCAGCATTCAGACCTCAGATGGAACATAGGCATGCGTGTTTCAGTTACATTCGGTTACAACATGATTGGATATTGGCTTTGAGTAAGGAGCAGGATTGAGTCCAGCAGCTTGTTTATCCATACAGTAGGCGAAATGCAGTACGCCAACGGAGGAGTATGTCTGTATTCTAAAACAGGTGAGAAATACCCAAATGATCTACTGCTTCCGCTGAGATTCGGCAGTATGGAACCGATGGACACTGCCCTATCCAATTAGGCAACAGGACTGGCTTTGAAGAGCTGTCAGAAACAATACTGGCGGCAGGCAGTGCGTCGGCTCTTTTTCAGTGTAAATGCTATTGGTATTAAACGTTGTTCTTGAGGTTAAACAGTACTTGTTTAACAACACCTGAGTAATCTGTTAACTTGTAGAAGGTTTCAACAAAAAAACAAAAAAAACAAACAGTTGCCACACCTGCCATCAAGGCAGTCTCTTTAACGTTTTGTGGTTATTATGATGTTGTAAGTCACGTGACAGTGCCAACATGACAGGTGAAGTATGTCCAGATTGTATTCATACTGCATACTACATATACTCATCAGTATGTACTGTATCAATGGCTGAGCAGTAGGTACTGAACTGAATGCAGTAGGTACTGTCACAGTATGTGATTTTGGACGCACGGGCAAATTGATGCAACTACAGTACACCATGCTGAAATGTGTTTAAGACAATGTAAAATGTTGCCCTAATGTCCAGAGTTCAGATTCTGACAATAGCCAGGAATCCACGAGCGCCAATCTGACCATGCTGTGTGAGTGGGAGGGATGGCACACACACTCCCTTCTCAATCAGAGTGACACTAGAAAATTGTGGGCATCTGCAAGTTCGAGTATGTGGAAGAAGGAAGATAGAGTGTGTTCAGCTGCCCTGTGATCCAGCACAAGCAGCAGTTTGAAAGATACAGTGAATGGCTTCGCGTATCTCGGAGGAAGCACTTGTTAGCCCATACCCTCCCTGGTTTGTGGCTGTGGTATGAGGGGAGCTGGCTAGTGGGTAGGAACTAGTAAATGACCTAATGGGGAGAAAACAGTGTAACTTTCCTTACATAAATATTGATGCAACTCTAAATACAGCCCAGTGAGTGCAAACTATCCTCCACAGCTCAGCACAAGGATGATGGGATACATAGGCCAGCACCACCAGCAGTAGTAGCTATGCCCAGTATGAGTCATGACCACATTGCAATTCTTCACTAAGCAAGGGAAGATGAAAAACCTGCTCTAGCGGTAAACAGCTAATTATGCATCACTGACCTCATTCCTTGCACATCACTGAGAGGAAAAAAGTGAGGGGTAAAAGAAAAGCTGTGTGGTGTGCTGGTACATGGTGTTTCTTCTCCATGCCTACACCCAAATGACAACATACACCCAGCAACATAAACTGCAATCTGTCAGCCGTTCTGTCATTTAAGAAGTGACATTTAGATTTTTCTTTTCAAATTCTAAATGGAACATATTTGGCTTTGAGCATGACTTCAGTTCATTTAGAAGACTGACTGCATTTCCAAGCCTAATAAATGTCTCGATGCAATTTACTGAGTGAAACTAAACGGTACATATTCGCTTTTCTTGTAACGTTTTCTAGGATTTCTTCCGTTCAATGCAGGAGAGTCAAGAGAAGACTGCCAGCTGCTAAACTGCCACCAAAACAGCTGCTTCAGCGTGGGTCTTGCTAGGTCAGTGAAGAAGTCAGAGATCACAAAGATTCCCACACTGGATCATAAATTAAAAGTCAGTATGTGAAATGTATACTAAGACACACTCTTGACTGATACATGTGGGATGTTCCATTACACAGTCTCGGCCCCATTAGCTTTCGCCTGGATGTTTCTAAGCAGAACAATTGGAGCTTCTCGCTCGAAACCCTGCAAATCTCATCAGTGGTTCCTTCCGGCTGAGTTCTGAGAGCCTCCTGTTCCCAGCAGCTGGGAGATCACATGGAATTTGTCAGCGCTGTGCCTTTGTTGTTTAACGCAAGACACTTCAGGTGAATAGGTTTTTTTTTAAAATAATAATAATAATAATAATAATAATAATAATAATAATAATAATAATAATAAAATATTATAATCTCCAGTTAATTGCTGATTCAGTTTTTTTTTTATATGAACTTTTTCAAAGATCTATTCATACACATGATGTATGCCCATTTTTACTTAAATGTGCATGAATTTGCATACTTCATAAAGCCAAAAAGCTAGTCTTTGGATGATGTTTGAATTGATGTATTTATTTGACTGTGAAAACATTCTCAAAACAAAGAATAACAGAAAAGTTTGGATGAACATATCTTTATCGTTTATTGATCTTTATTATTTGAGAACGAATGCTCACAGAAAAAAAGAAGATTCTCTAGTAAGTGTGTTTTGTAAGTAAAGTTTATAAAGGAATTGACGTATATGAAAATCACACTAACATATGTATATGAGATTGTGGCAGGTGGATGGTTTCAAGTAATTCAATTAATTTTGATATTTCCTTTACTACAGGGCAGAAAATGTGTTATAGATGCAATGATACAAAAATCTGATTGATTGGTGTCTTGCCTTCACAGATTGATTTTGTTTATGGTGGTAAAAAAAAAGCTGCAGATCTATGCTGGATCTGTGTGTGTGTGTGTGTGTGTGTGTGTGTGTGTGTGTGTGTGTGTGTGTGTGTGTGTGTGTGTGTGTGTGCGTGTGTGTGTTTGAGATACCTGGAGGGTTCTTGCCAGGCTCATTGTTACTGGGACTTCCTGACTGCTGTGAGTCTGTAAACAAATATAAAGAACGTGGATTAGTACACAAAACATAGACAGAGTGACTCAAAGAGCAGCGGCAGCGCAGATTACATTATCCTCATTTATCATCCACTTCCATTCCCTTCAGCTTTATTTGTTAAGCTCTTACCTCTTTCTAGAGCTTTTTATTTGTTTCTCTGGCAAGGGGAAATTAGTGAAATCCTTGATTATCATCATCCAAAGCTGACTCTTAGGACACAGACACTGACATTTGGTAATCAAAAACTAGTTTGTCTTCCAGGAACAGCAGTCAGCATTTTTTTTTTAAAGATCCACTAATGCATTTGTTAGGGAAAAACAAGCGACCGTTTATACAGTATACGTTTTAACTAAAAGTATTAAAATTCGCATGCAAATCCTAATCTATTTTGTGCGTGATGGCAGTTATTGTATGGTTCCCACCCAACCCCCCACCTCATCCTTCCTGGGAAAGACTGCAGGAGCTCAGTCCTGACAGGCCAGGCCAGATGTGTGCAGAAACATGTTTTTTTTTTCTCCCACAGAATGGAGGAATGAGAAAGAAAGTAATAAAGAAGAGAGAGGAAACGCACAAAATGTGTGTCTTTCTGCTTGAACAGCCACAAACAATGCAAAATGCACTTTTGGAGGTCCAGTGCTTGACCATACATCATATAACGCAGATGTAGTATAGAGGGAGATATAGAGGAAGGAGTGGAGGGAAGAGTGGGAGGGCGCGAAATGAAAAAATGAGAAGAATCCAGCATGTCGTTAGGGTGTGCTTTCAATATACAGAATCCTGACTTATGACGTTACCTCATACAACCTTCAGGTGGCAGGTGCGCAGAATTCCACTGACCATGTGGTTTTTTTTTTTTAAAGCTATGGGATCTTCCACTTCTGATCAAACCCTACGATTATTGACTGGTAGCTTTAATTAGATTTGTCGTTAATAGCTGAAACCCAAACAGCACGGAAGACATCAGCTAAGCAGAGCCCTGAGTTCAGTACTGCTTCGGACGAGCGTGTGGATCCCACCCTTGTGATTTACACACGCTCTTCAGCACATGCACTCTCGCAACACAAAGAACCACACATGTTTGAGGGGCCCTGCAAGAACAACCAAGACGATATGATCTCTAACATGGAGACTAAGATAGCCTGGCTCGGAACAGCAATTTTCCATAGGTTTTCTCAGTAGGAGATATGAAGAGCAAAAAGGAGAGAGAGGGAAAGCATGAAGAAGAAGAGATGCGCATATAGTACGTATAAAAAGAGGTTTCAGACATAAAGTCTCAGATTCGCTTTGCTTGAGCAGCTGATAAAGGGCTTTTATTTGTGTACTAAGTTTAACTTTTATTACTCCCACCCCCAAAGCAAAAAATTGACCATTCAACAACGCTGCACAAATGGAATGTTCTTGGCTTCGGCTCAACAATGACAAAGGCAAGGAGGGAGCACTATATGTTAAGGGCGGGAAAAAAACTGAAAATTCAACATTTCTTTTCTAAGAGAAAGAAGCGAGCGCACTACAACCTAATGCTAATAATCAATTCTGTACCGCACCTTTCATACACAGAAGGTACCTGCTCAAGCTTTGTACTTGACTCATCTCAGAGTTGTGTGATTATTCCGGGTAAAATAACATCTAGTGTTTAATAGTTTAAAGCTTGACTAGACTATTAGGTCTTTGATTGGCAGGACTGGTGCAAAGCTGGCTGTGTGACAGTGCCAGTTCCTATGCCAACTTCCCATCCCCCTTCCTTGCCGATCAGCCTTCACATATGCACTATCCACCATCCATCAGTCTGGATAAAGACACCTCCTACTGGGTCCGAAAAAGAGAAAGATGGAGACACAGAGAAAGGGGAAGGGAAATAGAATGGCTTGAATCTATAGGTGCATTCTAGCATAGCGTTGTTTACTGTGATTAAAGTTGAAACAATAGAGCAGCTGGCTCTGGCATTTAGACATCAAATGGTCCAGACTCATTTTTCATTACAGACATGGACACACACCGATACTGTAGAAACACACCCCACAGCTGTTGTTACACGTACACACTAAGCGTATGTCAGAAGTAAACAACAAATGTAGTTTATGCCCGTTTACTAAAAATAAAAAACACACTACTTCTAATATAAAATGCCCAATTTCACATAAAATTATAACGACAGGCCTGCATTTCCAGATGTGTGTGTGTATTTCTATGCAGAGGTACACAGAGGTACATATGCCTTTGCAATGATGTTAAAATGGAACAGACGTATGGGACAGTTTAAAAATAAACGTCTGTAAGCCACGTACATAAACAGTTTGGCCAGGGTGGTGCTGAGTGTGTGTGCGTGTTGTAAGTGTGTCTACTTGTGAGAGTGAGACACAGATACCTGAAACACACAGAACCTCTCCAAGCACACTTCTTGCCACCCAACGACCATGTCAATGTTTAAACAAACAAACTAGCAGAGAAGCAGCATATGAGAGAAGACTTAGATAGCAAAAAAATCCAGTTCAGTCCCGTTCGATCCTAGTCTATACACTGAAGATATACTGGGAATAAAGTTTTTAGTTTGTTTTTATAATCTAGTTGATCATTTTATACATGTTATTAGGTCTATTTCCAAGACCATATTTAACATTTATTTATGACATTATTACTATCATAAAATTAAATTCAGGTGTTAATTTAATTTCATTTTGATATTCTCCATGTCGTTCTGAACTTGACTAGATCCAGTAAGTGTTACTTCCTTACATTCTTCACTTTTGTTAACACCAATTACCAATATACACATTTACACACTACCAGTCAAAACTTTACAAACACTCATTCTTTATTTTTATTTCCAGATTTTATAATAATAATAACGTCATCAAAACTCTGGGATAACACAAATTGAACTATGGGAATTATGTTGCGATAAAAAATCCAAAATAAATTTAAATTATTTAGTATTTTAGCATCTTCAAAGTAGACCTAATTTTTGCCTAGAATTTCTAGAAATATATTCCTGGCATTTTCTCAATCGATTTCTTGAGGAATTTCCCTGAGATGCTTTTTAAACAGTATTAAAGGAGTTCCCACCTACTGCATGCTGGACACTTATTGGCTGCTTTTCAGAATATTTCACTCCAAGTCGTTCATTTAAAAATCTATATTTTTTTGTAAATAAAATGTTAGATTTAAAATAAAATAAATTAATATGTTGGCACAACTATATTTTTGTCTATAACACAAACATTTAGTCACACACCTCCAGATCAAAAGATTTTTAAGACCATTTGAGAAACATTTCAGTCAAGTGAAAAAATGTTGACCGGTAGTATATATATATATATATATATATATATATATATATATATATATATATATATATATATATATATATATATATATAATATACATAATAATTTATATATATATATATATATATATATATATATATATATATATATACACACACAACACACACACACACACACATATATATATATATATATATATATATATATATATATATATATATATATATATATATATATATATATATATATATTATTATTATTATTATTATTATAGTGGGAAATACGGCAGAAATATCCAATCATAATACCTGAAGATAGAAAAACAGTGGTGTCTCAATATATAATGTTTTTAAATATCCTATCTCTTTTTTTTTATCAAAGTCCTTTATTTAACACAAGAAAGAAGAGAAAATAAATTAATAAATTAGCTGTCTATCACTACAAGTTAAACATGCAAGCAGTCTTAGACTATTTTGTCATTCTCAACTGTATGACTAAATTTTAGATTAACCTCTTCAAGGACTCACTGGCATGTCCAAACTCACAACCTTCACTCCTGTAAGTGTAAAACAGAAGGTGTTGAGTCACACACACCCAGGACAAAGCTCTTTCCTCTTGCTTTCTGATTGCATCTATCAGTTTCTGATGTGCAACCCAGCTCAGCATTCTTTTCATACAAGTCATCTAATTATATAATGATCATTCCTTTCCAGTTCCTTTACAGGGGGGAAAAAAAAAACAACTTTTTTCTCCAGCAGTCTTTCTCTGGAAACACACCTCCCACTCTACCTCAACTAAACATAAACACACATTCACACTCCTATACTTGGCACGATCCCTATGCAACCCAGCCGGCCTCTTGTCTCTGTTTTGTATTTTGTTTAGAGTTAGCACATACTTTAGCAACTTTACTTTGCTGGCTGAAGACTGGTCTGTATCAGACACACACACATACACACATACACGCGCACACACACGCACACATGCACACTTACACACACGCATTGAACGACAAGGAACATGCATACCGTCGACATTTCAGGAGGAGGCGTCTGGCAGCCATTTTAGAAAGTGAGCAGGGCTGCACACGTACTGCTCCGCTTGCCAAGGAAACCAGGCTTTAGCCAAGAATTCTAGCTTTTCCTCATTTTTTCTACTCTCTCCCTCTCTCTCTCTCTCCCTCTCTCTCTCTCATGGGCCAACCATGGAGGAATAGAGAGAGTGAGAGGCAGAAATATCTCCTAATTGTGGGCTGTCCTGGTTGAAATGTTTTGAGCAATGCAGCTGCACTAGTGTAAATACTGCCTGTGGCTGTATGTGTCTGGGTAAATGTCTGTTTTTTCATGTATTTTGGTGTGTGTATGTATGTATTCAGTCATCAGTATTTTGGTGCTGGCCAGGCTGAGCATTATTACCTCACAGTGCACGGCTGTGACTTCAACACACACTTGCAAATCAGCCGAGGTGGATCTTGGCGAGCGACTGTTTAACTTTCTTCTTCTCACCATCTCTCGTTTGTCTATCTCAATCAGCCGTATTTACATTCCCATCATGTGTCTACATACTTCACAATCAGTCTTTCACTCTGCAATTACTGCTCCGTATCGGCCCTTCGGTAGATCTCTCACAACACCCTTATCGTTTCTGCTTTCTTCACCGACGCTTCTTTCATGCTCCCTCTGTCATTTTCTATTGTCTTAGACCCAGCTCTTGTTGATAAAACACCAGGCCCTTTATCAGAACCAGCCATAACCTAAACAGAGATAGAAGGAGGAAAGCATCTTGGCACTTGTAAAGAGTGAGACAGCGTGAGGAAGCCTGTTGTGGCGGTTTTGGTGCCAAAGCGGGGTGTGAATAGTGGGCACACCAAAGCCGATGGGCATCTGTTCTGAAAGCTGACACAAAGACAGGCGGCCATCTTGCGATGAAGTTGTGCTCACGTGTGTGTCTCAGATAAATGATAAATGAAAAAGAGTCAACGAAAAAAGTGTTATCCTTTGTCTTTATCATTATTTTTGTACTATTTTTATTACTTCATGTGTTTATCCCTGTAATATCTCTACATCTCTATATTTCTAGACAAAGCATATTTAACCATCAAAAGTAACATGGTAGTTGCATTTCTGCTGCTTACACATACCCGGATGTTCACTCGAAGCTGTTCACACTGTGTGTTTTCATGATAGAGTAAAAAATTAAATGTCCTTAATAAAATATCCTTAATAAATAAATAAAAATATAAAAAATTTATATATATATATATATATATATATATATATATATATATATATATATATATATATATATATATATATATATATATTATCCAGGCCTGATCTTATATTTATATTACAATTATGTGCAAGTGTTTTTATCCAGAAATGTCAGAATACAATTTAATTTCTAGGTACAATACAAGTAAATGTCTATAACTGCCTGCTTTCCAGCTATTTATGTGATTTCACTGATATCAAAGCACATTCTAGCTAAAAACACCAAACCTGCCATGAGGCAACAAGCATAAGACACCACTTGCATTTATTTATTTATTTTTTGCTTACTTAAAATACTTCCACGTACTTCACAATGTTCTCATCATGTATGTTCATGTCAAAACCTGAGCCACAAGTTATCATATACAGTCACACATTTCTGACTCATCCAGCTTTGGATTTTCATTCAAAAAACAAGCAATAATGCAAAAGGTATATTTTTGCTTATTTTATTCTAAAATAAGCAATAATGCAAAAGGTATGAACAATCGTGACTTTGAGACTAAAATCAGGAGGAATATAAGAAAGTGTGTAGTGGGTGTAGAAGCAGGAAACATGAAAACACTGGTAGTAAAACAACACTGACAAGACAGGCATGTAAAAAATATATATTTTTAAATAAATGGAGAGTGTGAACAAGAAAAAGAAAACAAAGAGACAAGTGTGTGTATGTGTGTATGTGTGTATGCTACTCCATGACGCCTCTCAACGACAAAAGGAGAAGTGTCAGAGAAAGCAAACTCTCTCATGTGCAAGTATACCGTAGGTGCACAATCTGACAGGGACAAAGTCGCATTATTGATCTGTCTGTGTGTTAACAAAGGCCACCACAGTCTGACACGCAGCGTCACGCAGCGTCACGCAGCGATTGTTGCCTTACATATGTCTGCACTGGCAGTCCACGACTGAGGCCACAGAGACTCATCAGTCACATGTCAAACTATGGTGTCACAGTGACACACACCGTGCGCCTTCACATCTCAGCGACAAAAGCAGAACAGAGCGTGCACAGATCACCGCAGCCAAAGGTCAAATCATAGACAGATTATGGAAATGAGTATATGGGGGATTTCAATCCTGCAGGTCATTCTGAAAAGTCTGGGAGTGGTATGTCTAGGCGATGAGATTTGCATAAACCTGAAGGTGTTTCTCTACTCGTTACAATAATTCTTCACAATAACACTTTGCTAATAAAACTAAGGTAAATGGGTTATACTTGATTGTTTGGCTAACCAGAGATGTGTGAGGAGGCACAGAGCAAAATGCATCTAAAGCTAACATTGAATTGTCTTTGACTGAACCTCATCACATTATGCAATCTGTGTCTCGGACTATGATGTGTTGGAAATGATCAACAGCTGTCAATAAACTTAGGAATAAAAAAGAAAAAGCAAGATCAGTAAAGAAGATAATGTGTTAATAAACAAATTTCTCATTTTAAACTAAATTGCCCAACACTTTTAATACATAAAATGCATGTGATGCTGACTGACACAACACGGGTCTTTGAATGTAGGACACTTTGAACTTTTCTTAAAGCATGTTACCATCATAGTCATGATGATTTGCAAAACTCAGTAACAGAACCCATCCATCCATTTCCCCTAACACAGAAGGTCCATCCTACACAGGGCCATTGAGGAGTCTGGAGGGAATTTGTGCACAAGGCGGATGACAGTATGCCAACCCATCTCAAGGCACAATTGCACACTCATTCACACACTACGGACAATTTTGGAAATGCTGATCAGCCTACAATGCATGTCTTTGTACTAGTGGAGGAAACCAGAGTAACTGGAGGAAACCCTTGAAGCACTGGAAGAACATGTAAACTCCGTGCACACAGGGTGGAGGTGGGATTCGAACTCTCAACCCTTTACGTGTGAGGCAACATGTTAACCACTTAGCCTTAAAATTATTCTTTCACTGAAAAGGTGAAAATGCTATCAGTGCATCCTAGTAGATAACTCTTGAACTTGTTTAATTCATTGAGAAAATGGATTATCAACAAACGATTCAATAATCCACAAGTGCCACTTTCGCAATTTCTTTTTACACTGATATGCCTGCACCAGCATGGACATTATGTTGGGAGATTAGCACACAGCTCCTACCCTCTTGTGTTTGTCTGCAGGGTATTTATAGCGGTAGTAAAGACTGCATTCACTGAAATTGTATGACATCTCATCAGGGTATCTCCCCTTCCCAGTGACAGCATGCCACTTGGATGTGTATTGTTACTTGATTGGCTGAGTGAGTGGCCCATTTGCATGAGTGTGCGCGGTGTCGTGGGACAGTGGGGGGAGGTCCGGGCCGATTCGGCCTTGGCTGTGGCAACTGGCCAACAGTCCTTTTGTAGCCGTCGCAAGCCGGGCAAGGGAGGTGGGCACAGAAAGAGGTGCAGGGAGAGAGAGTGAGACTATAGACTTAATTATGCATGCACATTTCCCCATTCATGGAGGTGAGTGCGAAAGAGGGCGAGGGGTTGGGTGGCAACCAATGACATTCCACCGTACAGAGCTCCTGTCTGGAAGAACACTAATGAGGTGACACTCAGCGGCTGGAGCCCTGCCAAAACAGTCCATTAACTCCACACAAGTAGTTAAGAGGAGGAGAGACTGGGAGGGGGCAGACGGGGAGAAGAAGTAAAGGAAAAGTTCAAGAGAGAGGCAGAAAGACAGATAGGGAGTGAGTGAGGCGAGTTGTGAATGACACAACAGGGGGCCCATGGTGGTGGTGGGGGGGGCATGGCGGGGGGTGTGACGGCGAGCGTGTGTGTCTAAGTGTGTATGGGAGGTCAGTAAGGCTACTAGAGTCTCATGCACTCGGAGACCCAGACTCAGACAGGCCTTTAGCAGTCTGCCTCCTTTCTTTCATCTCTCACTTTCCAAGGCAGAGTAGCGCAGAATAATGGCAACCATTTCCCAATATCGTTATCCCAGTTCCGAGGCTTTTGCGTCCTTCGTGGATGGCAGTCTGACTTTTTAATCAGCCAGATGGAAACTGATGATCATTTGTATATACTATATTTGATTCTCTGACGTGCTTATATTACACCTACACACACACGTGTATATATATATATATATATATATATATATATATATATATATATATATATATATATATATATATATATATATATATATATATATATTTTTTTTATATATATATATATATATATATACACACACACCCACATACACACACACCCACACATACACATGCATGTGTGAGGCACAATGCAAAATGCTGTCTCACCACATAGTTATGTTCGCTCTGTCAGAACATGTTGTATGAACCATGTCTCCAGCAAAAATCCCACAGAACTCTTCATCCTCAAAACCATTGACACATGTGCAGTGACATCAACATCAATAACTGAAATATAAATATTCGTCTAAATGAAGGGACGGTGTATAAACATTCAAGCTCCATGTTCGTATATTTAATGAGTGTCTCTGTGATTAATACATGAAAATAACTTTTCTTTCATGCGGACTAAGATCATTTAAGGCAAACACGTGCTGCTACAATCAGTTCCAAAAGTACTGGCGCATTAGGTAAAGATGGGTTAAAGAAAAGGTTATGAAAAAATGTCTTCATGTGATTAATTAGCTCAATTTCACTGACCTTTAATAGAAGTACATTTATTTAAATTACATTTTTACTCAAATGTATTTATGTTTTAAGAAGAATGTCAATACTTCTGAAGCTGACTGCATATTATAGTTGTATTCATATTTGGAAAAAAAAATAACAGCAGTGATTCCTCAAAAACGTCTTTCTTAGGCTCCCAAAAGAGGTTAATGAAACTACATAATTGGTTATAGAAACTCGAATATTTCACTAGTCCAGTGATGCAATACTCTCCAGCAGCTGTGCTATTTAAAAAAATGTTTTATATCCTATTCAAAACCAGATTAGATGCAAAATGCATATAACCTTTAAATTCACCTGGTAGTATTACACTGCTTTGTGTTTCTTTGATAAAAATGCTTCTACATATTATAGCAATCCACTGTGTTTGCTCCCTGAATAGGTCTCAACCCTCTGAGATGCAGGAAAATACAAGTTGTCAAGTCGGTGGGAAAATAATGGTTATAGTTATATATAGTTAAAATAATAAGTAAAACACTGATTCATAACTATTCCTATAATTCAAGGACACTGATTCAACTGTTATCAAGTGGTTCTGGATATGTGTCTGAATCAGTTCAAGGCTCTGAGAAATCCTAAGGTTTATTTTTGATCATGTTTGCTTAGGTATGCATTTATTTGAAATGGTATTATTCAGTGTTTCTGAGACAATCCCACCAAATGATTATAAAGCAACAAGGATTCCTTACAATGCAGGTTGTGATTATGCCAGGCTCAGCTGCTGACCAGGCAAGGAAGATGATCGGTGTAATGCCAACTCCTGCATGAGGAGGCGGGGCAAAGTGCCAAAGTGGCAGGGGCAGAGTATCCAAGTATGGCCCAAGTCCAGCTTGACCCAAGGGCAAAGCAACCATTTACATCTACACTAAAACAAACAAACACACACACATTCACTTGTACCCAAATTAGGATGCTGAATGACGTATTGGACATATATCACACTACATCTAAGGCAAGATTTTGGCACAAAACTGACAAAGAAACAAAGCATTCACTCATTTAGGATGCTCTGCCAAAAAAACCCAGAACAAGACATGGGAGGAAAAGACTTAATTTAATTGAAAAAAAAAATCTCTCAGCACAGCCAACAGATGTCTGAGCACTTTTATAGTGCTACAACACCACTAATTTCAGACTGGAAAACACTCACCACGTGAAAATAGATGCTGCAGAAGTTCCTCGTGGTCTTTTTCTGCCACAACATTTAATTACTGTCAACGTTGAGTCTCTCTGTCTCTCATTCAGAAAAGGCAGAATTAGGTAGCCTATATCTTTGGTAGGAGCTTCAACGGAATGATTGGGGACAAGTTATTCCAAACATGGACAGCCTTTTCAATGCCCAGTTATAAATGACCCCTCCTACTCTTGATTCAAAAAACATTTATACGGACAATGCGATTCACAAAGCCTGTAGAATATACACTGCAAAGACACAACAGCAAGTCCATGTACACATCCATCAGCATGTCTACTATCCAAACCCACTAGCATAAACAGAATTGATTTCATCCTTTAAAGCAGTTGTATGTTACAATTCACACAGATCAGCTGTTTTACTGAATGGTAAATGTTCATACTAAAACAAGTCTTCACAAGCTCTTAACTAAAATCTCCATAGACTGAAGGACTCCTGGGGCCCTGCACCTCTGTTAAAAGCTTGATCTGCGTAATGAGCATTGCATACAGTGGACCTTGTGAAACACATACCAGACACATGTTAACTCAAAGCAGCCATGTGGAATGCTGCGTAGTAGGATTAATGTGGCGTACACTGTGGTGTTACCAGGTACAGAACCTGGTAGCTTTCTGTAGTTATATTCATGATCCCCAGGTGAAGACTTACAGTTCAAAACTCAATGCTCAACATTCCCTTACATGAATCTATTATTATTATTATTTGATATAATGCCTCCTGAAGCTTCTAAATAAACAATTGAAGGAGCTACAGCAGTGAATCAGACACAGTTGAAAGGGACACTACAAGAGCATGAAACAGCTTCTCCTGATAAAGTGTCTCAGGTGGAAAGTGTCGACAGGCCAGTGGCTGATGATTAACATAAGCATAATGAAGGAAGCTCTCGTTTAGCACTGGAAAGCCCATGATGCCTGCGACAAGGTCAGAAGACAGGCAATGGGCCAATCATCTGCAGCGACAGACTGGTGATCTCAGCGCATGTTGGGTAGTCCTTTCTAATGGGCAGATGCTGTGCCATAATTCACGTTTTGTTAGTTGCAGGGCCCGTCCTCCCTGGAAGACACTCAGAAAGGCAAATCTGCTATGTGCTCTTGAGGCTTGCTAGGGCGGCCCTGGGCTGCAGCAGTAACAACATGTGGTTTGGCTCCTGTGTTCAGTTTATATGTGCGACAGTGAGAGGAGGAACCGCTAAATGAATTTCAGATTCTGTTGTTCCAACACCAAAAACAATGTTACAAAAAGTCTGGTATTAAGCAGATGCTGAGGAATGCTGCTATTAACAGAAACTCATACGTTAGTAGCTGCTCATCGGCCCAGTATAAAATTGAAATATCTTAAGCCAAATTTAAGATAGAACTAAATTATGTTGTTTAGTAGACTTTTAAATATGTCTTTCATTCAAGCACTAAGGGGTATTTTTTCTATTATGTGAGGCTGCTACTTGCTTGTTTATTTGAAGCTGTGTATTAAATTTGGCAATTTATTCAGCCTTTTATACAATTATTTGAAATACATAGATGTAACCACACATTAAAAAAGAAGAAGAAGAAGAAGTAGAAGAAGAAAAAAAAAGATTTGCCTTGAATATATAAATATTTCTTTTCCAGTCTGACTCAACAAATGGTGCATATCAAGTAAGGACAAGAGAAAGCCTTGTGAAAGGGAGAAAAAGACAGCACTGGAGTGCAAACAATGTTGCTCTTTTTGTAATCACTGTTATGTAGCATGAGAATTATAGCAGGCTTTCCTGCACAGTATGGCTGCAGTCGCCCTCCTATGCCGTAGGGGCTGGGAATGCAAAAGGTCTTTGTGTGCATTTCAGTTTTCTGGCGGAGTGTCAGAGCACTAGAATGATAAGAACAATGCTCAGCTGTTGTACAGACAGATTCCTCAAAAGGTGGCTTTTTAACCAACCACACCACACATGCATTAAGAGAATTGGCAAAAGGTTAAGAAAAGCCGTTGAAAGTTACATAAAGCCCCATGTTAATATGTTTTGATTTTGACTGAGGTTTGCAGTCCAATAAGCCTTTCCATGAACCAACTCAGGAATTCTCCATCCATGGTGCTTAGATTCCTTCTCTTCTCCTTATTTCTGCCACGTCCTCAGTTCTTTGAGATTGTCAGCTCTACCTCTCGGCAGGGGTCTTTCTTGCTCTCTTCACAATCTGACGCCTGGCTCTGCGTTCGTCTGAGCACGCTGTTTTGAGTTCGTCAGAAAAGGTGAGTGAGAGCTTGAAGCCAGGTAATAGATCGCAGAGCTCCGGTCTGGAAGGTAAAGCACGCTGGGGAGGATCGTTCCTTCTTGTTTATGTTGTATGGAGCATATTTCTCAGTAACAGACGGGGCAGTAAGGGGAAAAAGGGAAGAAGGAAGAGAAGAGAGGAGAATGGAAGGAAACCACAAACTCTTTTCTCAGTCATGTATATTGTGTAGCCTTAATTTTTCATCACCTTGACACTTTCTGTGCATTGAAGTGTTTTCACTTACAAATGACACACTGGTGACTGATTTTGATATTCTTTACCCTTTTATAAGAATACTGAAGGCCTAGAGTAATATTTACAGGCCATGTATACTACCATCATTTTTTTTTTTTTACCTCTCAGCCCTGTGTAGTGCTGCCATAAATGTGTACACATCAGATAAACCCTTTGTTTCATGTTGTTAGCAAGTGAAAATTACAGTAATCAGGTTTGAGCTTCGGTGCTGAGATGTTGCCTGGTATTTGTGCGGCTTTTTTCCGGATTCGTAAGCCTAGTGGAATGCAGTAAGTATAGTTTTACAGTAACAAGGTACTGCATCATACATGTATGCTAAATATTTTGCCTTAACTCAGAAGTACTATAAATCTTTCCCTTTGCTAGAATGATAAGTGAGGAAAACACTTTGGGTCTGTATCTCACCAATTCCAGTTAAGACAGCTTGTTCAAATGTAACTAGACTGTCTAAACCAGTGTAAGCCTCAACATCCCCACAAATGTTTTTTCAGTCTGATAAATCTTTTAGACTTCTAACATTAAATGTTGATGCAAAAATAACAGTCCTCTAGTGCTTGAATAGGCTGCAATCCAAAGGCTATAAAATGTTATCTGCATGCATGTAGCTGGACACATCATTGCATCATGGGAACTAACAAAGTTATCAAAGGGCCACAATTGGATCAAACTCAATAATCTGCTCTCTTGGCAAGTGTTCACATGTACATACTCCTCCAACCATCACACCTATGGACTCTTTTTTTTTTTCCACAGACAGCCACTAGAAGTGAAGTCACAACCTAGTCCCAGAGTTGATCCCAGGTCCAGGTAGTGGGCACAAGGGTTTTAGCTGGACTCCCAGGTGGTTGGCAGAGGTGTTGCAACACTTCCTTTTCACCCTGTCCAAGCCACTTGAGCTTGGCACACCTCACCTGGAACAGCTCAGACCTCCGCAAACATTCGCTATGGCAAACTCTGGAGCCCACGCACTCCCTAGTGCAGACATTGTGCAGTAATGCTCAGACCTCAATCTGGCCCCAGGAAGAACAAGCGGGGGGAAAAAATACACCAGGAGGAGGCTTCTTATAAGCTATTCATGCCAAGCAGACACAAAGGTAGGGCCTTTTTTTTTATCAATTGAAGGAATTACACAGATCATATGTCACCATATGGAATTCCTTTTACACATAATGCATTTCCTTCATGAAGGCTATGAGAAGCCATAGAGCATATCTACTGGGAGCACTCTTTGGGACAGGGGGGAAAAAACATCACTGTGTGTATGTGTGTGTGTGTGTGTGTGTGTGTGTGTGTGTGTGCGCGAGCAGGCATGGGGTGGGGGGCCTCTGTCAGGGGCAGCCTCGGCACACTGAGCAGAAATATGCCATATGCACTCAGTGAACTGGGGCCTGCAGGGCTTCTCTCAAGGTTATTAGAAATCCCTACACACCCTGTGCGGAGTCTGAAAAAAAAAAACCCAAATACTCATATGAAGGCTTGAGTTCTGCCACACCTCTCTCACGTGTGAGGCCCACGAGGACTTTTAAGGAGCTGCGAAAACGCTTTTGTCTAATCAAGAAAAACTTCAGTAGGTCTGCTGTATCTGATCCCTCCTGTTGTGACAATGACACGGCCGCTGAGGCAGAGCGTACGCCTTTGCCTCAGATAACAGGGCTGCCTTTGACACAGAGTTTCCTTCCCTCTGCCGGGGCCAAGAGCCAGGGCTGTGCATCCGCTGCTCCACCCCCGGGTCCTCATCCACACAAAAGTAGGAAGTGGCAACCGTGGCCACTCGCATTGTGACAGACCTCCCTAAATCACGTCTCATTTCATCCACCGCTCTTCATAAGAGGTTTCGGCAGAGGAAACGATAAACACAACAACAGCACGTAAATACATCAGCCACAACTACCCAAGTGCTTAGAACAGTGATAGCTAATTGACTAACACGGCTGCCTCAATGAACTCACATTAGATTACAGCGTAAAACCAAACAAAGGTTCCTGAGCAAAGTAAACAGATACTATCAGATCAAGATACAGCGTTACCAAGATCAAAAACAGGACGCAAGTTAGCGAGGACGTTAAAAAACATTATAGGTTTTAGACCATCATGTTCAATAATGAAATGAACAGAATTAATATAATTTGTGTCTTTTATACCAATCAAGCTTTTGGAAACCAATATAGTACACTGAAATCGTAGGGAGAGATGGCGGTTGTGTCACTGTTCTACTGTTGCTACAGCTACACTACAGCCTATTAACCCCCATCTTGATCAAATCCAGCAAAGCAACACATCTCCTGCAGATAAGTAGCAGAGTGAAGACTTCACAATAGGAATTAAAGCCTGTACATTTGGCTTCAGGTCTCAGCAGCCTAACAGACTCCAGCAAGCTGAGCAAGGACCATTCATCATTACTGAGTTGTGGTTCATGCCTTTTCTCTATGCCATAGATTCTTGTGCTGTGTGAGCTGAAAGAGTAGAACTCAAGAGCTCTGGGAAGACAAACCCAGACAAGCTCTGGGAAAGTCAGTGAGAGCAAACAGAAGCACACCAGTTTTTAAGATGAGAACCTTATCAGGAGTCTTTTAAAGGAAGATAAATTCGGTCATAAGCCACAACTGGTTAAAAGACCCTTGGTGGGCAAGCAGAGACAGGGTAGGGGGACTGGATGTGACTTGGGGCTTGAGTCATGTAACTGTGGATTCTCCACCCAAAGAAAACCAAATGGCAAACAAATCAAAAGCCAAGGGCAAAAGGATTAGCTTCAGTTCTATAATTCTATTGCTCTTTAATACACTGTTCTTCAATGAAATGTCTATTATCTAGACATCCGGTGTCTGAGAAAGGTGGTTTTGAAAAGAAAATAGAATAATTCTATCTTTACAAGGCAGACACTGTCACTGACAGTCATGCAGTGAGATAACAGGCCACTAATGCAACTTAAACAACCGTCCCAACAGCCTGAGAAGGCTGGCTTAATGACAAACCAGCCAAACTTGATAGAACATTTCAGTAAGTAAACAATTTGCTATCACCTCATTTAACCTTGGCAGCTGCAGTTCTATGGAAGACGTTTGCAGCTTTAACCCTTAGTGATCATGAGACAAGCTTCCCAGAGCTGCTGTGTATTTAAATAGGACAAAGGCTTATGACATGGGCTGGTGGCTAGTGTTGGTGAATTATGGAAATGAATTGAAGTAAAAAAAAAAAAAAAAATTGTTTCAGAATATAAAAACCTAGCAGATCCAAAGTATCTGACCCATTTTTGTCTGTTTTTAGTCAATACACTATGCAACCACAAAATATTTTTTTTCCTTTTCTACAAGATACTGTTTTTTTGTTGTTGTTTTTTTTAGGTGAATCACATTCCTCTAGGGGAGATAGCAGCTCTGAAACAGGCATGGCTAAGCAAAAAAAATAAATAATAAAAAACCACATACACATATGTCCATGTGTATTTTTAGGCTTATGATGTTGGATCTGACACATACCGACGGCTTTGTCCAGTGTTGAAAAGTGGAAAGATTATCATGCATACTGTATGAAGAGTTGTGAGTCCACGCACGTAGTGCACTACACCGGACACTAGGCTAAATTTAGCTTCTTTACTACCCCTGTGCTTGGCCTCCAACCGTCCCTCTTTGAGCTATCCTTTTGTTCTCTAATTCCGCACGGCTAACCTGAAACAAGCGCGCGTTATACTGGGTTATTCCTCGAACAGCTCCATATCATCAAACATTTAACAGGAACACTTACAGGAGGACTCTAAATTAAAACCTGTGCCAATGATACAGGCCAAGGTGTTGTGCCTTCCTGTCTTCACTTTGAGGATCATTGCGATCCTCATGACAGTTGGGTGTGGTTAGCAGGTTAGCTAACAATGGAAGCCCGATCTGGAGACTAACAATTAAGGTGTGATCTGGGCAACCGCGTATGTAATGGAGAACATGAAAGTCTGTCTGCGCTGTTTGGTTTACGTTCCATCTTAGTGGTTTCTACTGTGTGGAAAGGGGATAAGCATCAGCCGCCCTTTATCTCTCCTATGGCACTCTGTGGAAGACGTAAACATTTGTATAATCAGTTCTTAAAGGCCTAGGCTGGAGAGGGAGGTAAGAGAGTAGTGGAGATCTAACACTCCATTATATGTCCATGGTCTGTAAAAACAAGACAGTCTTCCCATGCAGAGTGGAGTGTAAAGCAGGACAATGAGAACTATTATTTGTTGCTGAATGCCTAAATGTATGACCAAGAGCCTTTCAATTCACTTTAAGCCTCTTACTGAGTCATGACCAAAAGAATACATCCATCACTACCGTCTCCTCTTCAGACAAAGTCTTCAAGCTGTAGCCAAAGTTTTAATATGTTGTCCAATCCAAATTGATTAAGCATCACAGAGCACAAACAATGCTGGCCCTTACATCTCCATGAGCCACTTTCATGGAAGCCTGAATGAATGACTGCTCTGTTAGACGGAACAAATGACAGACGTCCAGTCGAGAGATAAGTCTTCTCCAGCCATCTCCTACTCTGCTCATAGTGTATCTCATGTGCTGCTTAGTTTAGTAGAAGTACTCGTTTTACAAAAGAGTATGTTAGTGCTTGTAAATTTAATACCCCATCTAACTCAAAATCACTGCTGGAAACAGTTAGTATATCCCCACAATTTGTGGAACACATTCACATATTTAACTTATACATATAAACATAAGGATCCCCCAAAGAGGGTGTATATGACATTGCTGCCATACTAAACCCCCGATACGTCTCATTAATACCAGCATAAATATGCTAACTCTCAACTCGGAACTCACTCGTTCACATTTAACTGAACAATGTTATGTATTTTTTGCATTTTTTGACTTGTTCAAGCATTCTCAACCATTCATATAAGCAGCTGAATGGATACAGCCAGTAATCACAACCCTACCTTAGGCCCTATGTAATGTAATAAGCTGAACTAATTTGTTCAATACATACTGTTCTGCATGCCTAATCACTCTTACTGTACTGCCTCAGAGTGGACAGAAAGTTCTAGAAAAGGAGTGTAACATACACAGTCAGCATATTACTCTTTATTACTCCGCTCTAAATACTCAGTGATGTACTGTACAGGTCAGTGTTTCAAACCAATTAGTCACAGATATCAAAATGAATGACTATCATGGAAATGTGAGGAAGGAGGGAAAGGGGGAACAAACTGAATTGAAAAAGTTTATAGAATGGGATTTCTTTAATTCCTCTTAAATTTCACACTCATATCAATGTATACAAAGTCCTAAGGGGATTATCTGGTGGTTGACTCCGCCTGTAGTCCTCTTCCCTAGACAAGGCTTTTATTCATTTTAGTGCTCAAATATTAGATTTTATGAAATCTTTAATATACAGTACACGCACCGAGTCTGATCATACAAATTCACCAAAGATGAATGAATTTAAAAATTTTGTCTCATTTTATGATCATATTTGCCTTTGATTAAAAGTGTCTCCAGATTTTGTAGATTATGTTTTTAAATCTTTGGTCTTGATCGACTAGACTCTATGGTAGTTTCTTTACAAAGTAAAAAATAAAAAGTAAGAATTAGTGTCTCATCAAAGGAATGTTTTTCAGTTAGCGGCAAACTGGCACTACTGTAGCTGACATCTACCTAACTAGCTAGATCACATTTTGTAACTATGTAGTAAAACTGAGTGGAGATGGAGAAAGAACATTTAAAAAAAGAACACTTCAAAAAACATGACCCATTCAAAATCATGTTTAGAACAAATTAAAGACTTTAGTACAGAAGCGTGCAAACTCACAGATTTTGTATTTCACGCAGTGTTTTGGGTTCCATTTTAAAAAGTCATTTTGAGCACAAACACGAACTCACAAAACTTGTTTTTGAGGTAAATCCGGTGTCTGCTTTGTTTAACTTCAAATTAAATTATTAGTCAAATTCATGGCTGTATCAACTACCTCTACTTCTCATCCTAATTTATTGGTAATGTGGAAAAACACTACTACAGCAAAAATGTCACCAACAATGTGCTAAGAGTGGCACACTACCATTCAACAGGGCACTATGATATTAATGAAACAATTTAAACCTTGTTTAAACCAATCAAGGAGTTTTATTTTGCAATACAACATCAGACAGTCCTGAAATGGTGTAAGTGACACTGTGAGAAGGTATATTATCAGGTGAAATTGGTCTGTGGAAACAAGGAGTTTTCTTTTTATGAGATGCTGAATGTATAGACAGAACAGCATATATATATATATATATATATATATATATATATATATATATATATATATATATGGTTGGCTCTTATTTTGTAATTCAACATCAGACAGTCCAGAATTTTATTCATTTGTTTTATTTAACAATATCAATTTACAAACTGAAGTAGGGAACAATAATATGCATATGGAAATATATACAAGTATTGTGATTACATCTCCAGTTGTATATATATATATATATATATATATATATATATATATATATATATATATATATATATATATATATATATATATATCAGTTTGTGTATATATTCTCAAAGAGGTTCATGTGGATAAAAGAAACAATAACATATTCAATTCAAAAAGTGTAATATTATTCTGAGCTGAAATTAGACTAGTCTGTGGAAACAATTAGTTTGGTCGTTTCCTTTTAATATAAATCTGAATATCAATCTGAACTCAGACAAAATTGCATAGACAGGCAGAACGATAGAACGATAGAACGATAGAACGATAGAACGATAGATAGATAGATAGATAGATAGATAGATAGATAGATAGATAGATAGATAGATAGATAGATAGATAGATAGATAGATAGATAGATTGATAGATAGATTAATGTTTGACAGACAGAGTACATGAATGAATACATGAATGTGAAATCACGTTCGCTGGAAGATCACTTGTTTTCAGATCAGTTCTCGGATGGTGTTACCGTAATGGCCAGCCAACTGTGAAATAATGTGGCGGCTAGATTGACCATGCTTTTTGAAGTGGAGCCTGGCCTCACAATAAATAATAAGCCTATTTAATGAAAGTAAAGGTCCATGTTTAATAAAAATGTTAATGAAATTGAGGGCATTCAGTTTAGTGCCCTTTTTTCCATACTGTGTACACCATCACTTCCAATGAAATAACATTTTCCATTTTCCAACTATATTCCATCACTTTGAACATTCGTGCATTGTACTATACTGATATAGTGTAAATGGTTCAATAATAGAAATATAGTGAAAGGGGTGAGATATTTCCACTTGTAATTCTCTGAGATTTACTCTAGCTGTTCTGAATTGATGTAACACATTTGTGTAGCCCCAATTTAATACCAATTTTCATAGCATTTTACTAGTTCATCCATAACTAAAGAACATACTCCCTTTCCACACACCTATATCAGCTATAACATGACACATCTTAATTGTTCTTGCCTTCTTGTACCATATTCAGGTTGCCTTTGTTTGGTTTATCCGTTATCAGGAGTCACTAGGCTAGTCTCCCCTCACAAAGCCCTCCATTTTGTTTTCCATTCTGCAGATAGTGTTACATGGAGCGCAGACAAAACTCGCAAGGGCCAGAGGGCTGTCGAGAAAGCCGGTGATGATTAGCACACTTCCTCTCTACACCACGTGCAGATCTACCAACCGACAGTTAGATGGCGAGGCTTGATGATGTCATACAATTTGTAAATTGGGCAATCCAATCACTTGGTGACTGCATAAGTGCTAGCATGTGGAGTGGTTTCCATATCATGCGTATACATTTCTAACCTTCGGGACTGTTCGATTATTATTACAAATACTTACTCTGCTTACATTCAAGGCCATCGCTTTGCTGCTTTTGTACCTGTACTTTTTATGACACTCATTAAGATATTTATGATTTCTGGCTCTTTATCTTAAAAAGTTCTCACTAAAGCATGCTATTGTGGGACGTTGTCAAGAAGCCTGGAGGTGTTTACACTAAAGTGCTGTGGCATTTTGATGTGATCCATGTTGTTTATCACTTTCGATAAGGAACAGTGTGAGGGTTTGGAGTTCCCCTAAACAGAAAAAAAGGTGGTGAGGAAGGACACTTGTGTGTGTGTGTGTGTGTGTGTGTGTGTATGCTGAGGTAGGAATGGGTTCCGCTCTGGCAGGCCTCTTTACAGACAATATTTAGAGGTCCCGAGTGGCCCACGTGCATCTAACTCACATACACTCACAGACACACACACTCTTCCTGGACAGAGGGATATAAGCACTGTAGGGGCCACACTGAGGGGGCCCTCCCCACCACGCGTGTCCTCATTGTTCTTCTTAGGAAAAAAAAGAGGGAAAAATGAGAGAGGGAGGGAGGGAGATTTTTTCTCATTTGCAGGAAAGGGAGGGGCCGAGCAGAGTGTTCCTCATGTTCTGTGCAGGAGTGAGCAAGTGAGTGAATGAGAGAGAGAGAGAGAGAGAGAGAGAGAGAGAGAGCTGACAGGATTCTTTCCTCCAACTCGAGCGATATACTCAATGTTTACACAGGTGTTTTACGAGCTCGGCCGATTGGGTCGCGTGTTCCGCAACATCGCACTATAAATACTCCATCACACAGACACGTACTGTACAGACACAGCAGTAGAGCCAAACTGCATGAGGCACAAACTTAATGCACACCATTATGTTCAAACACTGACCTTTGAAAAAATAAAAAATAAAACACAAATCACTGTTGCTTTCCAGGAAATAATTCTGCAGTTCCTGTGTAAAGCTATGTGATAACGTTTAACAACTTCTTATCTTCATTACTGGGGCTGTAAATGGAAACGTGCTAACAGGATGAAAGTAATAATGCAGCGGGGCAGTTTGTATTCTTTGTTAGCACATTTCTAGGTTCTCCATGTTCTCTATTACAGTTTTTTGATTTTTTTTATGTCTGTTAGATTTGGTGCATAACCTATTCAAAACTTTTCAAAGCAATAAATCACACCTCGTTACCCACATGGCCTTTGAACGCCTTCTTACCGGTACACCTTTGGCATAGTTATATCCAATGTCGAAGATTCAGCGTGCAAGCTCGCTATCAATGATTATCTCATAGTAAATTTCTAACTAGATACATTATTGAGAAGGCATGAGGAAGAGATATTAGACATGAGACACTTAAACGTTGACAAACAGACCATCTTGGTGGTCTAAGCTCTGAATTCTGAACTCACTGGGCTCCAAGGGGGTCGAGTGAAAATAGTTCACTCAGAGGCCTCAACTGGTGGACTCTATAGGAGCCTTCTAGCAACAACAAGCCTCTGGCTTGGGGAGAATGTGAAATTAGTAGTACTACCATTGGAATTCTGACATTAAAAAGCAGGGACATCAAATTTACACCGATACTAAACACAGGTGCACAGGCATTTCCCATCTTCTACAGAATTTGCATGGGAAACATTCAGATGAGTATGAGTGGCCTGTAAAAACTTCCACAGCTTACAAAGTGAAAGTGTTTCAAGTGCCAAAACGTTCCACAATTCGAAGGGAGTGGCAAGCCATCGACCGCACTGCTCGACTTGGAGGGAGTAAGATAGGTATGAGGTGAGGTGTAGCTCTGGCAGAGATCAGCCACAAAGCTCTGGCCTCTCCTCCACCGAGCAGCCAAATCTACAGCTGTGAGTCAAGTGTGCTGAGGTAATTGTTGTAAATGCTTCACTCTGACACAGATCACAGGAAAATAAAGCGTGCATGCCAAGCACAACACATCATTTCGACGTCAGTTGGGGTTTGTGTGTACGAAAGTGCGTGCCTTTGTGTACGAGTGAGAGAGAACGGAGGGCTGCCTGAAAAAGAGAGGGACTTCAAACCTCGACAGCGTTTGTTCAACCACATTCTCTGGAAAGAATGTCAGGAGGAACAAACACTCCACTGTTCCCTTGCTCTATAGACAGGAAACAGGATTTATACATAAACAAAGCATACATTAGCTACAGTTTAACTATCAAAGGATACATATGTGTGCATATACAGTACACGTGATGGGGTGGGGTGCTGAGGGGTAGCCAACAGGGTCTTCTGAGGTGAATTAAAAGTATTTAGGTCATTAGAGCTGCGACATTAGAGCCGAGCGAGCTACAGCCGGAGGGAAACAGAGCAGGAGGCCCCGAGCAGGGGAGTCTACCATGTCCTGTATATATCCTGAACCAGGCTGAGCACACACTCTCACACTCATACAGCTAACACCTCCAATGCTTTTCGATCACACACGCCATAAATATGACTGTTACAGCCCTAATGAACCACATTTAATGCAGAGGGCTTTAACACCTCAACACATGGTGAGAAATGCAGGTAAAACACTTCCTCTGCTCGCCATACACTGAAGTCCTGAAGGTATAATGAATAATATTTGACATCTGGTAGTAAGTCACTTATTACTGACTCACTGTGTGTAAGTTCAATTATTGTTGACTCAGGAAGTTGCCTACAGTATTTTAATTATGTTTTTAGAAATGAATAGCACTTTCACAGTCGAGGGACAGCCTTGTAGAAAATCCTGTGAATAACAAAGACACACATCTCTATAAGCAGGAGTAATGATTCAGATTATTTGAACACAGATGCGTCTATGCCTCTGTGTCATTGCTGACTGGATCGTTGTCTTCACCGCAGCTCAGCCTGTCTATCTCTCCCCCTTCATTCCACACCTTCACAAGCAGTTCTCTGGCTTTACAGGGGTACCCATAACAACCACCAAACAGACAAGTGTCCTGTTCTTCAGTTGTCTCTCTCTCTCTCTCTCTCTCACACACACACACACACACACCTATACACCCCCCCCACACACACACACACACGTACACCCTGCATGCACTATAAACACTCTTTATGAAGACGTAAGACCTTATGCAAACATAGTCAGGTTCTATTGAGGTCTTTGAGCCAGGCACCAAACAATAGCAAGCCAAAGTGTCCATCTGCAGACGTGTGTGTGTGTGTGTGTGTGTGTGTATGTGTGAGTATGTGTTCCTCACAGGCGGTGTGTGTAAAATCCAATTATCAAAGCCACAGCATTAACATTCCTGCAGTCTGGCAGGTGACGGCGAAGTCCTTTCAGTGCATAGGAGCGCTGCGGCACGACCAAGAGCAGCAATGAAGACACAGCCACTGGAGGCGGGGGTCCCTTGGGAGTGCGTTCACAAACAGTGGACCATTCTTGATGGTTTTAAAGCCTTTTTTGTGGGGGTATAAGACACTGTCTGAAGCACTTAGTTGCATGACAGCTAAAGGGTGAGAGCATGTGCCTGATTCTCTGAGGATATAAGTGGGATGTAAATCACTTTACACCAGGAAACTCCCACAGTAATGTGTAAGAGATTCTGTTACAAAATGATTGATTACTTTTGGCTCTATTTAGGCTGGCAAACCAGTATAACAGTTTACAAGTGAATTTATGAGTCAGCTAATTGATAGAGAGCACTAGCTTTACAAACAGTTTGCTACAATTGATATAATTATTTGATATAATACAATAGTTAATAGTGAAGTTAGTGAGTTTGTATATATATATATATATATATATATATATATATATATATATATATATATATATATATATATATATATATATATATATATATATATATATATATATATATAATATATTTTCGATTGTCACCCGGTCCAGGGTGTACCTCGCCTTGTGCTCCATGCTCTCTGGCATAACCTCCCGGTTCCCCACAACCCAGTAGGATAAGCGGTATAGAAAATGGATGGATTTTCAATAATATATTTTGAATCAAGTATTACTGCTATTTTGACATTTTCAAACGTGAATATTATAATAACAATCAACAAACAATATACAGTACATCTCTATTGTGCATCCTTTATAAAGGATGCATCAATATTCCACTCATTTGACGACAGTATTGAGCGTGCATGAACGTGACAGTTGCCATGAACTCAAAGTCTCTCTCTCACTCTCTCTCTCTCTCTTTGCCTCTCCATATATAAATATAAACTAACACAGTGTGTGTGTGTGTGTGTGTGTGAGAGAGAGAGAGAGAGAGAGAGAGGGAGAGAGAGAGAGAGAGAGAGAGAGAGAGAGAGTGTTCACTTTGAGCACCTTATTGAGCTACCGCAATAGCACTTTTCCACTGCATGGTACGGCTCGACTCAACTCGACTCTGCTCGCTTTACTTTGCTTGTTTTTCCGCTGCAGTTTAGTGCCGCCAACGTGGGTGCCATCTTCCACTCGCCTTCTCGTGGGAATAATGTTGTATTAATAAAGCCCTTTACAAATACACTATCAGTATTCCAAACGCTTTTTCTGTTCACTAAACATGTCCCTATTTAAGATATAAAAGAATGGCTTTCTAGACTCTACGTAGTGCTCGATATGACTAAGTTAGATTCAGCTGCGACATGAGTGACTTCGATAAACGCCTGTTTGGGAATCGGCAACGTGCGAGATGTAAAACTCTATGACAGAAACCTTTGTTGTAATGTTTGAGGTAAATGATACACAATTTTCGATTAATAGAATATTACCATATGTATTAAATGACACACTTTCATTCAGACACAATACAGTACCTCTTGTTAAGGAGAATTCCTACTCCCTCAGTGCATGACTCTTATTTAAAACCTTGACCGAGGTGGTACTTAAAAGGTACCAGGTACCAGGTACAATCCACAATGGAAAGCACCCAAAAAGGAAGGGGAGTCGAATCAAGTAGTACAGTGCAGTGGAAAAGTGCCATTAGACCTTTTTGTGATTTTGCGATTTGTGACCTTTAAGTACCAGCCTCAGCAACCATCAGCCAAACCACCAACTAGCTCTCTATCTGAAACCCCATGACTCCAGCTCGAAGAAAAATTTGGCAAAATTGAAACCCACAATAACAAAACGGATGTGTACTGAAAATAATGTATCTTTTTTTTTTTAAAGTATACCAAAAGAAAGGTAATGAAAAAAAATGAGAGAAAAGGGGCTAAGGGGCATGCCAAGTGGTCCTCACGTTACCTAAACTGTCTTAAGGGCACGGCAGATCCTCTTACTCCTACTTCCCTCCTTTTAGCCGGATTTTATTTCATCATTTGATTAATCCTTATTAAAAGGGGGGAAAATACAGTGGTTATAATACAGGTCCTCTATTCTATTCCCTGTCACAGTATCTCCAAGTGGAGATCCAAGTGTGGGTTTCTTCCAAAGTGTACATTTTTAAACCAGAAAAGCACAAAAACCAGTAAGAACCCAAATAAGAAAGAGTGGAATTAAATAGTGTAAGCTTTTGCTGAAAAAAAAATGTTTTTTAAAAGGTTCACATTGAAACATGAGAAAGTGTTTCTAGTCTTTAAAAAACACCCGGTAGGTAATGGACTAATCTGGCCGAGTGTGTGTGACTGTGTTGTAAATTGTCTGGGTAATCATTACTCTTGCCAGTGTTGGTTAGGACTACCCCACACTCTTTCCAAGTCTTGTGCTGTTCTTTCTCTCTCGCGCTCTCTCTCACTCTGACGTTCTGGGCAGGAACTCTGTGGCTTTGTCCACGAGCTGAGATTCACAGCCAGAAGGGCTAAGCTTAATCATTCTTGGATGCAATGGAAACAAATCCTAGCAAGCTTTTTTTTTCCCCATTCAGAAGCTTCCATTCATTCATGTTCTCTGGCACTCCCCTGCCACCTCATGCCTGGCACATAACACCACTTTTCTTTACCGCGTACACTTTATTACATCTTCACTCTCTCATATGCAGGCTTAAGGAGACTTGTCCAAACCTTATCCTGCTCCTTATAATATACTAATCCCAATATCCCTAATGTACCTACATTTTTATTGTTTTTGTTCTGGTTGTACTTCAAATCCAAAGTTTCTCCGGCTTCTCTGTGCCAAATTAAAGACACATATTTAATTTTTCCCCCCACACTCATGGTATGCAAATCTGCTGTACTAATGGAGTTGAGGCATAGATAAGTGAAGCATACGGTCCAAGAAATGGGAGGCCATTAGTCTCATGAAGAGTGTGTATTCATTTGAGTGGAGTCCAGCTGACAGTGACCACTGCAACATGCACTTCATCATTACAAACCCAGTGGGAATGTAGCCCCTGACAGGCCACTTCCCTCTACACATATATCCCAGCCAGCCACTGCAATGTGTTTCTGTGTGGGTGTTTGTGTGTGTGTGTGTGTGTGTGTGTGTGTGTGTGTGTGTGTGTGCACGCATGAACATATTTATACTGTATATGCTGTAAAGCACTGCCTCTCTCTCGCTCGGCCAGCGGGAGTAGGAGCAGGTTGGCTGGTTGTGGATTACAGTCCGACAGTGGCCCATTGTTAATTGGGCGCCATGTGTGAAAGAACAGAGAGATTAGTTTGTACAGCTGCTGCCATTTGTCATAACTGCCCTTAACAAGACACACATGGTGAGCCTGGTTTGAGCCTCTCCAGCGTCAGACTCCTGCTTTCACACTGCCAGATACTTTAGCATAAGCAGATGAAGATGTTTTAATAAAAACAAACTGCTCTGATTCCTCTTCCGACCCTCAATCCCATCATCCCAAAACACCAAGCACTCTCTGTGTTTCATTTGTTCAGTGTTTTAAGACTGCAAGGCTAAAGGCCGCTGCGTACACGCTGTGTAATCAAGGCTAGACAAGTTCACATGGCAAATTTTCTAAACAAACATGTGCTACTCTGTGGCAACTTGCACACAGAGTCTGAAAAAAAAAATTCTGCAACAAGGCATTTTTTTCTATATAAAATGTCTGAGAATTATAAATCATATGAAATGTTTTTATCAGATCATAAGGATCTTTATAATGTATAACATAAAGACTACAAAAATAACGATGCAAAGAACAACATATACAATTAGTTAGTGGTTTGTTGGTGTTTTTTTTTTGACTCCGGCTATCAGTATCTTGAGCTTTCTTTTCCTCTGAACTTTTAACATGTAACTGTAAACCTGTCTTTGGAACTACCAATCACTATTTTCAAGAATCTGTAACATATAGTTGAATTCTCGTTTACTGTGAATATGTGTGGGTTGCAGTGGAACTATTAGACACACATTTGTTTTTTTTATTTTGTTTTGTCTTGTTTTTTCAGATGGCTGGACAGATCGCATGCATTTTTCACCATCCGTTAAACAAATACAAGTCATCCATTTGGGTCCGCATGGGACTTGAGTCAGGTTTTTGATGCCTCTTAGACTCTGGCTTGTTAAATGATAATTAAAAAAATATTTTAACTAATAATGTACTGATTTTTGTTAGTATAACATTTTTACAACAATTAAATATTTTTTTTAAGTATTTCATTATAAAAAATAAAACAAAATGAGCACACTACCCTGATTTAGTGTTCATTCTATGCTAGCACACACATCACAACAGCCTAGCCAGTAATGAATTTCCCTCTCTGTCTAAGTGAATATCTGAGTCTAGCCAGACTGATAATGCTGCCTTGACCTTAACTTGAGCCACAATCAGCATTTTCAGGCCACATCTCTTCCAATTAGGCCTAAGTGCATTAAAATGTGACAGCGCTCAAGGGTTAGTGATAAAGGCTAATCTGTCAGGCGGCTTTTAGTTAAGGGGCCTGATCCCAATCTACGGCTTTTCAACTATCTGCTATACAGGAAGAACACAGGATGACTCCCTCTAGACTAGTCTAGACTTCAGTCTAGACTTCTATTTTTCTCAGTTTTTTTTTCGATAAAGCTATCTGCGTATTTCTCCTTTCTCACCAAATACAATAGTTCTGTGTTTCCAGATTTCACACCTCTATTCTGAAAATGGCAATCTTGATCACAACAGCTACTTTCTGCAGCTCTCACAGGAGCGTGCAAAAGCACGCATACACACACGCACACACACACACACAAAAGTTTAGCAACAGTGAACATGATATGTAAATATAAGGGAAAGGGTAACTCTACTCAGTCTCTGTTTGGTAAAACAATGATGAACTTTCCTCTAATCCCTCTTCACCCAGGATCAAAGGTTCTGTCTGTTTCCACATTAAGGTGGCATTGTTCTAGCACTGCATTAACACTACAATAAACACAATGATGCAGACTATTTATGAGATATTGATGAATTCTAGGAAGTCCCATGTAGCAGGTATAGTTTGGGGTGAGTTGTCATTGAGGACGAATGGGGTAAAACGGTTAAATGGTGTAAAGGCGCTCTGAGAGAAAGTGGACATCCAGGGGTGAATATTTCCAACCCCTTTCAAAGCCCAATTCATCCTTTTTCTAACCACCTGTCTTTACAGAGGATCCCAGCTTCCATCCCGACACCCAGAGTTAACCAACCCTTCTAATCAGGGTTTTAGCTGTAAAATTCTGATTATACTGCCTCGCCAATGTGGACACAAAAAGAACGACAGGCTTTAATCATCTGACCAGCATTCACGTAGCGGTAACACCACTTTCCCTATAAATACTACTTTAATTATTCCATGTTGTTAGGTTATTATTTTGGGAGAGACGCATAATCTAATTGAAGGTTTTGGGTCTGTGCACATGTAACCATCCTAATTACAATCTTCCATGGATTAAGGGACCTGAATTTAAATATGCACACCCAAAAATACACTCACACTACAGACAGATGTTGTGGTTACCCAGAGTGCATGCATGATTTTGTTTAAATGCAGGCTTCAGGGGCCTGAGCGCAAGGCAAGTGAGTGTATATTTGTGTGCGTGTGGTTAAGCATACAGGCAGGTTTATGCTCTGTAAAAGACATAGACGCTCATAGAGGGAGGACGGGGGGTAGAAGTTAGATTCCTATGCCAAGCAGAAAGGCAGGCCAATTTGAGAAGAATTCCAGTTATCTGGAAACAACATGTATATCCTTTCAACATGGGCACTCGTAACAAGGGCCCTGTGCAGCCGCCAAGGCCAGCTTTCATTAGCAGCTCCGTTACAGAGCACTGTTACCAGAGAGCTGGCTTTAATCACAGCCAATCGAGCGCTCATTCCTCACCGTACTGTGTTTAACACACCCAGTGCTCACAACCTTCAGCTATCACCAGAATTATAGGTATAGATTTCTCAAGAAGAATAATAGTGGCAAGGTCAGGACCACCCGTTCTAGTCATCAGCCCACAAGGTGCTCAAATGAACACTATCACTAAGTTACCGCTAAGAACACGCTAGTTAAAACTGTGGCGTAGATAGAGAGATGGTACTATAATGGGTAAAGTGAACATGGGATACATGGGAGCTTCATGCTTGTATCGGTGTTTAAATTATACTGTTCCTTTCTTTTTCATTAATAATTTTGTGCTCCCATTTGTTGTAGTTTCACTTTCCCTTCTAACGTATTTAAATTTTTTGAATAATGCTTCGGATCGGATCCGAATTCCACATCGGATCTATATATATATATATATATATATATATATATATATATATATATATATATATATGAATCGTCGACTAAGATACATTAAACACTCAATATCGCAAACATTCAGCTTGTTCCGTGTGTTCCGCGCAGGATCTTTAGTCATTCTTCCTCCGTCGTTAGTAATAGCTTTATTTGTGTAGACTTGTTAGCACTCTGACGGAAAAGACTGCAGCATTAGAGGTGCGCATCCAAACTCTAGAGAGGGTTAGTGAGAGTGAGAGCGGTGTAGTTTCTGTAGCGGAATGTCTGGATGCCTCAGGCGGAGATAACAATTCCCCAACTAGAGCGAATGGGTGACGGCTCAGCGGCATAATCGTAAACCCAATGTTAACACTAAGGCTCACCCATGGGAGCACCACTCTTCTCCGCTTCAAGTGTCCAACAGGTTTGATCTCCTCAGTGAAGCACGTGCTGAGAAACCTGAAAGAGCTCTGGTTATAGGAGACTCTATCTTAAGGCACATAAAAATAGGTAGGCCTTTAGGGGCTCCAGCAGCAGTTAGGTATATACCTATAGCCAGGGCACCGGACATAGCAGGTAATCTTAGGGTCTTAGGAAAGCACAGGTTTTCAAAGATAGTTTTTCATGCAGGAGCTAATGATATACACCTTCGTCAGTCAGAGGTAACTAAGTGTAACGTTGTAGAGGTGTATAAATTAGTGAAGGTGATATCCAATGTAGTAGTATGCTCTGGCCCCATCCCAACTTTGCATGATGATGTAGCTTAGAGCATGTTATGGTCGATGAACTGCTTGATGTCCAGGTGCTGATCCGAAAACAGTGTGGCCTTTACAGATAACTGGAGTAGTTTTGAGGGCAAGGCTCGCCTGTTAGGGTGGGACAGTATCCATCCCACTCTGGAAGGTGCTGCTCTCATTTCTTAATTTCTTAACAGAGTCTCAGAACAGGCCTAGTTAATCATTGACAATCCAGAGCCAAGGCCAGGGAGCAGACAAGCAGGCTAAACTGACCATATACTAGCTGCACTGTGTCTGTTCCCCGAGCTAAACAAAAATGTAGAAATTTTCTGAAAGTATGTTTTAGTAACATAATTAACATGAAATTAGATCATACTGAATGCACAGCCAGCACCTTTGACCTGAAGCTAAACCTGTTAAATATCAGATCTCTTACATCTAAAGCACTTATTGTTAATGAAACATTACTGCTTGAGAGTTTAATATAATGTGAAATATGGATTAAACCAAATGAATACATAGCATTAAATGAAGCCAGTCCTCAGTTATATACATCAACCCAGTCTAACTGGCAGAGGAGGAGGAGTCACACTCATTTATAATGATAATCTAGACATCGCACAAGAACCTAGTAATAAATTTAACTCCTTTGAAGTTCTTCATACTAGTATAACATATGTAGCCACAAAAAAGTCTAACGAGTCAATTCCGCTAATTATTATTTACAGGTCCCCAGGACCATATTCTGAATTCCTTGGTGAATTTGCAGATTTTATCTCGAACCTGGTTGTTGGCGACTCTGATATTTATTTTGATAGTCCAGAAGACCCTCTGTGAACAGCAATTGTGTCCATTCTGGATTCAGTAGGGGTCAATCAGAATGTAATAGGACCCACTCATAATGGTCTTGACCTTATACTAACATACGGATGATATATGATAATCCGTTTCTGCAATCTGAAGCTATTCATTATCTCATCTCATTTAAATTGCGTATTGCTCATAATATATGCACTTTGCCACGCTACCACGTCAAACATACATTCACATCAACAACTGAGCAGAGTTTTATCATTAACCTCCAAGAGATATCAGATATGATTTGGATCACCATCTGATCCCAAAGAACTTGATCAGGCAACTGAAGGCTTAGAGCCAACATTCTGCTACACGGTAGATAAGGTAGCTCCATTTAAAAGAAAAATAATTAGAGAGAAAAAACTAGCATTCTGGTATAACGATCACACAAACACACCTTAAAACAGACCTCTCGACAATTAGAACATAAATGGCATCAAACCACGTTGGTAGTGTTTCAAACAGCATGGAAGGAGAGCCTCCTGAACTGTAGAAAATCTTTAGATCAGTCTATCTGATCTATCTATCTAATTGAAGATAAAAAAAAATCCTAGATTCTTATTTAATACTGTAGCAAAAGTAACTACTAATACAACAACCACAGAAACATGCACACAATCATTATACAGCAACAATGCTTTCAAGAATTTGTTAATTGCCAAAATTTTAAATATTACACAAAAAATTCAGACTTTTAATTTAAAACCAGACAGTTTTATAACCAACCCTGTAGATAATAGTACAGATAAAATAACATAAGATGTACCTTCATTGATCCCTCATAGGGGAAATTCAAATTCAGTTAAATATAGCGATGTTAGATCAAATCAACAATTAGAATGTTTTACTCCACTTAGAGAGACCAAACTAATTTCATTAATTTCTTGATCAAAATCATCAACGTGTATACTAGATCCCTTACCTACATGTTTCTTCTAACAGATTATTCCAGAAGTAATCAAACCCCTTCTAAAAATAATATTTTTTTCCTTAGCACTGGCTATGTGCCTAAATCATTTAAACTAGCAGTTATTAAACCCGATTAAAAAACCTGACCTCGACCCCTGTCAACTGTCCAGCTATAGGCCATTATCAAATCCCCCTTTTATCTCCAAGATCTTAGAAAAGGTTGTAGCTATGGTACGATCATAGCTGTATGAGCAGTTATGCTCGAACCTACATAGGAATAATATTCATGAAATATATAAGTCAGGATGTAAGCCTCATCATAGCACAGAGACAGCGCTGGTTAAAGTGGTAAATTACCTACTACTGGCCTCTAAGCAGGGCTGTGTCTCATTGATTATGTTGCTTCACCTTAGTGCAACTTTTGATACAACTGATCATACTATTCACCTCGATAGACTAAGAAATGTTGTTGGCATTAAGGGAACCGATTTGACCGATTATTATCAGTTCGTAGATGTAAACCGTGACTTCTCTATGCATACTGAGGTAAAGTTTGGTGTTCCACAAGGTTCTGTTTTAGGCCCACTACATTTCACTTTATATATGCTACCTCTGGGTCAAATAATTTGTAAACATGGCATTAGCTTCCACTGTTAGCTGAAGACACACAGTTGCATGTTTCAGCAAAGCCAGATGACAGACACCAGCTTAAAAAAGTTAACGCTAGGAACATGTAGAGGACATTAGACACTGGATGCTTATTAACCTCCTTTTACTTAATTCTGACATGACAGAATTACTTGTACTAGGACCACATGCAGCTAGAAGTACGCATTCTGATTACCGAGTAACTCTGGATGGCCTTTCTGTTACACCATGTGCAACAGTAAAAGACCTTGGTGTGATTATTGACTCCAGTCTTTCATTTGACACTCATGGAGATAATATTACTAGGATAGCCTTCTTTCACCAAAAAAATATAATTTCACTACAAGATGCAGAAAAATTTGTTAATGCTTTCCTCTAGGCAGTATTATTAACTTACTGTCCAGATGTTCCAGTAGGTGCATAAACAAGCCTCAGTTAGTCCAGAATGCAGCTGCATTGTCCTTACTAGAACCAGAAAGTATGACCACATCAACCCTATCACATCCATAATGCATTGGCTCCCAGTAACATTTTGCATTGATTATAAAATACTACTATTGACCTATAAAGCACAGAATAGTCTCGAGTGACAGTACCTGAGTGAACTTTTGGTTTGTTATGATCCGCCACGCATATTTCGATCAAAATGTGCAGGCTATTTGTTGGTACCTCAAATAGTGAAGGCTACAGCAGGGGAAAGAGCTTTCTCTTACCAAGCCCCTCAGTACAGTTATGGAATAGCATTCCAATTAGTTTTCAGAACTCAGACATAGTATCGATGTTTAAGTCCAGGCTGAAGACATATTTGTTTAGTCAAGATTTTTGTAAATAGTTTTTTTTTCTTAGGTAAAGGAGAAGAAATAGAGGGCTGACAGGCATAGAACTGGGATGTTTGGATGCTATCCCCCAACCTTCACACGTTCACCGATCTGTATTAACGGTGGAGTAGCATTGAGATTACTCTGGATGGTACCACTTAAAAAACATAAAGATGGCTTTTGACCTCAATTCATACGAACATTTATGTTATGATGGCTAGGACTACAATTGCCACAAACAGTCTCCATCAGTGAACAGTGGAGATGATCAACAAAACAGACTTCATGTAAAAACTGCAATTAATTTTCCTGGTTACACAACTGCACTATTTGACCATGTAGTATTAGCACATTTGTAGAAGGGATTTAATTATAATTGTACTGTCCGGTGTCACCCAGATGAGGATTGGTTCCATTTTGAGTCTGGTTCTTCTGATGGTTTCTTCCTCATAACGTCTCAGGGAGTATTTCCTTGTCACCGTCGCCTCTGGCTTGCTCATTAGGGATAAATTCATACATTTAAAATCTATATCCTGAATTTATATATTTATAGTATAGATTATATAGGTAGTGGGCTGCAACCCAAATTAGGAATCACTTCTGAAGTTATAACGTATTTTCATAATGACCAATGCAACAGAGTTCTTGAGCGAAATATGATTGATTCCTATATCCTCTTGGAAGTCGTCAACAACCCTCTTCCTTGAGATCTATCTTCCTGCAGGTTTCATCTCCAGCCAAAATCTAACAAACCTACTTAAGGTGATCAGGTAAGGAAATGATTGCTTAAGGCAATGATTAGATGGTCATTTGGCCACGTTTATGGTTGGAGCTAAAGTCTTCAGGAAGGTAGATCTCCAGGAATAGGAATGGTGACCACTGCATTACATTTTACATTCACTACCAAGGTCCACAGAAATAAGGCATTGTTAGATCTGCTATACCTTCACTACTGCACAAGATGATGATGCTTTCATATCTTTCGGAACATACCCAGTGTGCTAACAACACAGTTCTCCAAAGGGTTTAAAAAAGCATTGGGCATCCCTGACCATGTTCTAAACAAATGTTCACCACATAAAGTGCCTGTCTCTAAGTCACCTATAACTCGTTGTACAGCTTTGCATTAATTGCCCCCCTTCAGACAGACTTTGGGCCATCCCAGTCTCGGTTGCCCTCCCTTCATCTGTGCGTTTAACTCTGAGCCGTCTGTCTCAGCAGTGGGAGGTACTGTACCAGACCAGACAAAAGAGGAGGCAGCCATCACTCTGAGGCCTGTCTGCCATGAAAAGACTTTTGCTGTGGGCGGAGGGGGGAGAAGTCACTGTCTCCCTTAGCAACCTCCTCGATTGTCTCTGGCCCTCTCTGGCAGCCATTCATATGCTGTCCCCCTCGTGAAGAATGCCTGTTGGCGTGGAGACGTGCAAGACACCAGTCATCCCACAATGGAGGAATTCAGACCTTTTCTCTCTGTCTCTCTGTCTGAGTTTACCTGCATTTGATATATCTCTCTTTCACTCTTGGTCAGCTTTTTGGTTTCACAAACTCCACAGACTTTATAGTTTCTGGGAACCTATCTCTGATATCTCATCTACTCTCACTCCCTACACTCATCTGTCTCTGTGGCCAGGATCATAACTCCATGATAAGGATGTCTGGTTGATAGAGAATAGAGAGGAAAGTCATGTCAAGGCAGCTGGATACAGTAAATGTGGCGGTGGTGCTGGTGGAACAAGACCCAGACACCCCGTACAGTGAGCTATAGAAAAGGACGATGAACCCATCAGTCTTCCTCTGAGGGAGGCGTGGGAGGCAAGGGAAATAGAGAGGGGTGCTGGTGATGCTTTTTGCTCCACAGGGCTCTGGAGAGCAGCAAAGTGTTGCGGGTTCTGCACTGATGACGTGGGACTCCTGGAAAGCGAATGCTGAAAATACAAGATAAGCTCTTGGGAAAAAAAGTGAAGAGGCAAAGTGGAGATGCTTCTACGTGACCCCTGAAATGCAAGCACATTTTCAGACATATTTTCCCATTCTGGCTAATTCTGGAATAGACTGGGGGTCAACAGTGATTAAGAACTTGAAGCTAGATTGATGAATCATTCCAAAATAAATTTCTATCTCTTAACAGCACTTGTACATACGCCCAAGTAATAAAATGGCATGTATATGCTGGTGTTACCATGGAGAGTGTTTGAGTGAAAGTGAACTGGAGTTATAGACAGCATAAAACTGAAGTACAGCACAACTGCAAAATGATAGAACACATACACATACACACACACACACATACCATCATGAGACCTACTTACAACATCCAGCTCTGTATACTGACCATGGGGAGGGGTGCTGAGTGAAAACAGAGACAAAGAACAGCAAGCAAAAGACAAGTACCAAGAACTAGGGTTAAGGTTAAAGTGTACTATAGGCAAAAGGCATGCAGGAAATCCACACGAGACATACAATGAAAGCAGACACACTTGGAAAAAAAAGCTACAGTAAGCAAGGAAAGAGCTAAAAAACAAGACAGGCAAGATAGTACTCTACGACAGTATGAGGAGTAACAGTATACCTCTGAATTGAAGCAACAGCGAAGCACAGAACAAGGGAGGGAGAAGAGAAAAGTGGGACTTACATGGAGGGGAGGGAAATCAATAAAGAAGTCCAGAGAGCTGGAGGGAGCTCTAAATGGATTAGACTAAGGGAATGTGTTCGATAGGTTATGGCTTTACGTGAGGTAGTCACCGCAGGCCGTGCAGAATACTAATCAGCTTTCCAGCCCCGTTTGAGGCAAAGGCCTTACTGCCTGCTCAGCACAAACACAAATCTTCCCCAAATGACCTTCAGTGTCTCAGCAGCACTCATTCCAGACTGGGATGGTGCAGGATCAGAGGTAGGATCAAGAGAGCGATCAAACTGAGATTTGGTATGCAACAAATTTCACATTTCAAACTGAACGCTTCAAAAAAAAAATGCATGTTTGCCAAGTTTGCAATACTACGCTTGCTGTACTAACATATCCAAACTTGCCTGTATCTTAGACTTCCAGCTTTTTTTGTTTTACATCTAAAATTAGCAAAATGGGCAAGAAATGACTAAATGAGTGAACTGTCAATACACTCAGGCACTGGCTGGCTTTCTTTTTTGCCCTTGAGAAAAAGTTAAGGCGTATTGTGTTGCTATAGCATTTTTTCTCTCGTGCTCAGACAAGCACTAGCAAAAAAAACAAAAAACAAAAAAAACGAACAAAGCTCAGGTCTATTGCAAAGCCCTCTTTTGATAGCAAAGCAATCCCTTTCTGAAAGTGAGTCTTGAGCAAATCTAGAGCAAAGGAAGAAATGTATGTTTTTGCTGAAACCTTTTTTGTTGTTGTTTTTTTTAATCGTGGAACCTCAACAACAACACAAAAAAATACGCACACACAAGACCTGTGGGCTGCTGAGATTGCCATTTGGACTGACGTTGTAGCAGCAAATCCCCCCTCCCTTTCTCCCTTTATGTTTAATGTGGCGGTACACCAGTGTACTAAAACATCAAACAGAAGCTATTGCCTTTCATTTCCACAACTGAAACCAAGTCGTGCATTCTTGCTCCAAACTGTGGGACACACAGTGTGGGAGAGAATCAGGGAACCATCTGTATTGGTTTTAGGACCAAGTCAGTAGCTGCAGGCCTACAAATGGATCGACCACACGCTTTCTCTGTTTCTCTCTCCAAAATGGATAGCCTTACAACCACCACAGCCACAATGGCTCACTGGAAACAATTAGCTAACAAACAAATAAATAACTAAACAAAAACAAATGCCGTGGAGCGATGTTGTCCCTTACGCGTGTGCGCTCACAACGGTTTCTGACACAAGCTGCTGTCAGTGTTCCAAAGTCCAAACCATCTCTGTCTATGTGGCTCGGAGTGTGTGTGTGTGTGTGTGAGAGAGAGAGAGAGAGAGTGTGTGTGTGTGTGTGTGTGTGTGTGTGTGTGTGTGTGTGTGTGTGTGTGTGTGTGTGTGTGTGTGTGTGTGTGTGCGTGTGGTGTGTGTGTGTGTGTGTAACTGTCTGTAGCTGTGTGAGGATCTGGGCAGCTGTCCCTTTGGACCAGATTTTCACTGTGGTGTACAATTGGCATTATAGGTCTGGTACAGCTCCAGGTAAACTACTGCTACAAGTGGAAAAGAGAGAGAGAGAGAGAGAGAGAGAGAGAGAGAGAGAGAGAGAGAGAGTGTTGTAGGGAGAACAGGAGGATGAAGTACGTAGTCACTGGCAGGGGTGGTGACCTGGAGGTCAGTGTGGCTAGACCTGACTCTATCACAAACTCAGTCAACTGGAAAACTAGGCCAGCTGTAACACTTCCCTCAAACAGCTAAATACATGCTCAACATCACCATTATCAAACGCACAAGGTGTAGAGAAGGAGTGTTACAAACCGCTGGCTCCATCCGAGGTGGTGACCATTTCTCCGCTGACCCACACATGTAGAGGTCACGGGAGGTGTGGGGGCTCTAGGTGTACCCTCCATCCCTCCACACAATCCTCTTTAAACCCCCAATTGGCCCCCGCATGCCCCGGCCACCTCTGTGTTTTCACAGATCCGTTGTGCTCAATTTAACTTCACAGGACACACACCGCATATTTTAGCCAAGGTCCTGACACACAGGCCAAAAGCTAAGTTGCACACTCGTAAAACAGGCATCTACAACAAATAATAAACAATCCACCTCCTTCAAAGTGCACCGACTACAATGCTTGCATCTTCAAAGTGAAACATGAAACCTGTTATATTGAAATTAGAGTAAATGGGGTAATGTGTTGATGCCTGATTATTTATCAATTCCAGAAATATAAAAGGAGTAAATAGATATTAAATAGCCTTGACATTTAAATAGCCTTGATATTAATTTTTTTTAAAGCCTAAGAATTTATGTTTCCAAAATTGATAGCCCTAAAAGAAAAACATATCCCAAATGACAGCCTTTTTTTTTAATGGATGATGGCCATCAAAATATAAGTATAGTTATATATCGATCCCAGTTTATGAAACACATCTTTATGACAGTTCATTTTATGAATTTAATACCATCATGTACTCAAGCTACCAACGAAACTGGCCAGATATCTGCAACAAATACCATGCTAGGAACTTGAAAATATTTATGAAAAGTCGAAACCAGCGGTTAATTCATATAAAGTAACTGTTTATCTGATTAAAAATGCAAGCAGTTAAGAAAAAAATATATGAAATAAATGAGACAAAAAATAAAAGGATTAAATCACAAAACACATATCACATTTTATACTATTATCTAATATAATATGTTTGTTTTAATATCAACTCCCTGATCCTATTGTGTATTTTGAAAATTTTGTGTCATCATCCTTTTTCACACCTATGAACAATAAAATGAAAAGAGACATATTAGTGTATTTGTTGTAATGTGATCAGTAACTGAAAGCTGAATATTAGTTCACTTCCCTTTTCCATGCAGTGATGTTATGAGTTATGAAATGAAAGCGGTGTGAAATGTTCCTTACTTCACACGTCCTGACTTGACTTGTAGGACAAGTAAAGGAACAGCTAATAAAAAAATAATAAAAATGATGATCACATTCTTTAATAGTGATACGAAGGTCTTCGGTAAGCTGGAAAAATGTTTTTTCCATGAATAAATTGTACATCTGTAAGAATGGACCTGAGCCAAAACCTTGAAACTTACAAGCAGACTCCATTTCACCTTCTTTAAATCTTGGTTTTGTTTTGTTTACTTCAGATCACAGTGAAAAATGAAGCAACATATAGATTTTTTTTCCGAATGTTTCAAGGCTGATTGTGATAGGGCAGTAATTTTCTGAAGGAAGGGGACTGAACAGCAAGCGCGCTGGGTTCTGAGACAGCCACAATGGCTACGGTGAGGCACAGAGGTTGGACGTGGCATGATGCATGCCGCCTAGCGTACCAGTCCTTCCTGCTATTCTCTCTACCCCAAAACTAAACTGCCCATTCACCATAGTACTGCTACACAGTCCAGCTAGCTTAGTGTGATTCACAAAAACCGAGGGCAGAGTGCCCGGTGTTTCCTCCTGCGCCATGTGGCTCATGCTAATGTTAAAACTACCGCTGTGTACTGACTAGCAACAGCACCCGGGCATAACAGTGGCACAAAATGCCAGGCTAAACTAGTTGTGGTAACAAGTTTGTGTTATGAGGTAGACCCCTTGCCATTTAGTGACTTAGTCTGGTTTCACACAATATGACAAAAACCAAAATCCACAGCTGCTGTGCTAAAAAAAATGATTTACCAACACAAACATCACATTTTGTTAGAGACACAGTTAACATTTTTGTCATAATGGTGAATTTAAAATGTGTCACAAAAAGAAATCATGAATGGCTGCCATTCTGCCAGTGTCAAAAACTTTCCTCCATGCCCACTGCATTGCAGATGCCAGCTAACGAATCAAAGGCACGCAAGCAGACAAAGAGGATTTGATGCCAACCGCCATTCCTCCATCACTGGCACTCTCCATGCCAATCTCCGGCACAACACAAACAAAATGGCCGCTCTGGATATGCTGCTACAATGTGCGGGCATTATTTGGAGATGGGCACAGGGTCCAGGGGGGCAAAACATGCTCCTGTAATGTATTAAACCCCGAAACAGTGATTGTTATTCACTCAGCACTTTTAATTTATAGTCTCTTACAATCACATTCCAAAAATATAAAAGTAGCCGAAAATATATCTGGACAAAATATTAATAAAAAAGGGTTTTTTACCTTTAAATAAAAGTCACATTTTGGCTTACGTCTATGTCAGAAACTACCAATACATTCTTTCTGCTTATTTACAGAATTTTAATTGTGTGTTTTAATAAAAACTGTGCAATTCAAAATTCTCATTTAAACACAATAGTGTTAAACAGTTTTTTTTTTCTTAATGGCACAATAGATGCTAGCTTGTACCGCTCAGTTCAAACCAATATAAGGGATTTAGGCCACGGTTGAGTGTCAACGGTCGAATGCACGTCGTCCTACAAAGACACAAAAGAGAGGGTGATGCCAACCCTGGTGCCAGTGGCAACCATTATTGTCCCTCCGCTATGCCTTCTGCTTAGCCTGGCACTTCACTCGTACAAAATGGAGGCGCTAAGCTTGGCGATAACCCACCTCCTCCTAGTACAACCATTCAAACACATGCAGGCTCACATGTATTCTTCAATAAAACATAAACATTATTTTGGCATCTAATGTAATAAGGAAAGACTTTAAATGATTTTCAATTGTGGAGTTTTGACAGGGAGAGATGAAGACATTTCAAGCGAGTTAAATCAGGTTTATAGTTCTAGAGTAGGAATATGACATTTTTAAGATGTACTCTTTAAGAAATGTATTAAAAAATAAAGTAAACCATTTAAAAAACAGAAAAATGCACTTTATTTAGTAGCCAAGTTGAATTGTTTTCTTTTCACTTTGACCGTTCCTTTCAATCTACTATTTTAGATTTATATAGTATTTAATATTTGTGTATAAACTCTTTTATTTTTCAATATTTACAGTTCTCTATATGCATATATGTGGAAGATTTTATGTGGAACATAAAAAGACTTTTGTAGGTGATTTAGTCACTCTATGGTCCTTCCTTTTTTTTTTTTTTTTAGAGCATCACATTGAGTAACTTTTTTGCTCTCATTTTGATTTTTAAAGGGAAAAAAATGGGAAATTAAAATACATTTTAAAAAGTCTAACAGTACATTTATTCTACTAACTAGCTGCTCAAAAACCTTCCCATTAAACTTGACGTAACGGTGTAGTTACTGCTAAAAAGTAAGTAGCTAAGACGGCTTTCATACAAAGATCTTAAGCTTCTTACATTTCATGTTTTGATATTACATTATAATCAGAGAAAAAAAAAACTGGCAGGTTTAATGGATAGAATACGGGAAAATGTAAGGCATAGAAACAACAGAATATAAATAATCTAAATATTACTGTTTCTTTGGATGATTTAATGTTGAGCAGAATCGCAATAAATTGTTAATGAAGATAAGTTTAACAGGCACGAGTTACTCAGACCTCAGTAACTCTGAGACAAAGCACTCAGCCTGAAACACTGGCAGTAACATCTCCCTCCCACGATCCATTCTCCATCCATTCAGTACACTTACCTTGATCCTGGACATAGTAGGCCAGGAAGAGGTCGAGCTCCTTCACTGACACGGTGATGTGGTGCGGCTGGACACAGAGCGCCTGGTTGGTGCAGTGGGGCGATTTGACTAAACGCTCTCCGTCCGTGCTCTCCAGCGGGATGCCTTTGAACAGGATCACCATCACCAGGTCCAGGCGCCAAACTTTATCCGCCTGGCGGAGACAGTCGATGCGTCTGATTTTTCCCTTCTGGTCGGGGTTGGAAAGCACACAGCACGGGTGCTTCTTGCCTGTCACACTGAGCACAAAGTCCTCCCGGTACTCCTGCCGGATGTCCTTGCGCAGCTTGGCCAGCAGGCGCGATGCCCACTTCTGCTTGATCTCGGGTTTCTCGCTCAGCAGCTCGTCCTTCACGGCGCGCTCCTCGTCCTTGGACATGCGCTTCTCGTGCTTCTTGAAGTACTTGCGCTTGCGGGCCTGCAAGTTGAACCAAGTGTAGGCGATGGAGCGCACATGAGGAAGGAGAGCCTCGATAAACGGATGGAACTCGTCCTGGGAGAAGAGCAAAAGAGGAAAAAAAAGAGAACGAGGGAAAAATACAAGGAAGTCAGTGAACAGGAGTAGACGTGACCTTTTTGGCATAGGATTCCTGATCAAGCAGCCAAGAATTCATTTTGGCCAAAGAAAAAAAAAAACAACTTACCTCTCAGAACACAAAACAAACACAACGGACTATTTAGAAAGCACACAAATATAAGATTCAATTAGTCACTTGACAGCCGTTAAAGACCACAAAACCACAAAAGCCCTTAAAACAATTACACACTAAGCAACTACAAATACAACGCACAAAGACGCATTACACTTTGATCATGGTCTTATACAAATTATGGAAGCCATTCTATTTTGGAAAATTTAAAGGATTTAAAACAAAACCTCACACCATAATGAAAGAAGGATTCATCTACCATTTCTGCTGAGTACAGCGACGCTGGCCTGTATGGAGCTGCAGGTGATGCAGGCACACAGGACGAGGATACCACTGTTTACCACGTAGGCTCACGCCGTGCCAACATACAGCAGACAGTTAGATGAGCAGCACTCACGCTTTCCCCTGCCTCTCTCCCCCTCTCTCGCTCTCTCTCTCTCTCTTCTCTTCTCTCTCCACTATCGGAGCTGTATGTGCTAGCGCATCAGGGCATGTGTCCCTCACACGTAGAGCTCTCTTATCAAACAGTCCTGCATTCCTGCAGCAGTACTGCCTTATGGCCTTACAGCGGCCCATACGACCCTCTCTAACAAAGCCTGCAAAGAAAGTGGTTCAGGCAGAATCTACTAACCATTGATATTAATGAAAAAAATAAAAATTTGCTATCCTAAACGCAAAAAAGCACATATGCAAACACAGTAAGACTCTGAAAAAGGGAATTAATTTTAGGGCAAGTTTTACATTTCCAGCAATAGGTCTGCTTTGCCGTTGGGACGTTTTGTGGTTCAGGGGGGTCACTTAAGTTGTTAGGCGAAATGAGCAGCAATTATTCCCAGCCCCTCTTAAAATCAAACCAAGATGGACAATGAAAATGGCATTTTGGCTCAACCATTACATTCTTTCTGCTCCAAAGCTCTGTAAGAGTGCCATTAAAGAAAAAGTCTGCTGCCAAGTAAGCAGTAACACCTACAGGCTCAATTCACAAGCGTCTTACACGCTACAGGCCTATTCGGCTTTCTCTACCGCAACATGTTAGTTGTACTGTGCAATGCGCTTCCGCCAAATCAGCTGCCAATTTTAAAGGCCATTTAGTAACATATGGGCAGTGTTTCACATTTTTAACAAAAGCATCAATAACATAATGATCTATCTTACATTCAATACATTTACAAAACCTTTTCAAAACTGAATGATACTACGCTGTTACGTGTTCATGTTTACTGAATTAAATAATATTAGATGCTAGATGAGATGTTCAATTGCTTCTTTAAGATGTGGACAAAGTGTTTGAATCTCAAAAATCTCAGCAAAGGGAAACAGACCTTTTTTTCTGGCAAAAAAACATTTCTTTTCTTGTTCTTAAACTCCACTAAAAGCTGAATGGGTACAGAAAGAGTTAAACCACAGATTATTCTCTATTTATGCAGGCAGCTTACTGCTCTTTGGGAAACCGCAACCAGTACAGCACTCCCCTATCTCTCCCCCTTACACTGTATCCCTCACACACACCACATCAACATTTAACCGCCGCTCCAAAACTACACAACTCAGCAACAAAACTGCACAACTAAGTATTATAAACACCATAGTCTACTGCTGTTACACATGAGGAATTTCAGCACACTTAATAATTAGAAACTGGTGTGTTAATTTATCTTTACGATTTATTTATTTGTAAAACAATAAGGCCATAGTTACAAAGTCTGAATTATTTTGTACTCTGCACTGCAATTACTTTTAAGCATATTACAATCAATTATAATCCATTTATGTTACAGGATATATTAGTATTGAGCTAGATGCAGCTTACTGTAGTACACAAATTACTTTGGCCTGACAATTTCCTTATCCCAATATTATATCTCTGCATATCAAATGCTTTTAAATTATGCAAAATGCCTTTGTTATGATGTGCAAGAGCATGTGATGTATGCAAAAGAAAAATATTGTCTTATGGCTTTTACACTACAGAAAAATAGGTGTACACCGTACAGTTTATAAATGTAATAACTAATTATAATTCATTCTGATTTATTTTTAATAATAATAAATAATAATAATAAGCTGTCTAAAGTAATATGACTTTAAGACACAGTTGTAAAACGAAATTTTACCAAGACCTCTATTCCACAGTGTAAATATTTACTCCATACGGTCCTTTTTAATTTCGGTTTATTTTTTCTTACTTAAAAACACTTTACTTAATGATAAATCTGGAAAATTGCATAATTCCAGATATAATTATACGATATAAAAATTCAATATATCATTATTATAAGGATAATGACTTTAATTGGCTCATGGTTATAGGACTGTCTCCTTGTAACTCTTTCATAGTCGTAATAAATTGATGTAGTTATACATTATACTTACAGTTAAACATGCATGTATTAAAAAAAATTCTACAGCTGGTTATAGTTCACGTTTTTGCCATATTATTATGCAATGTCCATAATAATGTAAAGTCCAAGGCTACAGAAGACTACACAAGGCTAATCCATGTGTCGGCTGAGTGTGAAGTTCGTCTTTGCGCCAGGTTCAGCCCTCATTTGTACTAAACCATATCTCAGTCAATCACACGGTGGTGCCAAGCAAAATATAAACAGTAAAATTGTGTCAGCCAAAGCCGGAGGACTCGGTCCAACCGCTCAATCGGCCTTATCGCTAGTTTCATCTTAATTCACTCGGCTAGTGGCTCTCCGTTGAAATTCTGCGCGCTTCTGGCCAAGCGCACACTGTATGAGTAAGAGACAAGACAGAGGCGTCAAAAAGCACCGAGTCAAAGCGCGAGCGCTTTATTCACTTCGTAGAATGATCCATTTGAGCTCGGTTTCTTTACACCACAAATCTCATCCAAACCTATAGCCTATAAATGTGCACCAACGTGTGATTTGCGGCTCAACTTTGCGCACAATGTAAATGCCCAATGTTAATGCGCTCTTTTAAAATAAGTTAATGCAATCTGACATCTTCAGGTTCGCTACACTCTTACCGAACACACACACACACACACACACACCAATAACTTTTTTAAGTGTCCTGATTCAAAGAAAAGTGGATAAAAGTTCAACACTGAAATGATGGTGTCTTTAATGCGCAGTAGATGCAGTGGGTTACATCTCCACGCTTTATCCTGTACACTTTAATACAAAGTATTTTATTCAAACGTAGGCTACAAGCGTCATACTGAACTAGTAGTTTACATTTCACCAACTAAAACTCAATAAATCTTCAAAAGCCTGCTCAATAAGCGAGCCGAAGAGCTCTACCTGCGTTAGACAAATCGGCGAATACATCATGACCTCCACCGTCAGTGCAGATTAGATCGATCGGTCACCAAAAGTCCGCTTATTAGGCTATCGCTTCATTCTCCCGAGCCCGTGCTGCACCGTGCACGGAGGAGTGGAACTTGTCCTCATTCAAAAGCGAGAGAAAAGCTTCATCAGAGACCGGCGGCGAACTTCACAGATCCCAGCTCGAGCATTTACAGATTCCCACGAGAGCTCAGAAGCACAAAAAGGCTGAAGCAGACAGTCTTCAGGAACACTGCACGCATCCGCAGAGACCGAGCTCCAACCGGAGTGAAGTGGAGAGTAGGGGGAAAAAACCCTACTGTCTCTCACTCTCTCTCTCACACACACTCTCTCTCTCCCTCTCTCTGATGCTGCTTTAAAGGGGAAATCTTAAAGAATGTCACAAGTGCAGGTCGAAACCTAGAAGGCGCCAAATTTCTGATCCCCGTTTTCAAACTGGATATTACAGCGAGCGGTAACACCCTCCAGTCTGCTGGATCCTGACAAATCAGTCTCACCAATTATTTCTTTCTTTCATTTCATTACAAAGTCAATACTCCTCCTCTTCCAGCAAACGCGTTCCGATATACCACACAGCCCACCTTCACGTCTTCCTCTCAGACCACAGCGTGTACACATGACCTCGAGCATTTTCCCCACTTTATGTTACACATTTAGACCATAATGTTCATTCATCATTAATAGGCGATTTTAGACCTATGTAACGATATATTAAATAACATGAATGCAATGCAATATGAGTTTTAAGTACTCATGGCTTTTACTTTTTTTTTAATCACTGCATAACTATAAATCGGTGTGCAGATATTATTAGCTGTAAACAATCTATCATATATATATATAAATATAATATATATATATATATATATATATATATATATATATATATATATATATATATATATATACATATATATATATGTGTGTGTGCAAACTTCTGAATATGTGCAACCGATGATGACACACACACACACACACATATATATATATATATATAGGTTGCACGTATTCAGTGCAACCTTGATATTTTTCCCTTTTTTATTCCAACTTTAGGTTGTTACAAGTACATATCAGCATGTGGTGTTTTCCATGCAGTGTGAAAGTCACGGTGGGAAAAATTGTCAGGCCTGTCAAAGATGTTCTACCATGTCAACCCTCGCAGAATTGAATCGAGGCATTAAGGCCTGTTTGTACTTCCTACAGAACCGGTTATTTGTGTGGTTACATTTTTGATTGTTTTTTCTTCCCAGGGTTTTTAAGTATGGGTGGTTCTATAGCGCATAATGTCTTTCTAGAGCTTAAAGGACGCTGAACCATAACGAGACAACTATTTCGTGCGCGTGAAGCTACCATTACGGTGACACAACAGAGTGAAGGAATCCCAGCTCGGATTGCAGATCACATGGATATTAGTAAGTGAATGGCTTTAGACTGGTCGTCAGGACAGATGTTGGCGCACTTCTTTAACAAGAGGGAAATCAAACCGTTTAGGAGCTGGATGTGAATTTCTGTGTCCCGGTTAACCGCACGAGCCTGACCTGAGCTCTCGACACTTTTGCGACACTGGTCTTTATACCCATCACGTCACGTCGTAACCTCGTGTCAAAGTCTACAAAGCCGTCCGCACTCCACCCCCTATCCGTCCAGTAACGCACCGCGTCCGCGGTCACGCCGCAAACACGCACACGGACGCAGTGTCTCCTAACCGCGCTCGCGCTTTTCGCCCCGGCGCAGTGTTTTACTCAAGGTCAAACAGCCCACCGTCTTTACGTGTGCATGTTCATACATGAAGGTATGAATTTCAACTTTTACACCGATCGAGATTTCAACAAAAATAAAAGTTGAACATCAGGTTTGTCACAAAGCAACAAAGTAAATACGTGCACTTCAGCCACGCGAGACAAACGTGAACTTGTTGGCTATTCGAAAGCAGCGGTGTTGTAAAATTCAGCCACTTGGCGAAAACACGACTTGCCCGAGTATTCTCTCTCCCTCTCTCTCTCTCTCTCTTCTCTCTCTCTCTCTCTCTCTCTCTCTCTCTCTCTCTCTCTCTCTCTGGCTGTGCAACGTGCCAAAAGTGCAGCGCTACAAGGGGGCGAGTTAGCTAAACGCAGGAGACATGCCAAGAGTTGAGTGATCTCTTTAGGCGCAAACACTGCCACAGACTTCTGACACACGACGATATGACCCACATAGAAAGACTGCCAACACACAACATAAACAATGCAACATATACACCGCCTGTTCTCCAGCACTGTTCCGATCCAGTTCACTCGAAACACGGGACGACAGTAGGCTACGGACTACCGTGTCCAGGACGCAAAGGATTACATGTGCACATTCACTTCAAAAAGTATTCACAGAATGATTGCAAGATATTATATATTCCATGAGAACGTACCATTGCACTGTATTGCATGGATTTAAACGGGTGTCCAGGAGGCGGTGTGAAACTCAAGCCGGTACCTTCACATGTCTCAGATTTAAATAAAAAATAAAAAACTTTTTAGATTGTTTTTTTCTTTTCTTTTCTTTTCTTTTTTTTCTTTTCTTTTCACGCTGCAGTACTCTCAAAAAAAATGCACACCGGAAGAAAATTCTTGGCAGACAGGCGGCAAAATCAAGTCAGCGAACACCTCAGGGTTTTTTTTTCTAATCTTCCTTCCTCTGCGAGTCAGACTTTTGGATAGGTTTGTAGTGGTTGAGTTGAACGCGGTCCAGAAGAGGCAGAGTTTTTGGAATTGGGCACGTCTGCGCCTTTACTTTCTCTGTCTGTCTGTCGTCGCCGCTGCGCGCAGCTCTTGGAATCGGCGTTCTCGTCTCTGATTGGCTGAGGCGTTGTTGGCCCTCCGCGCGAGCGCTCCGCGCCCTGCGCCGCTCACTTCCGCCTCACCGCCCGTGCTCGCGCTGTGTTTGCGTAGGAACGCTGCGGATTTCCGACATTATAAATCCCGTTTATTTTTAATAACGTTACAGAGATTCAGTTTTGTTATGACAGACTAGTAAGCTTTAGGAATTAGTTTAAATGTTGTTATGACATGAGCACATGAAAAAACTAAAAGAAAGACAACAAGAACAACAACAGCAGCAATAACAACAATAATAATAATAATAATAACACTTTTAGATCTTGAAGTCCCTCCACTACTATTTCCATTTGTCATTTGTTATAACAGTTTTTCTTCATGTTTAATACCATTGTGAAAATGCTAGTCTATATGGTCTACTGTAATAATACAGAATAAGTGCTGTGTACACACTGTTGGCAGAAGGATTGCACGAGCACAATGATGGCATTGATCCAGACCTCAGCAACCACCACTCCACAACCACACTTTCTGTTCCGGCAGAGGAATCAAGCTCGCCTCTCCATGCTAACAGCAGCACATAATAACATGTATCGGCTACACACATCAGAATGATTCAACCTAAACACATGAAGCATTAGTCTGCAATTACATGCAAGCTGATGTTAAAGTTTCAAAGCTGCTATAAATAGAGGCAGTATACACAATAAACGCACGTGCTCATTCAATTCTTGCTCATGTTTGAATGACTGTTTAAATCAATTACAAATGTTTATGAAAAAAATAATAATAACAATAATAATAATAACGCTGGTTATACAGATAGACCTCCTAGTATACACACTAGTGCATGTGTGTGTGTGTGTGTGTGTGTGTGTGTGTGTGTGTTGGGGGGGTGTCGGGGGTTCCTTGTAGACAGCTATACAAAACCAAAATGCCTAAAATGCATAATTCTAGGTTATAATACTGCTACTGCTTGACAGAACAAAATTCATGAAATGTAATGCAAATACTGAATATTCTCATTGAATCATAACGAATAACAGTTTAATAAATAGCCTAACGCTTCAAACGTCCCAGCTCTTAATGAGCCAGTTATTTAACCACATTTGAAATCTTTGAATGTTTTATGTATGTTTATTTTCATACGCATTCTCATTTTTACTTCAGAATCACACCCGAAGGGTACTGTGCATGGAAACATCCTCGGGAGTCTGTGGGAATCCAATAAATTCGGAAATAGTTTTGGAGCAAAAATCGCTTGACAAATCAACGACTGTATCTTTCATAATTGCTGTTTATGCCAGTCACGTAATCTGACCTCAAAATCAGTCGTGATAACAAACCGCACAGTCTGGAGTGCATGGCGAGACATTTTATTCTCTTTTTTAACACACAGATTAAGAATCATGCAGAGAAAAAAAAGCCGAGCTTATTTCTCTCTCTCTCTCTCTCTCTCTCTCTCTCTCTCTCTCTCTCACACACCACACACACACACACACACACACACACTTACAGTGAGACGTTGCGGACACCGGCAGGGGGGGAAAGCTGGATTTTTGCGCAACTAAACTGTATTTTTGTTCATACCCAAAAATAATTAAATTAAAAAAAAAATACAAGGAAGTCGGCCTAAAAAATACGTCACTTTCCGATACATTGACCTGTGTCATATTTCTCCGAGTTAGTGCACTTGACAAAGAAAACAGGGGAGTACAGTGTGAGAGTTGACTTGGCTGCAGTAGGTGCAGAAAGAGGAGGAGGAGGAGGAGGAAGAAGAGGAGGAGGAAGTGTTCCTCCAAAACTGCCTACAACTTTCCCCACTCATCTACAACCTGAGGAAATAAGCGAAGCAGCTGTTTAGTTGTTCCACATGTAATAAAAACGATAAGTCCTTTTTTTTATGTGGCGCAAGCGGAGAGAGAGGCAGACACAGAGAGAGAGCGAGAGAGAGAGAGAGCGAGCGAGCGAGAGAGAGAGAGAGAGAGAGAGAGAGAGAGAGAGAGAGAGAGAGAGAGACGGGTCCTGCTTCTTCACAATGTGTCAGTCTGAGGATTTCCAATCCTGAGAGCTGTCTTAACCTGAGACCTGTGATCTTTTACGCTACATCTAGACGAGATTAAGTATGGAGTCACGGTGCACACGTTTCTCCCCTCCGCTGATTAATGCACTCGGAAACTACAAGTGAGTGTTTAATGCAGGGGTTCTCCCACAACTCGGGGGAAATCCTCTATATAGGCTACGTGGCAGCTCAGATACCCATCAGCTCCATATGTAAGAAAAATGAGTGATTGTAAATGCGGTTTTTTCCCTCGGTGCCGTTATTATTTTATTTATGCATTTGTATATGCTTTATTAAACTTCTGTGCTGCTTGTGTTTCTTTGCACATTTTTTTTTCAAACCTGCACTTCCCTTTAAAGAATGGGTGATTAATAATAATATAATAACATAATATTGTTATAATAATAATAATAACAACAATAATAATAATAATAATAATAATAATAATAATAATAACAACAATCATCATCTTCATTATCATTATTATCATAAGTCTATTATTAGGTGTGTGAAATAATTTTAAAGTGCATTATAGCCTGCAGAAACCTATTTATAGCCTAATAATAAAAATAATTTATAGCAGAAAATAGTCTATATTTATTTAAACATGACATAGCTTATACAAATACCACTAAACATGGCTTTAGATGTATTAAATATATTTGTAATGATATAGCATATATTGATGACAGACTAACCAGCACACTTTCATCAGTCCACCACTCTGGCATTTTTAAAAGTTCGGTTTCAAGTTCAGTAATTTTGTTTTATTCAACAAATTATTTAACAAATTATATTTCAGTTATTTTGTTTTAACCTATTGATGTCAAAGCAAAGATATTGTTTCTGTCTTCAGAGTTTGCATATTCTCTTGTTTTCAGGTTTGCATTTGCCTGACATCTTTATCACCATTGTATTAAAGCAATGCATTTATTTTGTCCTTGTTTTCATTCACAATTTTCAAATGTTAATATCAGAGGCTAAATTTGGGTCAAGTATTGGAAATAGAATGGTTGAAAATTTATTAATTCTGATGGTATACAATTAAACTTGTCGCAAGATGCCAAAAGCACAAGAGCAATAATAAAAATTTTGACATTTTGGCTATTCCTCATTTAAAAATGAAAATGTTTGTTTTGTTTGTTACACGTGTATTACATGTGTATTTTTTTAATAGGTGGGTGGGTAAAGTTGGGCTTACAATTGTGCAATATTTTGTTAAGTCTAATGTGAGTTAGCATCAATGGGATTTAGTTAAGGAAAGGTGTGTGTGTGTGTGTGTGTGTGTGTGTGTGTGTGTGTGTGTGTGTGTGTGTGTGTGTGTGTGTGTGTGTTTTCCAAAATATCAACTGAAATATCCTAAAAGTTACCAAATTTGGATATCAGTTACATAATTTTAATAGAAAAGGTAATTAAAATATACATATAAATCTTAATGTAAAAGGTGAAAAAAAGAAAAATGCATTTAGAGTGCAATGCATGAAGATTCCTTTCTATTAGGCTTTTAATTAAGTGTACACTCAAAGAAAATTTTGATTAACTAAGAGATTATTGTTCCTGCCCAAAATCAATTCGTTTAGTCGATTGAATATTTCAGAATATTAGAAAACAGATCTGCAGTCACTGAGGGTTATATGCTTGGCTCTTAAAAACAAATGTCATGTGCCGACTGGAGATGGCTACAGGACCATTTTACATGAAGGTAAGTCACAGCTGACCATATGAGAAGGGTGTAGGCCTCGGCACGACATGTGAAGATTTCCTCTTTAAGAATCAGGCCATGTATAAAACTTCATACTGTCATGCTAAATGGCAAACAGCAGGCCATATTACTGTGCAAAGGCACACAGTTTAAATATAGTTTACTATTTTGTACAGTAATAGATTTATGCTAATTTAGATGTGGCCTTCATTGTGTATTCATATTCCTGTTTCAATCATATAATGAGTCAGTTGTGCACTACATGAGTTAGTCATTAGAGGACATTTTGTTTTTGTATGTCCTAAACATTTCCTATAAATAGACAAAAGCATTAGTGCTATCATGGTTCAAGTCTAGGCTTTCAAAGAGGTGCTATAAATATATTATAGCTTTATGTAATGTTATATCTTGTTTTGTAGGTGCTTTACAATGCTTTACAGACTGACCTGCATATTTTTTTAAATGACATTAAATCGTCTCTAATGGCCCAAAAACCTATTGCATATAACTTTGACAGTGAAATAAGGATGTGAGTTATCACATCCTTTTATTCAAACCTTTATATAGGTTTGTTCTAAATGAATTTTATACAATTTATCCCAGACCCTTAATACAGTTAATCAGCTAAAACACTGTTGATGGTTGAAGGTTACTTTAGTTTTGAAGCTTGAAGCTAACACAAAGTTTACTCCTACCTAAATCACCCATTCATCAGAATGGATTTGATCAATAATGCCACAAAGAGCTGCATTACAAAAAAAAGTAGAATGAGTCCATAACAATACTGTACGTGGCTATTGACTGACACTATCCTAAATGTTTGGCTAAGTGGCTGGAAATTGTGACTATGAATACTGGCAGCCATGCTGAAAAAAAACTAGAAACCCTCAAAGAATTTGTAATGGTTTGAATGGTTGTAATGAGAATTGTAATGGTTTTAATGGAAATTGTGATGGTCCCTGTGGGTCTTTACTGGTAATTTCTTCCCTTCTATTGGTGCCATGTTATGTCTAGTGGATACCATTAAGGACTAATAATGGTAATGGTTGTAATGGTGGATGAACAGCTGATTGTTTGTAATGGTATTTGTTGTGGAAACCATTAGAATTTCTGTGATAGTTTATTTTGTTTTGTTTTTTGTTTTGTTTTTTTCAGCAAGGGATACCACATCCATCTGTGGCAAGATAAAAAAATATAGTCTACAACCCGAATAAACCATTGACTATTACTATTAACTATATTAAATAAAAACTTTAAGACTTTGGAAATGTCACAGACACACCACTCATAGCACTTGTGCAGTGTGATACGCTAACTATGTGCTGCCTCGTGCTTTTTTTTAATAGTTTTTCTTTCCATTTTCATACATTTCATAAATAACAAAGTGTCTCATACCACATAAACAAGTGTATGGAACGCGGAAAGTTAAAGAAGCAAAAGACATGTGTTGCCTGTTACACTGCATTTAGAGTGAGGACAGGAATGATACAGATTAAATCTACATCTACCAGGTTAATGTCACGGCACAATGTACAACGGTTGACAATGAGCCACGATGCCTGCCTCATACTCAAAAACAGTGAAAACCAAGCGCGCCCTAAGCAGCCGACTAGCTCGCCGTGATCGTATAGTGGTTAGTACTCTGCGTTGTGGCCGCAGCAACCCCGGTTCGAATCCGGGTCACGGCAAAGGAGATGGCGGTTAAATGTTTTTAACTTTATCAAAGTAAAATTTTGAATTAAAGTCATTATATCACATATTACAGAAGAACATATAGATATACACACTAAACACAGTGCATGTACCACGTTTTGATTGAGAATCCGGAAGTTATGCTGTCACTTTGAATCCTGCACGTGTTTTTGAACACACGTGTAGAAATGCTTGTAATCCTGATGTGTTATGTTTGCCAGCAGAACGTCAAATGATAAAAGGCGGAAATTAGTGTATGAATACACGTTGATGTTCTACAACTTTATAAGGTGTTTATAACGTATAGAAAACAGCCCCAACAATATACCCTTTCACACGGATCCATTAGTGTGTATCCGCAGCTGCACGTGGCCCGGAGTAGCTCGCCGTGATCGTATAGTGGTTAGTACTCTGCGTTGTGGCCGCAGCAACCCCGGTTCGAATCCGGGTCACGGCACACAACACCCTACCTGAGGGCTTACAATTTTGTGTTTCTGATTTAAAGTGAATACAAACAAATGCAACTATTTGTTTAAGAGGGGGACGACGGGGGGTGCAAATTACAACATTGCGAATAATGCATAATATTGCAAGATACATTGTTTTTTAACTGACGCCAGTACACTTGACAAGAATCAATTTTGCAATAATGGTCCAGCATTGTGCGCACAAATCGCATTTTCAAATAATTTAGATCATTTACGTGTCAAAATAATTCATGGCACATTAAAGGTTCGCCAATGTGTTTTTAATAGGCTGGCATTAAAGATTGGCAAGGCACATCGCCTCCTCAATATGTTGCAATAAAATCACAGAGCAGCAACCTATGCTGTCCACATCGTCCGGTGCTCATTGTGTTTTAATAAATTAAATATTTAAAAAATGATATTTATGCAGCTGCACTTCCACATTTTCCCAGCTCGCTGTGACTGTATAATGATTAGTCATGGACGCGGTGGTCTAAACATATGTGGGAGTCAAATAAGGCCTATTAAACAGTTAAAAAACAAAACAAACAAAACAAAAACTACATACTGATTGTGTTCTCAGAGAAACATGGTATAGTATAAGGGTTTACAGTGAGTATGAATATGATGAACTATCCTGATGACTGAATCTCTCTCGAGGAATACAGAAATGCAACACCAGAGGGCGTCAGAACACCTTACAGACATCCGCGCTAATTACTGGAGGGGAAAAAAACATGCTCAGTGATAAATTCGGATAATTGGACGTGTTTCTGTTTGCTTGATGAGAGAAGTTTGCATGAGCAAACTGAATTAATGAGTCCTGTTAAACAGTAAAGGGACACCTCTCTCTCTCTCTCTCTCTCTCTCTCTGTGTATATTTATTTTATATATATATATATATATATATATATATATATATATATATATATATATATATATATATATATATATATATATATATATATATATCATATATAATGATTACAGAGATTTGTAACGCCTACAAATTTTCCCTTTTTTATTGTATATAATTTTTAACAACAACAGAAAAACTAAGAAACATTCATTTAACTATTCAGAATGTCTTAACCAATCAGAGGCAACAATCTCGTTTTTAATTAAATTAAATGTAAATCTTTTAACAATGGCTGCATAAAATGGATGAAAATAACACGAGATTTTCTGTTTGTTTAGCATAGAATTAGCAAATCATATAATATAATATAATATAAATATATATGTTTTAGAATTTGGGTAATTGGCAGTTCTCCAGGATTTTGTGATTTTGCGATTGGAGAAATTACTGCAAAATCAAGTGAATTTCACAATAGCAGGAGGCACTTGCAATTTTTCAACATTACCACAATTTTCTGCAGACTTGGAGCAAGACGTGTCATGTGACATCATCACAATGTGCATTCAGCCAAAGATCTCTTTGATTCACATGCGTCGAACATTAGTACAGCTAAAAGATCTAATTTACCAACAAACATCACAGCGGAAGACTTTGCAATTGCAATTTCACCAATTGAAATAGTTTTCTTCAAAAAAGCACAAAAAAACTTCACAAATTGTATGGCAAATTTGGAAGAAAATAAAGCCGCAGCAGAACCAAGCATTTTTGGCCAAAACAATTAAAAAAATATCCTGTACAGACTGAACAGGGTTGTACAATCAAAGTGGCCTCACCAGGTAATATCACAATATCAATGAATTTCTTTTTAAAGGGTAAAGTTGCTTATCTTCACATGATCTTTTGAAAGTTCAGATGATGCAATTTCCAGTTGAATGTGAGACTTGTGGAATATTTGAAAAGTTTCCTAGTGATGAATGTGTTTAAGTAAAAAGTTGAACGAATGTAGGCTACATTTGGATAACTCATGGAGAAGCAAGTTTCAAGCATGGAGTGTTAGGATGTTAAATAGATTTATGAATTACTGCAAAATTATTAGATTTATATTATTATTAGATTTATAATAGAATATAATTTATAATATTCATATATATATATATATATATACATATATATATATATATATATATATATATATATATATATATATATATATATATATATATATATATATATATATATATATATATATATATATATATATATATAAAATATAATATATGTGATATTTATATAATATAAGTGGGGAAAAATGCCCATCACCCCCCGCCCCAATCATGGACTCACCTACACTGAAGTAATTAATTTTCTTCAGCAGTTAATGATTAAGGGGGTGTCTCCTAAACCACATATAGCATACTATAGTATCCTCAATAGTTTGGTCAAATATTAATCCCTTTATACTATAGGAAATCAATGATAGTGTAAAAATGTGGCCTACTATGGTGCAGTGGTATTAGAGATATTCATTCATACAGCTCATGATTCAGCTGGTGAAACTCAGTATATACTTTGGGTAAGGGAAGGAAAAGAAAACTTTTTTTTTCTTTTTTTTAAAAATAAAAACCCAAAACTGAAAGAGCTACTGGGGTTGAGGTTTACTTGTAGGCACAAGAGTAATAAGAGAGAGAGAGAGAGAGAGAGAGAGACGGGTCCTGCTTCTTCTCAATGTGTCAGTCTGAGGATGTAGTGCTTTGAAATCAGTATGTAGGCAGTCAAGTGGAAGAGCAACAATGAAGCAATGACAGCTGTATACAAATATACAGAGACGGTATAAACATGGAATTCTGCTAGAACCTCTGCAATACCTCTAGAACCTCTTAATTTACACACACACACAACTAAAAGAAAAGAGCAGCAGGCCTCCAGAGTGTCGCAAAACAAACTATGTACTTGTTTTCTTTTTCTGTGCGTGACTGTCATCTCCACTACTTCAATAGGTCTTGATTGACATAACAAGTGCGCATGAAATGTGCGTTTCTGCTGGCCTCTCATATTATGTCTTCATTAAACATGTCACTTCATAAACCTCTCATGTTGGGATGTATGCATTAATGCATGACAGTTTCACTTTTGCTGTAATTTTAGCCACTGATTAAAAAAAGCACAGGACAGTTCCAGCTTAAAAGTGAGGCATATTCTATAGATGATATAGATATGGAATGCAACAAACAGAATATATAAAACATGCAAAACAAATGCTACACTGTCACTGTGTTTGACTCTTTTTTAAATTGCTTTTTACACTTATGTAAGACTCAAGTAAGTGTTCTAATACTACAGACATTTCAGATGTGCCATGCCATCCTTATATAAACCGGGTGCTGTGTTCCTGGGCCTCTTATCTCCTTTCTCGTCCTCATCTTGCATCTCCTTCCATCTCCCACTGACCCTTTTGGCAACAAAGAGACGCATTTTTCTGTTAATTACACAGGGCAGATCCTCGTCAGGCGCCAGTGCACAGGGCTATAGCACTCGGATCACGCAGACTTAACATGCTACTTGAAAAGGTCCTCATTTTAACACTAATTACAAAAATTGCTTTCAGCTTTACATATGGCATGTGCCACCTACAACATTTAAAAAAATATGTGCTGCAGGACGGCAAAAGATTTCATCAACCTTTTAAATAACTACTATGGTCAAACACAAGCTATTTATTGCTCTTCCTTTTTTTGCCATCTGCTCTCCTTTCCTGTGATGGTGTTATGAGAGGAACTGTGAAGAGATACTGAGTGTGAATTCAGACACATTACAATCTGATATAATGCCTGTTTACACTGATTAAAAATAGAAAGTGGGAATAAACGTGAGTCTGAGAAACAGAAAGGTGTTAGCTAAAAAAAATTATTATTTATTAGACTATAATAGTAATAAATATAACGCCATCAATATGCACTAGTATTTAACCTTTTAAACACCAGCATATTAGACAATGTTATTTCATCATAAAGCCTACAATACAGTAACTCCTATCATGTTTTTTTTTTTTTTGTAATAATCATGCTAGTTTGTATGTATTTATGTGTTTGTTTGCTTGTTCATTTACTTGTGTTTGCTTGTTTATCAGGGACAATTAATTAGTGTTTGTATTTATGATGTAACTGTGTAAGATTGGTTTAAATGGTTCATTTTCATCTGCTGTCTCTGAGCAGGTTGATGTTTAAGGGAAAAAAATGAAATGAAAGTACATTACTATGAATGGAAACACAGTTTAACTATTGTACAACTTTTCAAGAAATGTTCAAGAAGTTTGAATATCACCTCTAAATACTGACTTCCTCAAAACTATCAGCCTTCGTGTTAATAACCGCTTAAAGCAAGAGACATTCAGTTAACAAGTCTGAGCCAGAAATCACCTGGCATGCCTTCCCAAATTTGAATTGACTCGGGGTTCAATCTAAAATTCCCCTTTGGCTGCCCATGTCATCACAATTTGCCAGTTTTTCATTTCGCATTTATCCTTTGCATAAATCCTTAACCCAAATTCCATGTGGTCATCTGCTCCAACATAACAACAAGAAATGATAAAAATATATAAAGACACTTGTGATCGTGATACACCATGTTCCTGAGAATTACTTCCCAGTAGCCTTCAGAGCATATCATAAACACAGCCACTGGAAGGATTCCTCATTTATTTCTACCCTTCCGCTAATCCTTTTAATTACTGCCTTAGTAAATGCTAATGTTATTCATGATTAGTTGGTATTATACTAATCTCTGACCCACATTCAGCCGAGAACGCAGGAGCATCGTCTGAAGGCCAGATTGCTCAGAGGCTGCACACAAACTGACATCAGTCTCCCAGCTGTACAGAGCGAGCCAGCCAGGAGCTTCCTGAGAAATAACGGTGAGAAAACGTAAAAAAAAAAAAAAAAAAAAAAAAAAAGAGGGGTGGGGGGGGTCATAATCGTTTACCTTAATGAATGACTGTTGGCAACAAGGATTAGTGATAAATGCAGGTTTCCACACTGCACAGGCCACCCCAGCATCTGCTCAATTCAGTTTTCTGTACATCTTAGTTACTCTTTCTATCCTTTAAGTCAGCAGTTCTCAAACTTTTTATATACAGGGACCCCTTAACCTTTGAAATAAACCCCATGAGTATAGATTTATTCTGTAAATATAATTTAAATGTGTACAGTAATTTTTTGTCCAGAGAACACATTAAGTTGCCATTATTTATAGCCTTACTTGTTTTGCATTATTAAGACTTGAATTAAACCTATCCACTAGAAGGGACCTGTCAAACCAGCTAATAATTGTAAGAACACAATAATAAATATAATAACTTTGATCATTGTGATTTCCTTTCACTGTAATTTATTATTATTATTTTTTAAACATGGATGCCTGACTAAGCTTATAGACCCCTTTATGAACCACTGTATTGTGTAAAATAACCTTCATCACCTGTAAATGAACTTGTAAGTTTAAATGCAGTTCAGCATTCATCCGGTGAGTCCTCAGGTGACCTCATATCTTTCTCTTGTACCTTCAATACACATACAAACCACAAACCTAGAGTTTCACCAAGCTTTACACAGAGCATGCAGTAATTATAGCTCCACATTTTGTTCAAATACTTGAGGTAGGGTAAAACCATATAATAAAGCAATATGGATGTCCAAAATGAAACAAATAAAAATTAAGCCTTATTTAAAACAGATTACATTAAATAAACTGACTACTAACTTAATATAGCTACAAAATAAAGGCATCCATTGCTTCTTGTGTCCACTGTGTTGCACTTAAAATTAGTTAAAGGTTTGGTAAATATTCTGACTAAAATTAATTTGAACCATGTTATTGAAAAACTTCACATTTACAACATACCAACACTGTCAAATCCCAAATGTCTCTAAAGTTCCACACTACGCAGGTAAAGGAAAACATTTGTGTGGTAAATTCTATCAAATAAAAATGTCACATTTTTTCCAAATTTATTTTGCATTATATCAAAAGATAATAATAATAATTAAAAGATAATAATAATAATAATAATAATAATAACAACAACAATGAAATGAAATAGGTTTTAGATAGAATGTAACTATAGTAATGAGTTAAATGAAGGCATGTTATTTAAATTTAAATCAAATTATGCTCGCTAGTAAGTCTAGGAAAGTTGTCTTTTTGTAAAACTCATTTTAGCTTGCATGTCCTGCACATTGCACATCATGCAACAAATGATTAACATAAATGACATTTCTTACAATATAGTAGTTCCAAATGCAAAAACAAGGTTAAAGAGAAACCGCCTCTTTGTTGAAAAAAAGAAGATTTTTCCAGACTAACTGTGTATAATCATCAGACGTAAAAAAATAAAAGTAGTTCAAATCAAGTTACAATTCCAGCCCAGCTCATGCACTTGTGTAACGACACACAGATGGAAGCATTAAAGACTTAAATTGACTGATGGCGGAAAAGTTAGCCTCGAACACTGAGAAGGAATTAATATTCCTAGTAGTCTAAGATCCAGCAGTAGTTTCATTTAGTGCAGAGGCCAGACAAAAGCCCATTGTTCACAAGCAGCGCAAAATGGACAAACAGAGAGAAAAAAAATGTCAGCAAGTGCAGGGCACAACCATATCTTAAAAACCACAGTATTCATAAAAGGCTGAAACAAGACACAGCTTTGAAGCAGCCTCAGTGGCAGAGGTAGAAAAATCCAGCAAAATCATTTCGGTGTTGGATGAAGGCTGACACAGAAATAAGGTAAAGACTTGGATTTCACTTCTTTTCCAATCCCTAAATGGAGAGCTCATAAGTCAACAGCTACTACTCAGAGTTACCACTTGCTGCTTTCACCACATCACAAAACTGGTTCCAGCATGGACTACAATAACACACGGCTGATTACGATATGATCTGTAACCTATCACAGCGTGACAGACTGCTTTTCCCCCTGACGAGGATAGAGTGGACTCCCTGACACAGCCTTAACCCTCTGACATCAAGCCAAGCGCAGGGTTACGCAACCCGCTCAACCTGCTTGACCCTGACGACATGCGTGGCCCCTGTACACACTTCGCTGAACAACACACACACACCAACATCTGAAGAGGGGTCGCAATGAGAGGTGAGAGTACAAGTTCTGCTAAATATTCATAAATGCCTGTGCTATTCTAAGTGTAGGTTGACTAATATATATATATATCATTGCTGCTACTCGAAAGACAATATGGTTTTTGAGTGTTTGTCTGAGTTTTTGGAAAATTTGCAACGCAATCCTCATCAACAATGCAGCGATGAATTCTGAAGGAGGAGTTTCCTGTGCATACGTCTTAGTCATTAGGTATGGAGAAAAAAAAATATGTAGGGGGAAGAAAAGTCAGACTTACCATCCACCAGGTCCTGGCTGTCATGTCATAGCATAACTGCCATTTGATGGAGCCGTCTGCTGTTTTCCCAGCCATCGCCCTTTCAGGAGCTTTCATCAGGAGCAGCTCAGCAGCAGATAACACACCTAATCAAGCCTTCATCAGATGCCACACACTCAGCCTCATGTAGGCCAATCCTTATCACACTGCATTATGGGAAAACGCAGACACACACACACACACACACACACACACACGGCCCTGTGCATAAGCGATGACTCCAGCCTCCGCAGCTGCCTATAATGACAGGATCAGGATCTGGAATCCTCTCTCTCTCTCTCTCTTACACACACACACACACACACACACACACACATGCTATTCAGTCAGGGCTTTAATTTTTTAAGCAGTGTACATTAGGAGCACGACTCTTTTGTGGCATCCTGAGGAGTGCAGCTAGTGAGACACCAGTGAGGGGCTTTGTAGGGAAAATGCGGTATAAACTTTATTTGCATTCCTGCCTATTGTATATTGTTTGACTTGTAGTTTGGACAGCCCTCCCCATATCTTATCCACACACACACACTTCAGCCCCCTTCCCCTGACACCCCTTTAGTCAATGAGAGGAGGCCCAAATAGGAATTAATTTCCCCATTCAAAAGCGGGGAGTTTCATAGACATGAGAGCGAGGCACGGTTCAGATATCACACACCGCTTACACGGGGCACAAGCGAGATACTGAGGAGACCGATACAGACTGGCGATGCAGTATTCTCAGCCTTTTCCCTCTACAACCAGGATTGTACTATATATTTCATTATTTTTCTACTTTTTAGTTGCAAGGAAAATTTCTCTCTCACACACAGATTTATATATCAGTATCACACACAGAAAAGGTGCATTGAACATTTCTGAAATTTTCAAAGTTATTGCATTTGGTAATATATTGTTTAAATTAGTCTTTTATTTTCACAAAATTTCTTTCATTACAGTGTTTGCTACATAATTAAAAGGGAATATTTATATAATGAATGTATGTGCTGTTTTAATATTAAACAAAAATGAGAAAACTATATCAGATAAATTCATATAATGTGTGCTAGAACACTCATAAAAATTATACATCATATTTGTTAGCATCAATATTAAAAAGTTTATTTATTTATTATTATTATTATTATTTTAGATTAGTCTACTAATGGCTAGGCTTATACTGTTAACACATACTACACTAATGGGAATAACACCAAGTGAATTCAGGTGTATTAAAATATATTTAACAACTCCCAGAGTAGCTGCATGTAACAGACTAAATGAAGGGAGATTCCTGAAGTAAGAGATAATGTAAGTTATTAAAGATATTTTTGGAGTTATTGATATATAGTTAGAACTTTAATTTTAGTTTAAAGTTAAAATCCACCAAAGCTACATGAAGGATTTGTTTATTTACAGTTTAGCCTAACGACGTTGAGGAATTTTAGTCTAACAAGCCATTAAGTTATTTTAGTTGCACATAAGCAAGCTTTTAGTGATTTAACATCGATTTTACATCACCATTTCTATAGTAACTATTTGCCAAGGACTTGTGTGCCAAAATATACATCATTTTAAGACAAATTATAAATATTTTCCTTATATAAGGAATGCATAATTGATTATATTGTGACGATGTCTGAGGAAATGTTTATCTAACATTTATGGAAGGAGCCCCCAGTGTCAGTAAGTTATCCTCCATGGGAGAGTCTTCGGAACAGAGGACTTTGCAGTTTCTGGTTCATCTTTAACATGTCAAGCAGTGTTTTGTGTCTTAAGTCCAAAAGGCAGAAATATAGAGAGGCTGGTAATGGGAATGACAGCTTACAACTTCAATAACAAGTGAATTAACTTGAATCATGACATGTTGCTCATTAATGAATTAAAATTTGTAATCATTGCTGTGGTATAAGGGGAATAAAGCACTTTGAGATGTGCTATTGAAAAATAATTAGCTTTGGGGTGGTAACAACATTTCCCAGTATTGATTATTTCCCTATAAAAGCACAGCTGGTTGTGTTTTATTCCTTACTGTAACATTCAGTTTGACTGACGTGTTAATACAAAATTCGGTGACAAACTCAGAAAAAAACAAAACACACAAACTACCCACTCAAGGACACATCTAATAACATCAATAGTTATATACGTCATGTTGCTTTTTTTTCATGAGTGTCCAAACTTTCAGACTGTTACAGGTGGCTTTTGTTAATACCAGCTTTTATGCAGTTGCTTACAGTAATTCATAGTAGCATTTTCCCTACTTTTTCCTATATTTATTTAACCACTGACTTTCCCTTAAACGGCAGCAGTCAGGTTATACCAACACGCAAAAGCTTGTCTTCTGAGAGTTGCTCTCGTGACATGTAGATCTGAATCTGAACATGTGCTTTTCATCCCACTCTTGCTACATTGCAATTGATTCTCAGACATGCTAGCAAATGAACAACATTCTCACTTTTGACATTTAGAGTGAGCGTCAACCTGCCTCCCAAGCATGTGTGGTGGGCTTTGGGGAGTGAATGCCAGCTTTGTGCCATGTTTGGGACTCTCTTTGTAACCTATCCAGACCTTTTTCCCTCGGCTGCGAATTCCCAACCTCCGCCTCCTCGCAGAATGTTCCCGCCAGTGGCTGCTTCCCTCTGAGTGAATTGTTGGTTTGTGTGAGACCATGCCTTTAAGTCGGGGCGCAGTGCGACCGGCATCCGAGGGTCGAGGAGGCATTTCACAAAGCAGCACAGCCTTGAAGAATACCCCCTCACTACAGTGGTGTTCTTTATATTTCCGTAACCTTTCCCACATTTCTGTAGTTGTGCAAATGGGGAGACTATTCATTAAAACCTATAGTTTAAGTGTCATATGTTACAACAACAATGGTGGAGCATGCTGAATTAATAACTGGCAGGGGTTATGCAAGGGATATTACCCTCTAAAAGAACTCACTGAATAAAGGTTCACTGAATAAAGATAAATAATAAAAAACGTAAGACAGGAAGTACTACGATCATACAACTGTTGGCTGTGGATGTCATGGGTATCACATGGAACACCACATACTTAGTGAATTCTTGGTGCATTTTGAGCAGAAGGCAATGTTTAAAGATTTTAAACAATACCCAGAATACATTTTTGACAGACATTTTTGATAGACGTCTGGGTTTCCAATCTGGAATCTTCCAATCATAATGCCTATAACCAAATTTAGGCCCCATGGGACAGGCTGTCTGGCAATTACAAGAAAACAGAATGCTGGTTTGTTCTTTATTCCGATAATTCTACTACTTTTTTATAATCAAATGTCGACAACAGGTGGTAATTTGATAGTTATGCCAGGGTCAGTCAGGTATAATGTAGGTAAATAAAATCTGACAGTATGTTTACATATTCTATTCAAATTACTGAATGGTTCAACTTTGGTTAGTTGGTTCAGGTTCTATGAAGTATAGCCAGGGAGGCAGTCATTTATTTTTATTTTTTTTAATAACATGATGGTGGAGATCAACTACTATATACCACTACAGTTATGCTGTAGCTGTTATAGTTATTATGATTCTAAGTCACTTTAATTGAATGGCTTTAAAACGATGCAGTCATACTGGTTTCTTATACATCGATCAGCCATAATGATAAAATCACCTGCCAAATAGTTCTCATTTGTGCCTACAAAACTCTGGACTGGGAGGTGGGGCCCTCGATGGATCAGACTTATTTGTCCAGTACGTCCCACAGATGCTCCATCAGATTGAGATCTGGAGAATTTAGAGGCCAAGTCAACATCTTTAACTTTTTGTCATGTTCCTCAAACCATTTCCGAACAATTTTTGCAGTGTGGCAGGGCACATTATCCTGCTGAATGAGGCCACTGCCATTAGGAAATACCACTGCCATGAGAGGGTGTAATTGGTTCGCAACAATGCTTAGGTACAAGCCAGGTCCCAAGGTTTCCCAGCAAAACATAGCCCAGAGCATCACCTTCTAACCATAGTGCATCCTGGTGTCATCTCTTCGCCATCTATGGGATGCACACACACTCGTTTGTCCACTTGATGTAAGAGAAAATGTAGTTCATCAGACCAGGTCACCTTCTTCCATTGCATTCCATTCTTCCAATGGTTAAAATGTTATGGCTGATCCATTGTAGGAGTTTGTTCATTTTGTAATCTAAAACTCTTTTATTCTTAACTTAAAAAAGTAAGTATTTTCTAAATATAAAAATAACACTTTAATACATTAATTTTAAGAAAATTAAGAAATCATCATGATGCAAAATATTGCAGCTCTAAATTTTATGACTGGTTTAGGTTCTGTGTAGGTTGAAAAATAATAAACACTTAGCTCTAATAATTTAATATAAATTGGTTAAATTCCAAAATTGATTTTGATTTTTAATTTCTCACTATATAAATAACATTCTAACATTAAATTATAAAATCTTATAATTCCAAGGTCCAGGTTTGGCAGGTGTTTGTATTTTATAAAATAGATTATGTTCTTAAAACTATGATTTTATGAACCTATGATTTTTATAATGTTATAATAAAAAATTGGGTCCCTCTAACTGCAGAATATTGGGTCTAAAGTTCCCAATGATCATTCCATATTGTTTAATATGGTTTATATGTAGTCAAATTGCTTTCTTGCAAATTGATAAGAGAAAAGGTGAACCTGCCACAACTTTACGAAAAAATAATTAATCTCTATATTAATTAATTCAGACTTTCAAATGTATGAACTACAAGACCTATTACAGTCACCCATGTACAGACAAAATAATTACCTGACAAACACTTGACATGGTCTGATGTGTACTGATACTTCATTTCATGCAGTATTTAATTCATATAATTCATGCAGTATAAGGTTGTCATAATAACAGATAACCAAGATAAGTGGGTGCAAATTGCTATGGACGGGTGACAAATTAAAGGATAAATCATAATAAACTGTTTAAGTATGGTGTTGGGCCACCAGGATCCACCAGAACATCTGCAATGGACCTTGGCACATAATCTACACATGTCTGGAAGTGTACTGGAGGCATGAACACCTTTCTTCCCAAAGATATTCCCTCAATTGGTGTTTTGATGATGGTTACAAAGTGGACACATCAGTCCAAAACCTCCCAATTAAATTTGAGATCTGGTGACTGTGAAGACATTTACAAATAAATGTGTTTTGTTAGTATTTGGTGTCATGTGTTATGTCTGTAATTCTTTCTCTCTCTCTCTGATTTACGTAGTTTTCATCATCATCAAACACACTGAGTGAGCTTTTATGCTCTGTGGATGTGGAAATTATCATGCTGGAAGAGGACTCCCATCAGAGTATAAATGTTTTTCAAATGATAAAGGTGATCAGTCAGAATAACATTACATTGCAGTGACTCTTCCCTTTAAGGGGAGAAGTGGACCCAAAAATGTCTCCCATAACATAAATGAGTGTTTATGTTTGTTTGTTTGTTTGTTTTCTTTTAATGCATCACCCACATATAGCTGAATGATTCACATAATTAAGCATGATACTGTACGTGTTCTGTGTATTTTGGGGGTAGTGGTAGATAAAGCTCCGTGTTAGTGATGGGAAGATTGTGAGTTTGAATCCCAGAACAGCCTGATATCCACTACTGGGCTCTTGAGTAAAGCCCTTAACCCTTAATTGTATCCTCCTTTGAATGTAGGTCATTTTTAGATCAAATTGTATGCAAATGAATAAATGTATTTACTGATTTCTGCTAATTTAATAATTTATTTAGTAAGAAGGGTGACAGGGCAAGTTGGTCAGTGTAAAAGTTTTTAAACTTTGCTTTTAAAATGTAAAGTAAGGAACAATTAGAAGTCGTGAAGTAAAAGTTTAAATTTGACGCAAACTTTTACAATGGAGTAAAGTAAAAAATATTCCATAATATACTTAAATGCAATGGAGAAGTATTTCTACTATACATACTGTTCCTATAGGCCAATGCAAATGACCACCTGTCACTCCATAGAAAAAGAAGACATCTGCTTTAGGACAATAAGAGGGGGACAATAGGAGTTAATTGATTCCAGTCATAACATACGTGTTTGTATGTCCCAGGAACATGGTTAAGTCAATCAGATCACCACAATCAGAGACCACACAAATCAGACATCAATCTCCACAGACTAAAATGTAATAAAACCACCAAATGATGAAGCCAACTTTATATTAACAGCCAGTGACAGTGAATGGCTTAACAGGATCAACGGCCATACAATACCCCCTGCTAATTATTTAGTATTAAGCTTGATAATTAATTCCAATTATTCCTAAAAGTTTAATTAGTGTCAGCATTATTTCTAATCGCAATTATGCATACAATAAGAACAGCATCCTTTGGGTCATGTTAAAATTAAATAAAGTTTGCTCATTTGATTATTGCCTCATGAAGACAATGTAGTGGGAATAAATAATTAAAAGAAACCACCTCTGTTCACGTGCACTGGTGTAACCCATGGCGATCCAACCTTTTCAATGAAGTCTGTCTGAGGCGAGTGAGAGAGCCTTGTGTTTGTTTCGAGGTCAGCACTCACACTCTCAGTGTGCTGGGAGCAACATTAAAGACTTTCTGCCAAGAGTCTTTTTTTCTCCTTTAGAGGGCGAGGTGGCCCGCCATGACACAGGCAATCCTTTGGGGTGGCTCAGAGGAGGTACGAGCAACTGTCAGTCAGAGGAAGAATATGGAGCAGCAGGGAAGCCCGTCAGCACTGACAGGGGCCGTCATTCACTCCACGGCACTGAGGAGGACACACACCGAGCCAATCAACAGAGACCCTGCTGAGGACAGACAGCATCAGGACGGGAGGCATCCAACCATGACGATGGAGGGCGGGTGGCTTTTGGGGCTTTTGAGGGTTCAGCACGAGTTAATGACAAGACAGACTTCTCCAAGGTAGAGATATAGATTTTCATCAATTCAGGGTTTGAGCAATGTATGGAATGAAGCAGAAAGTCTCATTCCACACTACAATTCAAGGACAACTGGAAATGTGTTCAGTGGTTACAATTTACGTCTCAAATTACCAAAGTAGGCAGCTAGCTAGCCTCTCACATTGGATAAAAAGCTACATTACATTCCAAATTAGCCTTTTTAGGATAAAGGATGTGAATAGTGAGCAAGCCTAGCAAGGAAGTTCAAATAAGGTAGACGTGGGGCAGAGATAGGTTTCATGGTGGAACTAGCTCTTTTTGGATTTAGCCACCACCTTTCAGCAGGGCACAACGAACATACACAAGCACACACACACACACACACACACACACACTTTACCGAACCAATGAATTGTTCTTTATCCACCACACCATCCAAAGCTCAGTATCTAAAAGACGTCTCCTCGCAACCGTCCCCAGCACTGCGGTATTAGGCCTGCCAGCCTAGAGGAAGTACATAAGGAGCTCTTTGTTAGGCTGTACTGGAGAGACATTGTGTAGAATACAGTGCCTGCCCAAGATAAAAGGCTTGCCTTTCCTCTCATCTAAGCAAAGTTTATCCTCCCCGAAGTCTCCCCTTTCTGCTCGGCCGACAAAGGGATGGCTTCAGTCGTAGAGCACTTTCACTTATCGAAATGTCCATCACTTGAAGCCATTTAGATCCGGCGATGTGAAAACGTGTCATACTTCACTGCTCTTAAGTAAAATTTTGAGAATTAACCAAGACACTGGTACACCTTTTCATCAAAATCCTATTTCAACTATGTAAACAGTGCTTGAAATCATGCATAAGACTTTTTGTCCATTAGAGGACTGTAAAATCTATTAAAGATGTTTTTTTTTTTAGCTTCACTCAGCGCCACTACTGAGGGAATCACAGGCACATTCTTTCCAGGATTAAAGCCAGGCAACTTGATTCTGAGTCCCCGGCTCTCAGGTGGTCCTCGGAGAGGAGTTTAGACCAGGAGTCACCCAGTTCAGGACTCAGGTAGCAGAACTTCCTGTATAACAATAAGCTGAGTAAGGAAAGCCATACACTATATGGCTCCAGTTTGAAACACCTTCACCTGCAGCTGGCAGGCTTTTAGCAAATTCGTAAATAGCACTGACTTGTACTGGATCAATTGAAGTGTGTTAGTTTATTCTGGAGCTGAAAACAGGAACAGCAACTGTTCAGCTGGAGGAAGAGAGATTCCTACTCACCTCATAGATATTGTCCACAGCTGGCTCCACAGCTGTTATACATTGCTTGCTTCAGAAACAAAGGACAAGAAGAATATAGCTCAGATAGGGATTCTCATTCTAATACACACAGGGCACTACCGGTTCATGAGGAGATTTACATTTCATGTGTGTGTTGTGTGTATAATCTGATACACCGGAAAGGACACAAGCAATGAAAGATGCGAATTTCTAATATTAAAAGTGCTTCTTCAATGCCATAGCCAGACTATAATATGAACTAACTACATTGTTAGCAAAAGTTTGTTTCACTGAGATTTCAAGGGAGAAGAAGCTAATATGTGTCTACCAAAACTTCACACAAGTTCAGAAACAAAGGTGCCAAAAGCCAAAGCCATGGTCATGGCCTATGTGTTTATGGTCCTGGGGACATACCAAAAGGCCTTGTGTGCTTTTCGAGCACTGATTAAACAGATATAAGACATCAGGGCATTGGAGATGCCGGGGACTCCAACTGGCAACTCAAAGCAGCACTTAACTGTCACATCAGCCATGTGTGGCACAGTGCCCATCACCAGAGAGACGGTGGCAAACAGCAGGGCATGAGCCTGAGAGAGCCAGACAGAGCAGGCGTGGGGCATCGGGCCAGAGCCACCGAGAGACACAACACTCCCCCAAAACACTCCACGCCAAATCCTCACACGTCCAAATAAAAGGTTACATCTGGCATAAATTACCAAAATCAAACAATTTGAAATCCAATTGGGAGTGCTTTAACATTTCTGGAGTGCAGGAAACAATACATGGCTGTGCATATTGAGTTCATGTAAACACTGGGAAATCGCAGATGTGTGACTTATGCTTAGGTTGGAATCCAGCCAGCATTATGGACACACAGATACAGAAAACGTGTATTAGTCTGATGGCTAGATACATGCTTCACATAATCGTGTGCCACAAAGTGCACATTTTATCATAAAAACACAAAGGTGTGTCTGGATTTATGCCCATCGTGGCACAGGAAATCCCTCGTTGCACCACTATAGCTTCTTGGCTGAGCTTATGCAAATCAAACGAGTAAAACAAAAATTCCCCATATAATTTTAAGAAATGGCTTGTGAATTCACTGTAGTTCAACAATAAGTCAAACTGCAGCATGATTAGTGGAGGATGGGAGGATTTTGATTTTATATCAGTGTTATGGTTAAAAAAATACAGGTGGCATAAAGAGAAAGAATAACATTGCCAAATCCTGATTATTTACAATACATATGCTTATTAGATGTATCTGTGACAACTAAAACTTAGTTTTAACTACAGAGACGCAAGAAAGACTCTTATTACAACTATCGTTTTCCATAAAAATGTACGACGAGTTGTAAGTTTATTAGGGGCAGCTATCTTGAAATGTGGCCTTGAAAACATGCATTCATTTGAGCTTGGTTTTTACAGGGTGCTTGATAAACTGTGCAAAAAATATTTCATTCATCTTCAGCAACCAGTGACCGGGACCGTAAGTGGATGCAGAGCCTATCCCAGGACACACTGGGCAGTAAGCAGGAATACACCCTGGACAGGATGCAAGGAACAATGTTGTACCATGCAGTAATGCTTAGCTGCTTTGCCCAGTTGTTGGAAATTGGACACCCATGAAAAGCTCTTTCTACTTTCCAGCCCATACAAGAACAAGTCTGATTGCTGGTAGATTTTTTCCCTTTGTGCTCCATTCCAAATAAACTGGAAACGGATGTACATGCCCACCATTTAGAAAATGCTAGAACCAGGAAATTTAGCCCCAACTAATCATGCCATGTTTAATGTCATTAAGGGGATTTGTTTTGCCAATACCAACACTCGGCTGAACATTGATAAGGTCACATGATGTATAAGGTGGAAAATAGAGACACATCTCAGTTAATTTATTAATAGAAATTTGGCTTCGTGGTCATTTATTTTTCAGGAAAACAGAATGAATCACTCAAACTGTAGTTAATTGACTGCTGACAGTGAATTAGCTGTGGGTGCACTGGGGGGAAAAACAAAACAGAGTGGGACATCCTTTATGACCAGATAGCAGATGGGATAAGTGAATGAGTGTAAGGGAGAACAGAGAGATGGAAAGCAAGCCGAGAGGATCACGTAGGTTCTCAGAGTAACACAGATGGGAATGTAGGGAGCCTCAGCCTGGAGCAAGGAGCTGAGCTTTATTTGTGTAAGATTAGAAAAATAACCTGCATCTGTTGATTGACAGCTGAGATTCCCTCACAGATGGTCTGCTTTGAGGTCATGGGGAAACTCTATTAAAGAGAAACAAATGGAGAGAGGACCTTTGCACCTCCATTCTGGGACGACTGGAACATCCAGGAGGACAACGCAAAGCAGATGACGGCACTTAATAATAAGAACATGTTGAAAACTAACAAAGCAAGCTAGGCACATACAGTAGACACACAAATAAAAAATAGGAGTCGATATTCCAGATTTTAAAAAAACCCAAAAAACTATTTATTTAAAAAAAAAAGCCACCCTAAGAAATAACAATTCACATATTACATACTATATAATCTCAAATCACAAAATAAAAGGTAAATAAACCATTTGATTCACACCACATGAAAAGAATCGATACAAGGAGAGTCAGTAAAAGAGCCCAAGTGTGATTACATCTTAGACCTGAATTAGGAGCTCACAATAGTGCAGAGAGAAGAAGTGTACATTTCCAGTACGCGGTTTCTACTGATAGCAGCAGTAGACGTAAACCAAACAGCACAGGCAGCACTTCCTGCACATGGCTAACTCTCATAACAAGAATATCAGCATGTGTAGAAGTTGAGTGTTTGTATATATGCTATAGCACAGTGAAGATTTGAGCAGGTCTTATTGCTTTCTAGGGTACAGGTACACATCTATAAGTTTATATGAGCACTTTGAGTAAATTTAAGCAGACTAACTGTTTGACATTGAATAAATACTTCATTTATTTTACTCGATATAATGAGAATATGGATGGAAATGTACAAATATTATAGAGAAATGCCATGACGTTAAACAGTGCCGCATCAAATTAGCAACGGCTCCGACTAAACCACATTGTAGCTCGTTTTAATCTAGGAGGTGTGCATAGGGCTATTTTTGTTTATACCTCTTCGTGATAATTTCTCATGAAGCTAGTTGGCTCTGTTTTACAAAAATATAAACAAAATTTGTAAATTAAAAACCAGAGTATGGAAGTATTTTCCAGACTGTTTTAAAAACTTATTGCAAATTGTATTGGCAATTGCGTTTTCTATTTTCGGACACAAATAACAGCATAATTCAATGGAAAATGCAAATCACGTATTAAAGTTTGCATTTTTGTTTATAGGAACATACAAGGTCAGCAAAATTTCAAATGAAGTTTATTTGCAATTGCATTTTCCATGTCTTATGAGTCACAAACCAGTCATATCGAAATAGCAGTAGCTATTTATAGCATTGTGTATGGAACCAGCCAAAAATACAAATGGAATCACAATTCTCAGCCTTTGCATTTACTATGCCTTGTGATAAAACCCATCAATCAGTGTTGGGGGGTAGGAGCATACTAAGTGGTGTGTTTGTATTTGAAAGTCACAATTTATGCATACACAAATAGAAAATACAAATTGGCAAGATGGTTTTGAAAACAGTCTGGAAAATACTTCCATAAGAGTGACCAGCATGTAGCAATTACTGAAGATGGAGGAATAAATATAAGCACAAAATACACTTCCATGTTAATGAAAGGTCAGATAGGTCACGTGTCAAAAAAAAATGGCCACTATCTGACCGCTCACTCCTATGATTTTTGCCCTGATGCACACTTTTCTTTCTTTTTTTAATTTATTTTTTAAAACTCAACAACATAACAAACAAAGCATACCCAGTGTTGTAATGACATTGAGACCGCACCAAAACTACGCTGTGCATCTGAACACAGTCCGAAGAAGTAAAGAATTTTAGGGAAATTCATGCAGCAGCAAACTCAATCAATCAATAAAATGAACGGTTGAACATGGAATAAACCCACTACTTCTAAATGATAGTGATGCCAGGAAAAAAATTATAAAAAAAAAAAGGTAAAAAAAATAAAATAAAAAATCAGTATCATGTTATATGTTGATGAGAAATGTTATTGTAAACTTAGCATATTATTTCAGATAAATGGTAATGTAATACAGCAAATTTATATAAAATAAATAAATAAATAGAGTGCTCATCCCGGATGTTTTGCAAACTAATTTTTGATCTGGTTTGTTCACCTTGCCACCTTTTTCATACATCTTACAGCACACTAGCTAAACTAGAACTTTCATTATTCATGACGATGGCAACTTTATCAAAAATATTCAATCTAAATAATGGGAGGTAAACAATCCATACTCAAAATCAATCATATTAAATAGTTTAGGTTTAAACAAAGCCATAAGATCCCTTCTTGTGTGCATAGCCACAGTGGGTAAACAAAATAAATATGACTCAAAATGCCCACAGATACATACACGCGCACACACACCATTGAGAGATGTACAATAGGCACAACATAATTATACTTCTCAATCCTAACCTTGCAGACTGTGGTACAAGATCTGGCTTCCCATAATCCATTGTAATATTGCATTAAATATATTTGTGAACTGCTCCACCAAGACATACCCATGGTATTGATCTGTTCTAAACATGGAGACACAGACGCATGCTCATTTCAGTGCTGACCATCAAGACTGTGCTTTACGTTTTTTAGAAAACATTTAAAATAAATTAAGACATTTATTCAGACATAAGGCAACAGTGCCATCCAAAAGTGAGAACCTCATCTTTTCTATCTTCCAATCAGACTATTTGTATTTGCCCAAATTCCACAATAATTTTGAAACGGTATTAAAGCTGAGACTTTGATCAGAAACCAGCAAAACCCAAAATCTAATTTTACACTAAAAATGTTCAATCTTAATGGTCTAATGCAACGCCCAAATAAAGGCAATAGAAATTAGCACGAAAATAATTTAGAGATTAAAATATATTATATACACATTTTTTATATATATATATATATATATATATATATATATATAAATAATAATAATAAAATATATAAAATAATAATAAATGGCAGTAAAACAAAACCTCTGATTACATTTCCTATAAAAAGGTAATACTACAGTCAACTTCATAATCGGCAACCACATGCAGATAAATATCTCCCCTAAAAATTAAATCTGGTGAATTCTCAGCTTTAGAGGAATCCTGTAATGTCCAACAAGGTTGGAGACGCATGTAGAGAGATGCTGAACATTTCAAATTCATTCTTATTTGTACACCGGTAGTATGCCCTATTCAATTCAGGTGACATTTCTTCTGTGTTGATTTTGGTGTATATTCATCATGTTTTTGAAAGCTCTTTTGATGGCCAACTCTAAACGTCCTGGAATTCATGATGCCATCAATCTTCACAAGAGCCCCTGAACTGTCAGCTACAAAACAAAGAATCATCATATTTTTCAGTAGATATGGGTACATTTACTCAAATGGTCCTTGATTGTGCTTTACTGTTATATTTCATTAAGAATACCTGACTTGTGAAAGGTCCAACCAACCATCTGTCTCTTGTGTTAAAAGTTCCTACATTTCCCCAAATATTTTACTCTCCAGGGAAACAGGAAATGGCCAAAGTAGATTTTCGGCAGCATACGGAGATTAAAAAAAAAATTCCCCAAATCCCCACCAAACTTGTTGGCATTCATTCTGAATATGCATTACATGCATCAACCATTTTTGTTCTTATGAGAGTGCACTTGGAGGAAAGGTAAATCGCTTCATAGGTAAGTAGAATGGTAAGAAGCCATTCATTTAAAAAATTACAAATGGAGAATCATGGCAGAATGAAATGAAACAACCAAGCAGAGTGAAGGAGGCACTTCACATACACACAAACTACAAAACAAAAAAACACTCTAGTACAAATATTCCCTTCTAAAACCTTAGGTGTAGAGTGTGTATATATCTGTAGTATAGTTTATTAGATTTATAGCATTATTAATATATAGTTGTATAAAAAAAAAAACGTACACCTCATGCTGGCTTTTTTTTTCCACATTTGGACAAGCAAACATTTGATACCCTTTGAAACCGTGTCTATTAATAAAGTTGATGTACTTGAACAAAACCACAATGAAAATTTGCTTAATAATTAATAAAGTTGATACACTATCTAATAACAGAAAAATCTATATTTTGTGGAATTTTCACAATTTAAATGATCACAGATGGGTCATATGGAAAAGTAAGCACACCTCTAAATTCATCACACCTTCAAATCCATAAAATTAAAATAAGGTGTTCAAGGTTGGGTGTCAGTAATTAGAACCTGCTTAGGGAGTGCAGGGGAAACGGGTCTTATTTATACCCCTCTCATATCTAGCATCCCCTTTGTTATTGAGGTGTGTGGTGTCATTGTGCCAAGATCTAAAGAGTTTTGTAAGGCAAAAAAAATAGCTTCAGAAAAATAGCTTGTGGATACATGGGAGACTGGCAAGGGATTTAAAAAGATCTCGAAGAAATTATTTTAAATACATCAGTCCACTGTAAGGAAAATCCTCTACAAGTGATGCAAACGACTGCCAGTTTGTCCAATACTGGTTCTCCCAGCAAATTAAGCCCAAGAGCAGACTGTCTGATACAAAAAAAATAAAAAAATTCCAAGGACCAAAAAAATGTTATCACAGAATTTACTAGTAAGTCTTGCAACTGTTGAAGTGCATGCTTCTACGATTGCACAAATTTGACCTGCATGGGAGGAGTGCCAGGAAAAAGCCTTTGCTGTCTAAAAAGAACATTAAAGAAAGACTACAGTTTGCCAATTAGCATACAGGGAAAGACCTTTTGGAATAATGTGCTCTGGACAGAAGTATCAAAGATAGAGTTGTTTGGCCACAGTAACAGCAGACATGTTTAGTGCAGACCAAACATGCTACATTCAGTAGCATATATTCAATATCCGCTATATTGATATTTCTGTTAAATAAATGAATATTCTTGAAATTTCCCTTGTGATTTTGTTCAAGTAAATCAACTTTATTAATAGGAACAGTTTCAAAGATGATCAGAGGTTTGCTTGTCCAAATATGCAAAAAAAAAAAAGCCAACAATTTCCATGGGGTGTACTTACTTTTCACATGACTGTACACCAATTGGGCATTTGGTCTATTTTTGGTCAATTTCAATCACAGGTTTAATTTGGGACCGGGACCCAAACAAAATAAAAGTTTAATCTTTTAAAATGATTAGGACATTAGAATAAGTGTCTATAATAGAATCAATGTATGATTTTAAATACTTTGGCAAAACATATATAAAAAATACCTAAACATATGTGTTATAAACATACTGACATATTCCAAAAGGCACAAATCATGTGATAAAATAAGTAATAGGCAAAAACATGATGAACGGAATGCATCTTTGTGCTGCCACCTGATTAGTATTCAAGTTGAGGATTTAGTGTTGTGGTACATGATGCTTTGCTAAGTGTTCGTGAACAGAGTTAGTGTTTAGGTTGACTTCAGCTCTTGCCAGAGGTCATGGCTCACCTCTAGAGCCATCAGCCACCCACCCCAGTAAGCCAGAGCTAAAACCTCTCAGACTAAGCTGCACCCTGCCAATCACGGAGTGTTACCCAGGAAACAACCCCTTTAATTCAGTCGTACCCTGATGTTCCCTAACATCGCAAATGCACACAAAGCTTTCAGTAAAAAAAAAAAAAAAAAGACAAAAAAACAAAACAAAAAAACAAACCCACACACACGCCACCAAAATCAAAAGTTAACTCTAACTGTAGCATGGGATAAGAGCTTGGCCGTGGAATCAGAGGAATCGTATCCAATGTGGTCAAGTTCATTAACAGAGCAAAACCTGAAGACGACTGCAGTTTTGGTACCTCAGAAGTGTTAGGCCACAGTGAAGCGACGGAGTAGAGAAGAGAAGGAAGGAGGAGTGTAAAGTATAAGGGTCACGTCCTCGACACCAGCCTCTGCTTTGCTACACGTGCAAGTAGGAGGAGGAATTCGGGTACAGTGGCCGTCTGCTTCGGAACGGCAGGAACCACAGGAGCTTCCAGCGTGTGCCAAACACCTCGGCCAACGACTGCTGCCACGACCGATGAGCACTGCTGCAAGCCAGGCATAAATGAACTTCATTAAAAGAGGAATATCTTAAACTAGAAGATCCAAGATATCTTCTTGTAGTATTTCAATAAGAACTGATGAGTATTTTTCACTCTGAAAACCTGGCCTGGGATGATTTGCTTATTATTATCCAAATATCACCTAGAGAAGTTAACACAGGAACACTTACATCCCTTCTGAGGAGTGTGACATTTTCTCTATAGTGGTTGTGTCCTGAAACAAAAAAAAAAGGAAAACAAAGAGAAAGGATATAAATATTACACAACCTCACACTTTATATGAAAATATATAAAAAAAGAGAGCAGATACTGTGAATCATTAACGTGTAGAACTTTCAATGATTCGATGCAAGTTTATGTAGCAGACCTCTTTCTCATCGTTCCCACGCTAAGAATGAAAGACTCTACAGCGTGCACAAAGACAAAAGAGAGACAGTGAAGCTGTCAGCAGTGAGAAGCCCCTGGTGCCCTCTTCACCTTGCCAAGTTGGCAGGGCCAAGAGGGGCATCTGCATGTGGACAATACGCTGCATGCGTCAGCCTACTAAACTCACCCCCTGCACACCAGGTGAGGGGGCGAGACGACCCGAATAAGGGACAAAAAAAAAAAAGAGACACTGCAGCCGATTATGTAAATGAGGCGAGCCTAGCTCTACCACTGAGGGACCTATTTATGGAGGAGTGAAGTGTGACTGACGGCTAATCCAGAAAAATTATAATTCACACTGATCCATGTGAATTAATAATCAAAACTACACTTTTTTTTTTTTTTTTTAAACCTTTAAGACTGTTACAAACATCAATTCTTAAAAACCTCATCTAAACATAAAACCTGGAGCATACCAACCTGGTTTAAGTCCAAGGTCAAGACATTAATGCCAACAAATGCTATCCAAAGCTGACCTCTAAATGGACCCGTGAGAAGATCTTACCAGGGATCAGTGGTCAAAAGTGTAATCACTTACACAAGCAACTGGCATATCATCTGGCCAGCCAAGTCTAATAATACTCCTTATTAGACAACGTTGGGGTCAAAGAGTGGAACGTATTTGTAGTTGGCATGTGCTCATCTTTATGAGGCGTTCTATGTTATCGCGTGCCTCTGTAGGAAAACACTGACTATATTAGAAATCCAAATCAAGCTGAAGACAGCTCATATGCTGCCAAGAAGTGTACTCAAGGATAGCCAGGGACGTAGGAAACTATTTGACGTGTTAATGTGATAATAACCGTGTTAAACAGCTACTTCTCCTGGAGGCCCTGCTCATATCTCATCAGGTTTCTTTCTCAATCCATCTTGGCCACAGATATGTAATGCTCTGTGACGCATGTAATATGAAAGGTTAGAGGTGCGGCATTAGGAAAGCAAAACCTGTACTCTTAGAAAACCAAACAAATGACAAACCAGTAAAGGGAAATGCCCCATATGTCTTTTAGGAGTTCTGCTCCATGAAGCAAGCAAAGTGTAGGCACAGACTCTTCGCTGCTTAATTGTCCGGATCCTTTTTAATTGTAAAGCCATCGTAAGGACAAACATCAGCAAAAGCCCATTTTGAAAAGGACTTGAATTTGAAAAAGTAAATTAGGAGCTGTTAACAATGTTCAATTTCACATACAGTTTCAAATCCTTTTATTTTCTTAGACACTATACTTATACAGGGGGGCACGGGGGCTTAATGGTTAGCACACTTGCCGCACACCTCAGGGTTTGGGGGTTCGATTCACACCTGCGTGGAATCGAGCACTGTGCTTGCATGTTCTCCCCGTGCTTCAGGTGTTTCCTCTTTAAAACTACAGTTGTTTCCTCCACTACAGTGTGCGCGCACCCTGTCCAGGGTATCCCCCGCCTTGTGCTCGGAGTCCCCTGGGATAGGCTCCGGGCTCCCTGTGTAGGATAAGCGGTACAACGGACGGACTATACTTATACAATTATCTACACTGAAATGCATGCATAATGGAGTACTGACATACAGGTCTGTCCTGTATCTACCTGTAAGTATTTGTGTGTGGTTTACTGTTCTTGGTACTGTCAACTTACAGATTTTAATTACACTGTTCCAGCATATTCATGTTAATCAATTATTACATCTTAGTTAAAACAGAACATTTCTCCACCTCTCAAAACAGGTATCACTGACAACAAAATATTTTTATTTGTAATTGTTGTATGTAAAGAAAATGGGAAAATAAAAACTTTGGAATGGCATTCCAATGTATAAGGGTTCAAGCGTTCATCGAAGACCTTTCCACAACAACTGGTGGAGTTCCAGATTGAAGTAGACAGGACTAGACAATGTAAAACTAGATACAGCTAGATAAAGAGTGCTCTTTGTCAAAGAACATGGTCTTTTTTCCCCTGAATTTAGCCAGGGCACACCCTAATCCTCTTTGCTCACATTAAGCTGTCAATCAAAGGCTGCGAGTCAAACACGATTAGCGTTCTGCCCCATCACAGTTCTCAATCCATGTTCAATCAACTGAGAAAGCACAGATTTTTATGCATGTTCTCCAAAACTTTGTCCAAGCCAACTTCTAGTAATTCTGTGGGTGAGAATGTGCACACAGACAGCCAGAGTCATAAGGAAGCGTGCAGGTCTGGCAATTACAGGCAGTGTAGCTGTGAATGTGTGTGTGTGTGTGTGTGCACGGTGCCCTGCAATCGTCTGGCGTCCCATACAGGGTGTAATCCTGCCTCGTGCACAGTGTTCCTGGGTTCCAGATTTCGGCTGTGCCATGACACTAACCATTATAATGTGCTCACTGAAGATGAACGAATGAATGAATGAATGAATGAATGAATTCACATGCCAATCATTACTGTGTCACTGATGGATGTGTGTGTGTAAATAAAGAAAAAAACATAAGTGGGTAAAGAAAAAAAAGATCGAGACTGACTCACAGAAAGGATTCCTGTGATCTGTGAGTAGAAGAGACTGCTCATTCCTCCGAACATAATCAATCCCATGAAGCAGGACACACGCAAGAGCGCCAACTCATGACGCACCATAAATAACTCCTGAGAAACAAAAGGAAGAGAATGTATCAGCATGAACAAAATATCATACGCATGCAACCATCCATAATTTCTGTTCCAACACGTCAATGCACACAAATACACTTGAACAAAAATGGCATTGCCACAGGGCTCATTAGGAGAGGCTGCTGTTCCTAACAGTGATTCAAGGCTTCATGTTGATTTGTCTGGCTTGAGGCTCTCTGTGCCTGTATCACGCCAAACACGCATCCCAATTCAGCATATTCCACACACACCACCAAAAAAAGAAGAAAAAAAAAAGTTGCGCTTTCCCAGAGATAACACCTATCTCTCCTACACAGGCACTTCTGTGTGTATACACCCCGCCTCACAATTCTCGGCTGGGTTCGTTTACCTACACACAATGTGGCAAAACAAAAACAGGAAATGAGATAAAGGCCAGCAACTGCTGCCAAGGAGATGGCTCAGTTGTTTCAGCTGCCATTGTGAACGGATTGATTGATCTGGGTGAGAATGAGTGAAAATTTATTAAATTAAGCATTAATGCAAAGTGACCACAAAGGACAGGAATGGCATTAGCTCATTCCAGACACCATCTAGACCATATTTTTTAAAGATGTTACAGAATTGACAAACAAGACTGAAGGACTTGACCTCTTCCACTTAAAAGAGACAACAATATTCTTACACCTTTTCCTGTAGAAATGAGAATCGGTCTTAAATTGCAGCATTATGCTGATACTCTACATTTACGTACTATGTTTATGACCGTTTATCATCCAGAGAGCACGAGGGAGTGAATCCAGACACTGCCACACCCATGTGTGGCTGGGATTCAAATTTACCATGCTCTTTGGTTGGAAGAGATGAGTCTCTCTGTATGTCTGTCTATCTGTGTGCGTCTCTCTCTCTCTCTGCAACACTAGCCAATCATGAGCGTTTGTGAGCTCTTGCATGCGTAAGGGGGCAGACAGCACCCTCCTGTTTTCAGGGTTAAAGCAAACACTTTTTAAAACTTAATGAAATTTGATCTTTAAAAACAAGTCACAAGTGTAGTCTGCTCGTACTTTGTCCACTGAGACCAGAGGCTGAAAGAAGTAGTACTGGCAGAAGTCCAACACAAGAGTATAGAGACTCAGGACCTGAGTGTAGAAACACAACTGAAGAAAGAGCCAGTGGTTATCTTCCCCAACACAGTTATTAATCCTGCAAAGACACACACAGACAGGTACAAAGGGTTACATTATAACTTCACAACACACACACACACACACACACACACACAAAAGAAATCAAATACATAAAAACTGAGTGGAAATTCTGAAGAAGAAGGAGATATACAGTATAAATGAAATAGAATGGAGAAAAATGGGGAGAAAAAAAATGGAGAGAGAGAGAGAGAGGAGAGAGAGAGAGAGAAACAGCTCTGGATAGAGAAGCCAAGTCGAAGCTTATTTCAAATAGTTGTAAAAAGATATGGGCACTTTTTTCCGCCCTTCCTCTCTCTGGGCCATTACAGGCGATGACAGCAAGTCACGATTTGCTGAGTCCAGACAGACTGAGGCCTTCTTCAGTCGTACTGTACCACTCCGCTTTGGGCTAGCAGTCACACGCTCCCCTGGTCATCCGATATCTCCTTCCCTTCATTTTACCTTTCTATAGAAGCCTTATTAACTTTACACACACACACCCACACACGGTCTGCCAGGAACACAAGCCTGTATAAAGACAGAGGACTTTTAAGGTAACACACTCAGTCTGGGGCCAAAGGGTCAAATTCATAATACCACTTTCTTTCTTTTTTTTTTTTTTTTAACATTGTGTTAAGCCGTACATGCTTATTCAGTCTTCCATGTGTACTCAAGATATTAAGTTACTCAAGTCATTAAAGATTCATCATCACAGTATATCAGGCCATATTATTATTATTATTATTATTATTATTATTACTATTATTATTATTATTATTAGAAAGAAAATGGGTCAAGCTGTAGAATGTGTCACGAAGTCAAGATGTCCACATTTAAGAATTATAATTTTATGGTCTCCGTGTAAATCTTATTCAGCAATCGGATAAAGTTGACATGCCTCGTAGACATATTCAAAATGGGGGGCAATGGCATACATTTACGTTTTATATTCGGGTTGCAGCCATATTCCGAATATGATTATATGCATACAGGCATCAGAATATTCTTGTACACAAGGTTTTCAGAAGTATGCCGGAGTTGCTGTTCCTAAATACCTAGCCTACAGCTAAGCATCTGTTAGCACCCACAATTCCTTAAGGACAGTGGATTTGTTGAATGAGGTAAATCCATGCAACATATTTTTTATTTTTCAGTGGATTTTTTGAATGAGGTAAATCCATGCAACATATTTTTTATTAAAACGGGCATATTCCAGTGATGGGAATCAGAATATCGTCTTAATCTGAAATCAGGCAATCGGACTGCAACATTTGCATGACTCAATACTAATTAGAATATTGCCAAATTCCTATTAATATCGGAATACTGATGTACACATAAACAGTCATTGTTCAAGGTGTCACAGTGATGACATTGTTCAATCTGCTTTGATAAATTATAAATTTGTCTCGTCTTCTCCTGTCAATTTATATTCTAGATAGGATGTTGGTAGATTCAAATAGTCAGCAAGTCAAGTATTGAAATATAGATTGATCTCTAGTCCCCTGATTCTCCCCTGGGACTGTTGACTTATTAAATTTTGTTAGCAATTTTTTGAAGTTACCAATGACCGTTATCAGAGGCATTCTAGTTATTATTGAGTTGTTGGTCTGTTTGACTTTAATTGAAAGGGCTTAACCCAAACCAAAATAATTCAACAACCTATGAACAATGTCAAATTTAATAAAAATGTGTTGTGACTGGAAAGCTGAGAAATGTAAAAAAAAAAAAAATAATAAAAAAAAAAAAAAAAACCCTTATATCTTTGCCTAAAATATATATATATTATTATAAACATTTAAATATTTAGTCTATGCTCATTAAATAAATACATAAATATAATTAATATATATATTTTTTAAAACAGCGAGTCCTCTCCTTATAGATACCTGGAGGCAAAAATTTGAGAGCCCTTTCCTCTAGTAGTCCAATCCATCGCAGCTTTACTAACCTCAGTACTACAGGAAGGTCATAATCTTTATAGCCAAAAAAATAAATAAATGTACATTCATAGTTAAAATGTTAATTGTTAGTGTTGAACATTAAGTGCATGTTCATTGCTGAAGTACTCAATGAATTATGGTCAGGTTAAATCCAAATGGTCGTATTCATAAGCCTATGGATCAAAAGCTAATGAACAGATGGTCCATTATAATTTTAGCTTCACCAATAGTACATAGGCCGACTTGTATTTCACAAACTGAATTCAAATTCCCCAATGTTCTTGCTCCTCAGTCCAAAATCTCTTAATCAGGTGTGTGATGCTCATGTATGATACTGCACAGTTTAGCATCCTATCTAAATTTAACATCTCATCCACTTATTAGCTGAATACAAAAGGCCTTCGTGGACAGAATCTGGCACATAAGAAAGGTAAAAACACAAAGCTCTATAGAATGAAACTTTTCAAGAAAGGATTGTGACTTGTTATTTCTTAGATATATAATTTACAACCACTTGGAAAATCAAGACTCTTTTCATGCATCTTATAACCAGCAAACAATGAAGACGTTTAAGGAGACAATTCTTACCAGGGACAATGGTGGTCCATGCGACGCACACAGTGTCCACAGCGGCTGCAGTGGTGTGACCTCTTTGGCCTCATAAGGTTGCATTTATTGCACAACTCCCATTGTTCACGTTCTAGAACAAATCACAAAGAGGAACATCACAAATATTAACAAACAAGACATTTAACAACAAAAACATTTGCTTCTTCTAGATTTTCTAAGTTAGTGAAGTACAATAGTATACATATATGTTTTATGTACAATACATACAGAAAAAGAACAGTCTTGATCACAAGAGATTAACCAATTAATTGTTTTCTTTTTCAGGTTGTGTAAATATATAATCATTCCTTATAACTATGGCTTTTTCACAAAAAAGAAAATGCATACACAACCTCATTCTGCTTCTGATTTGAGCCAGACATGTATAGACGCATATGCCTAATAGTGCTGAACAAATAAATCACCACTGTCCACAATGCAAGAATTGTTTCTACCTTTTTAAAGGTGTGGAGAAGAAGAAAAAGAAAAGAAGAAAAATTTTTTTTACAATTTGTACCAGGATCTAATCAGGGTTAGGGTGATGTGACAAGTTGAAATAAGTGATGTGAAGGCAATCGTCTAATGATGGTATATAAGGAGCCTCCAAAAAGGCCTAGTCCATCAAGAGCAAGGATGGGTCGAGGCTCTCCACTCTGCTAACAGATGAGTTAGAGAATAATCCAACACTTTGAGAACAACATTCCCCAAAGACAAATCGGTCAGATTTTGGGCATTTCACCTTCTACAGTGCACAATATAATTAAAAGATTCAAGGAACCCGGTCAAATCTCGATGCGTAAAGGGCAAGGCCAAAAATCACTTCTGAATGCACGTGATCGCCGATCCCTCAGACATCAGTCTTAAAAACCGTCATGAGTCTGTAATGGATATCCTGACATGAGCTCGGGAATACTTTGGTAAACCTTTGTCGGTCAACACCATTCACCGCTGCATGCAAGTTAAGGCTTTACTATGCAAAACAGAAGCCACACATCAACACTGTCCAAAAGCGCCGCCAACTTCTCTGGGTTCGGTCTCATCTGAGACGGACAGTAGCACAGCGGAATTGTATTTTGTCATCAGACGAGTCAACATTTCAAATAGTTTTTGGACAAAACAGCAGTTGTGTTCTCCAAGCTATCATCAGTGTCCGGTCCAAATGCCAGCGTCTGTCATGGTATGGGGGTGTGTTAGTGCCCATGGCATGCGTAACTTGCACATCTGTGAGGGCATCATTCATGCAGAAAGATATGTACACATTTTGGAGCAACATATGCTCCTATCCAGAGCAGGACAACGCCAAACCACATTCTGCCCAGATTACAAGCACATGGTTGCGTAAACAGAGAGTGCGGGTGCTAGTTTGGCCTGCCTGCAGTCCTGACCTGTCTCCGATTGAGAATGTGTGGAGCATTATGAACCGCAAAATAATGCAATGAAGGCCCCGCACAGTTGTACAGCTGAAGAAATGCATAATGGATGAATGGGGGGAAATTCTGCATGCTAAACTTATCTGGTCTTCAGTGCCCAAACGCTTACATTTACATTTATTCATTTAGCAGACACTTTTATCCAAAGCGACTTACAATTGAGAAAATACAAACGCTTAAGTGTTATTAAAAGAAAATGTGATGTTACACAGTGGTAAAAAGTTCACTGTCCCAACTTTTTTGGACTATGTTGCAGTCATCAGATTTGAAAATAACTTATATTTAAAAAAAAAATAAATGATTGTGCCCTGCGATGGACTGGCACCCTATCCAAGGTGTACTCCCGCCTTGTGCCCGATGATTCCTGGGATAGGCTCCAGGTTCCCCGTGACCATGAAGAAGGAGTAAGCAGTAAAAGTTGGATGGATGGATGAAATAAAATTTCACAAAGTAAAACATCAAATAATATGTTAGTGTTTTCAATATAGTACAGAGTGAATAGAATTTTCAAATGACTCTTTTTGTTTTTTTTTTTTTTTTTGCATTTTCCATACTGTCCAACTTTTTCAGAATTGGGGTTGTAATATGACCTTATCTGGTCATGTTCTCAGGGTAACTGCTAATGCTATTACAACCAGAGGGCATGTGCTGCTCTCACACACATTAACCTAAAGGCTTAACTAGCTTACAAGCTCTGGGAAAAATTATGGCATCACCACACTTCGAGGATGCTCACCCAGCTTATTTACTTCACAGCAAATAAACAAATCACAGATAGGACACAAAATATTTCTTTGTTTTAATAACATTCTGGCTTCATGAAACATACCTCAATCCAATTAAATTCAATAATTGGAAAGACGTCTTTCCAGTTCAAGTAGAGGAAACATCTGATTTCCATTTATTACTTCTATAAAACAAATACCTAAAAATGCAACTTAATCTGCAGTTAAGAGAGTGCTTACAGACCTTAACTTAGGACTTTTTGAAAGGAAACATGGTCCCAACAAGAGAGCTGACAATTGAAACAATGGAAAGGATTATAAAACTTCTTCAAGAAGGAAATCTGACATGGAGTGTGGCAAAAGATGTTGGTTGTTTCCCGTCAGCAGTGCCTAAAACTTGGTGCAAGTATAAACAAAATGGGAAGGTTAAAAAAGGAAAAAACATACAGGTAGGCTGAGGAAGACGTCAAACTTCAGTATAGAAAACAAAAGCAATATGCCTTGAAAATAGAAAATACACAACAAAACAAATGAAAAACCAATGGGTGGAAACAGTAGTCAATGTTTGTGACAGAACCAGCATTAAGACCTAAACAGTAGAAAACAAGGTTACAATGGGCTAAAGAAAAGCAATCATGGAGTGTGCATGATTGGATGAAAGTGATATACAGTTATGAATCACGGATTTGCAAAGGAGATGATACTGGAACTTTTGTCTGGTTCTGTTCTAATGACACACAAAGATGACTGCCTGAAGAAAACAACCAAATTTCTCCACTCATTTATGATATGAAATTGCATGTCAGGTAAATGACCAGGTGAGACCTCAACAGTCAATGCACTGGTGTACACTGAAATTTTGGACACTTTTCTTATTGCACCGAAAGAAAATAGATTTGGTGAAGATTAGGTCATTTTTCCGGATGATAATGCATCTTACCGCAGAGCAAAGAGTGTTAAAGCTTTTCTTCATGAAAAGCAGATCAACTCAATGACATGGCCAGCAAACAGTCCAGACCTCAATCCTATTGAAAATTTATTGAAGATATATATTCACTTTATTTATATATATATATATATATATATATATATATATATATATATATATATATATATATATATATATATATATATATATATATATATATATATATATATATATATATATATATATATATGAGAGAGAGAGTCAATGACAAGGCTCCATCCTGCAAAACTGATCAGTCAACCTCTATTCGCAAAGGTTGGAACCAGCTTGATGGAGAATATTAGATTTCATTATTGAAGTCCATGCCTCAAAGAATTGCATTAATTCCATTATATTTTCCTCTACTCAATACGGGGGGGAAAATGCCATTAATTAAAACAATTTGTCTTAATTTATTTGAGGTATGTTTAATGAAGCCAGAATGTTCAGCTATTAAACAAAAATGTGTGAGTCATATCTGGGATTTGTTCATTTGCTATGAAGTAAAAAATCCAGGTGGGGGATGATCTGCTCTCTGATTCAATTAAAGCCCTCAAAGATATAGAAACCCATAGACCATCATACAGGTTGAAGAAGGATGACTTTTTATATACTTTTTAATTTGACATTTTTTAGAAAATCTGGAAAAAACATTCCCTTTGTCCTAATCTGACCAGGTAGCATGGTAAAACATGGTTTGTGTTGCCAAGTGCCACATTTTTGCCCAAAGCATTTTATGATCATTGACAAATGTTAGGCAGATACTGGTTTAAAAGTAAAGATGATCTTTGTTTCATTACACTGGGTCAACATGTTGTGCCATCTGGTCAAGTTTTTTGAGCTAAAAACCAGAACAGCAGTGTCCTCTACTGGTGCACATGTAAACGTTCATAAAAAGGTCAAGACAAAACCTGCGTCTCCACTTACTTAAAGAAATCAAAAGGAAAGAGGAATAAAAACCCAAATGAGTAATTTGCACCAGATATTGTGAATGTGAATTTTATTAAAACAAATAAAAAAAATTAAAAATTATGCTTAATATCAACTCCAAGTACAAGAATGAGTTAAGTGGTGGATTAAGTGAGTTAAGTGGTGGATCCCGAGTATTATACTGTATTACTGTAAATCTGCACGCTGTGTCTAAGATGTTTGAACTTGAATCTTTTTCCCCCGATTTGGATATATACACAGAAGAGTGGCAGATAATTAACTAAAAAAAGAAAAGGTAATTTTAATGGCATCCTTATGTTGTTCTTGGTGTGCATTTGAAATAATTATATATCAGTGTAGAAACATTAACTGATGCTAATTCAATGGCTATAGATAGTAGTTAATGGTGTGTTTTTTTCCCCCTTTGTCCCCAAAAAACAAAATTAAAATAAAAATCCCAGCATATTATGAGTGTGTTATCAAAAGAGCATTTCAGTACTGTTGGGGGGTTCAAATAAGATTGTCAAACCACTTTTTAATACCACGGTCTGTCTGAATACTCTATTCTGATTGGGTGGAAGGTACGCGTTAAAACCATATAATGCACAGGTAGTTCCAGTCAGTTTAATCACCTTTCTAAATTAATACATTGGCTATAACAATAGTAACAAAGGTAAACTCACAGCTTCTTTATTAGAAGAGATGCGGCACAGGTAATTCTCTCTCTCTCTCTCTCTCTCTCACACACACACACACACCACAATCTCTCCCTAATAACCATTTATTATAATTCATTCAAATATATGTAATCTTATCGCACTACTTTATATCCTTGTATGATTTAGAGTGGGCAGAATTTCTAGCTCCAACAACCCATATATAAAATAACTGAAGAAAATGAACTGTTATTTTTATCCTTCCAGACAAAGTTTGTAGTGCAAACATCGACGACAGTCACTTGCCAGCATTGTCAAGTTAAAGCTATGGTATAAGTGGGATAATCCACAGCTAGGTGTGCGCTACACGACTTTAACACACTCTGCATCGGGTCTGGTGGTACTGCACACCTACACACGTTTCAAACTATATGCTCAATGGTTCTGAAGCACAGACAGAATTACAGTCATGGACGAAATTATTGGCACCCCTGGAACTTTTCCAGAAAATGCACCATTTCTCCCAGAAAAGTGTTGCAATGACAAACGTTTTGGTATACACATGTTTATTACCTTTAAGTGCATTGGAACAGCACAAAAAAGCAGAAGAAAAAAAGGCAAATTTGACATCATTTTACACAAAACTCCCAAAATGGACTGGACAAAGTCACTGGCACCCTATTAAAACTGTGGGTAAATAATTTCATTTCAAGCATGTGATGCTCATTTAAACTCACCTGTGGCAAGTAACAGGTGGTGGCAATATAGAAATCAAAACTGAAGCCAGTTAGAGTGTATAAAAGTTGGCTCAACCTTTGTGTTGCGTGCTTGTGTGTGCCACACCAAGCATGGAGAAAAGAAAGAAGAGCCGAGAATTGTCTGAGGACTTAAGAAGCAAAATTGTGGAAAAATATCAACAATCTCAAGGTTACAAGTCAATCTCCAGAGATCTTAAAGTTCCTTTGTCCACTGTGCGCAATATAATCAAGAAGTTTATAACCCATGGAACTGTGGCAAATCTCCCTGGACGTGGACGGAAGAGAAAAATTGATGAAAGAATGCAACGCAGGATAGTTCGAATGGTGGATAAACAACCTCAGTCAGCTTCCACGCAAATTCAGGCTGTCCTGCAGACTCAGGGTGCATCAGTGTCAACTCGAACCATACGTCATCATCTGAATGAGAAGAAGCACTGTGGCAGGAGACCGAGGAGAACCCCACTTCCGACACAGAGGCATAAAAAAGCCAGACTGCATTTTGCAAAAATGTACCTGAGTAAGCCTCAATCCTTCTGGGAGAACGTTTTGTGGACAGATGAGACTAAGGTAGAGCTTTTTGGCATTCTACTGTTTACAGAAAACGGAAAGGGCCTACACAGTAAATACAGTCAAATATGTCAGATGTTTTGCTGCCTTTGGCACTGGGTGCATTGACTGTGTTCAAGGAATCATGAAGATTCAAAAGATTTTGACCCATAATGTAGGGCCTAGTGTCAGAAAGCTGGGTCTGCATCAGAGGTCACGAGTGTTTCAGCAGGACAATGACCCAAAACATACCTCAAAAAGCACCCAGAAATGGTTGGAGACAAAGCGCTGGAGAATTCTGAAGTGGCCATCAATGAGTCCGGATCTAAATACCATAGAACACCCTATGGAGAGATCTCAAAATTGCTGTTGCGAGAAGGCACCCTTCAAATCTGAGAGACCTGGAACAGTTTTCAAAAGAAGAGTGGTCCAAAATTCCAGTTGAGAGGTGTAGGAAGCTTGTTGATGGTTATAGGAAGCGAATGGTTTCAGTTATTTTCTCCAAAGGGTGTGCAACCAAATATTAAGTTGAGGGTGCCAACAATTTTGTCCAACAGTTTTGTGTAAAATGTCAAATTTGTCTCTTTTCTTCTGCTTTTTTGTGCTGTTCCAATGCACTTAAAGGTAATAAACATGTGTATACCAAAACATTTGTCATTGCAACACTTTCCTGTGAGAAATGGTGCATTTTCTGGAAAAGTTCCAGGGGTGCCAATAATTTCGTCTATGACTGTACCGATTTGTTCAGAAAATTTTAGATGCTCAACAAAAAAAAAAAACCCCAGACATTTAACCATATTTTTTGTTTCAGTATCATCAACCAAAACACACAAATTCGACACCCAGTTCTCCCTGCTGCCTTGTCTATTGCAGATTCTTCTCATTCCATTGCAGCATCAAACCACCATTACCTCCTAATCATTATCTTTAGATGAATGCACACCATGATGCAGTTACTTTCGCTAATACCACAGTGCTGATGAATTCTGATTGTTCAGAAGGTGTTGATGAATTTTCTCTAACAGCACGGCTCTGACAACAGTGCAGTAATGCACATTTTCAAATACGTTATCGTTTCTGTAGTAACGACTCATTCACAGGAACTTGTATGGCAGACAACAATCTATAATCTAAGGCAAATAAATGACGTAAAGGCTTAGGAAATGAGACTCAGCACTTTCAGTAAGTTTTCTACCACTGGAAAGTCTTCAGGAATGAGGACTTTGCAGTTTTCAGTTACTCAAACATGTTAATGGACGTAAAAAAAAAAATAATATATATTCTGTGTGTGTGCGCGTGTAATAGAGAGAGGAAAAAAGAGGCAGTGGAGGTAATGACTAACTTGTCTTGTAGACATGTCTTGTAACTATAGATGGTTAAAAAGTATGACAAATCTTTCATTAATAATGTTGGGGTTTTTTTGTTTTGTAATTGTATTACAGATCAACACAGCCCAACAAAGATCTTTTTACAAAAAGAAGAGCACGTTTATGGACAAACTCCATGTATTGGGAAAATAATTATGATATACAATCTGTGATATATGAATTTGGCCAAGAATATTTAAAGATAATTTCATGGTCCCCTGCAGTATCACCACAACTGGGGGACAGGGGTTGACAAACACTGTTCAAGTTGTTGTAGTTGGGACGTTGTTAGTTAGTTACCTGCTAAGGGGATTTTAGGGTCTTGCTCGAGTCGTCCTGGGTCTGCTGTGGAAGCCCTTAACAATGCAGACACACACAAGAGTGATGCTATGTAGTAACCTTGGAACAGACAGAGAGAGAGAGAGAGATATAGAGAGAGAAAAAAAACATTACTTTTAACAGCTAACTTGTAATATACTAAAAGAAAATGCTACTACATATGAGAAACATTTGGTACACTAATATCAAAAATTGTCTGCTTTAAGAAGTTTCACTCATACACGGGCTATTATTTTCTTTACACTCACATGTTTGAGCTTGTTAGCTAATTACCAAGCCTTTCATAAGATACACTGGGGTGTGGAAGATCCAGATAAACATCTCTGCAGTTGTGCTGTGTAAGGTGAAGGCTTGGCATAGTTTAAAAAAAAAACAAAAAACAAAAGCAGTCTGACAAACCAGTCTGATAACATCCAAGGCAATATATTTCTCATTCTGTCTCCTTGGTATGTCTTGGGGGGTGTGAGTCCTGTCACGTACAATGGACATAAAAGTTTACACACCCCTGTTAAAATGCCAGGTTTTTGTGATGTAAAATAAATCAAATCAGGTCAGAACCTTTTCCACCCTTGATAACCAGGTTGCAAGTGTGCGCACCCTTTTATACTTGGGGATGTGGCTGCATTCAAACCAATCAAATGTTCAAAAGTAATGAGCATACAGCAGTCAATTAAATTATTCTGATTAACCCCAAAATTATCAGCTGTTTCTGTAGAATGTCTTCTTGGTTTCATCGAATTGCTGAAGCAATGGTTGAAAGTTATCAATCAGGAAAGGGGTATAAAAATAATTTCCCCAAACATTAGATGTACCATGGAACACAGTAAAGGCAATCATTAACAAAAAGAAAAATGGAGCACCATAGTGAAATCAAGAACAGGAAGTATCTCCAATATCTACAAAAGGACAAGACCAAAATTTACTGAGGAGGCTGCCAAGAGACCAAAAGCAACATTAAAGGAGCTGCCGGAATATCTGACGAAGACTGATTACTCTCTGCATGCAACAACAATCTCTCGTATTCTTCATATGCCTGGGCTATTGGGGTAGAGTGGCAAGTGGGAAGCTCTTACTCACCCCAAAAAAATAAATTAAATTTAAAAAATTATAAAAAATAAAAAGGCACACACACAAACTCAACTAAAATCAACCCCAAACCATGTGGTAAAATGTGTAATGGGCTGATGAGACCAAATCCAAAAAAGTTATAATTCCAGAAAGTGGTGCAAAAATAAAAGCACATCACCAAAAGACTACCACACCCATGGTGAAGCATGGTGGTGGTAGCATCATGCACTAGTGCTGCTTTTCTTCAGCCAGAACAAGGTGGAGGGAATCATAAATAGCTACAAATAAGAGACAATTTTAGTACAAAACATTCAGGCATCTCCTAGTAAGCTGAAGATGAAAAGGGGTTTCACATTTCAGCACAATAATGACCCAAAGCATACATCAAAATCAACAAAGGAATGACGTATGCAAAAGGTGATGTTTTTGAATGACCTAGCCAGAGGCCAGACCTGAATCCAACTAAAAATCTGTGGGGTGACCTGAAGCAGGCTGTGCACAGGAGATGACCACACGATCTGAAGGATCTAACATGTTTTTGCAGGAAAGAGTGAGAAAATATTGCCAAATCACGATGAGGGACTATTACCAAGAAGACTGATTGGTGTAATAAAATCAAAAGGTGTTTCAACAAAGCGTTAATTTAGGGGTGTACACACTTACACAGCTGGATAATTGTAACTGTATTTTTCCTCTTTTCCCCTAAAATACTTGATCATTTACTTTGCGATTTCACATTAAAGGTGGGAAAAGTTCTGACAATTTATCTTAGTTTTGTTCTTTTACTTCACAAAAACCTGCCATTTTAACAGGGGTGTGCACTTTTCATATCCACCGTCTCTCACAGCGTCCGTTACGTGTATCTGAACAACTCAGGAGTTGAGATCTTTAAATGTTGAACATAAAACTTAGTGTAAATAGAAAACCAGCACAGAAGAAAGCCACCATTTCTATATAAGCAGGGGGTGGTGTGAAGACGTTTAGTAATCTCACAGAGGTCTTGCTAATTATATTCTTGCATGCTAGCATGCTTAAAGATTCTGATCATGGTATACAGTCCAGTTCACATATAATCGACAAACTGTATTTGAGAGGGAAACAGTGACTGAGGTGTAAAGGTATAATTAAGGATTTTGGTGGAAGTTAGCTTCATCAGGCAGTTTTGAAATTCGAAACAGAAATGAACAGACCCGCATTTTAGGGTTCCCTACAGATTCATACACATGCACATGCTGCCTAGGCTAGAATAACAATGTCAGCAGTAATTGGAGTCATAAGCTTACCTCTATTTTATTTTTTAACCTTAAGCAACTGGACAATTAGTTGATCAGTTGTTTCCGAGACAGGCATGTGCAGACACAAACTACATCTAGAATTATGGCTACATCTTTTGTGAGAGTGTTATCTTTCAACATGAGGACCAAAGAAGTGTCAATTCCAGTATAGCAGGACATTGCTTAGTGACCAAACAATAGGTTTAAATTTGTTTTCGAATGTTGAAGACTGCATGACGGGAAAGATGAGTGAAAGACTATACAGAGAGGAATACGTCAGCATGACCTCAGAGTGTTTACTGCAGGACGAAAATCACCAGCACGCCTCAAGAACAGAAAAGGCCAGCTTACAGTACATATAAGTAACCAGTCTACTTCTAGCAGTGAATCTAAAAGGAGAGATGAAATGAAGATGCACCAACATGATGAGGAAATAAAGGAATCGCTTCATGGTGCAAAGCAGAACACCTCTTCCAAGAAACATGGTAACAAGAAGATGCATGGCCACCAGAGGACCTGACTCACTTCTCTTTAAAAACATCTTGGCTTGGCATCATAACAGTCTAAATGACTTGAGGGGGAAAAAAAATTAACCGTAATGCTAAACCAGCTAGGCAGCTGTTACAGAACAACCCTACTGATTACGAATTTCAATTAGTCGAGGCTAAAACAATGAAACAAGCAGGAACTAAAAATTAAGTAGCATGGTATAGCATTAGGTCACACTTACGGGTCACAGATATCAGACAGTCATCAAGTTCAAGATCACATTATGCATGACCTCTACAGTCCTTTCTGAAAGTATTGGAACAACAAGGCTAATTAGTTTGTTTTTGATAAGCAATGAAGACATTTGGATTCACTTTCAAAAGTTGAATATGAGCCGATAGATCGGAATTTCAGCTTTCGTTTCCTGATATTTACATCTACGTGTTAAACAACTTAGAACGTGGTACCTTTTGTTTGAACCCACCCATTTTTTCAAGTGATCAAAAATACTGGATCCTGTGACTGACAGGTGTTTCTTGCTGCCCAGGTATGCCCTGTTAGACTGATTGTTTAAACAAATAGCTCTGAAGGTCTAATCGTGGTTTGAGGCCTGAATTTTACCCATGAAGTCTGCATTTGGTGTTAAAAAGAATGAACCGTCATGAAGACCAGAGAGCTGTCTATAGGAGGAAAGCAAGCCATTTGGAAGGTGAAAAAAAGATAGAAAATGATGGAACAGCTGAAATTCCGTTTTATCGTCTTATGGTCATATTTTAAGCTCAACCCCAAATGTCTTCAGTGTATGGAAAAAAAGGACCTGGTCTTGCCATCCAATACTTTTAGATGGAACAGTATGTATGAAAAGAGCTGTATATGGAGGAATACGCAAATACCACCACCTAAATTGGTCATTCATATTGAATGTTTTATTTCCAATCCAGATCATTCTGCCATCATCCAATTACGTCCAGACAGCAGTATCATATTACAGATATTATAATCAGATTCTAATTTTAAACCAAATTAGACATTCCAACTCACAGACAACTAGTGCTCCGGGTATATGTCCTTCAGCATAGTGGGGCAGCAGCACCAGCTTGGGGATGAGGATGGTGTTGTAAAACCAGATGAAAAGCACCGTGCTGAGACAGAACCAGCCCATGGAGTCCACCACGCAGTGCAGTCGCAGCTTCATCCTTCTTCATAACACAACAGGCCCAAGCACGTGAAGAGAGATTCCTGCTCCCTGACAGGGGCTTGACTTCAAATCAATGGTGGGTCCACTATGGCACAATTTAAATGGAACTTAAATATTGATTCATGATGTAGCTGTCTATAAAAAATAAATAAAAAAAAAAGCATCACCTAACAACAGAAGAGTCTTTATGAGTCCTAATGGTAGTTGGCAGCTCTCAAATAGCAAAAAGAAAGCACAGTGGAGTAATAAACAGAAGCTGAGGGTCATTTCAAGTTCAAGTCTATCTGCTTCTACAGAAATGCACTCTTGAATTCGTATTGTCTAAATCGGCGATTCTTAACCTTATTGCGAGTATTTGCCAAGGATAATGTTTTGCGACCCCCCTCGATGTTTCAGACTACCGACTCCCTGGGATGATTAGGCTTGGATTGAGGATGCAAGGAATTCCAATTGTGGCTGAGTAGGGCTGAGGAAAAGACAAACTATACTCAACCAAGAGCCTGACACTATATTTATTCTTAAAAAATAAAAAAAAACAGCCCCACAGAGATAGGTCCATGTGAAAGTCAATGTGAAAGCCAATCGTATACAAAAAAGCATTTACAGTTCAGATTAACTCACAGTGTGTCGACATCAGCTTTAGTAGGACACGGGAGTTAAACCTACAGTTAATGTAAATGATTACCTCTTCCTCTGTGTTAATGTGAAGAGGGAACCAGCAATTCACCTGTCCCAGCCATAGGGAACTAAAAGGGAAACATATTAAACATGTAAAATATCACATGAAACTTCAATAAATGAATGAATGAAATTATATACACTTTTTTTTTTACATTCAAGCCATAATACTTTCTTCTGCAACACGTAACTTTAAAGCTTCTAGGACTAACCCCCAGGAATACACAGATGAACAGGTGGATTAATACACATTCAAATACATTTCTGTGACCTTCCCCAACCTCCAGCATGGAAGAGCTCGCGCCTCACGTCCTAACACGTAAAGTTATCCACAGCTAATGTGAAATAAAGCTCAGTTTCGCCACTGGTCACGCTCACCGGTTCGTTGCTGCCACGCCTAACACTGCATTACTAACATACATACATACATACATACATACATCTCTCTCTCTCTCTCTCTCACACACACACACACACACACACACACACACACACACACACACACACACACACACACACACACACACACACACACACACACACACACCCCTTCACTGCACTTCCTGTAGCAGGTTTAGTCGCGAGCTGCGCGTGCGGGTTATATAAGCTAATACACTATCTAGCATTCTCAATAAAACAAAATAACACACCTACACAAAACAGGGAGGAGAAACGTCTAGAAACAAGATACAGTTTCAGCATGGAATTAAGCGTCTAAACCAATCCATGTGTTTTGAAATGGGGAAGAAGCAGAACTTACCGGCTGACAAGTTCTTGCTAAAACACCTGATAAAAAAAATCAAAGGCGGTGTTTAGACCGTTTCCTAGATTGTGATTCTACGGTGGCCGCGAAGCCAGGAAAGTCGAAGTTGGAAAAGAATCCAGTCTGGTCAAGGTTTAATCCTTTTCCAGCGGCTAATTAGAAGTCATTTCAGTTTTCCTGCATTATGAATGTAAAAAGAAAACGGACTGACGGATTGGTGTTTTGTAGTATTGAAATAAAATGTTACTTCTTATTCAATTCTCACCATTTTTAATAGAGTAACTGTGTAATGTAATCCCAAATCGTAAAGTATAGTATGTTCAAACTGTACAGGCTTTTATAGGACCTTAATAATAATAATAATAATAATAATAATAATAATCATAATAATAATAATAATAATAATAATAATAATAAATATTTATTTATTATTAAAGCTCTCTCATATATATATATATATATATATATATATATATATATATATATATATATATATATATATATATATATACATATATATATATATATAGAGAGAGAGAGAGAGAGAGAGAGAGAGAGTTACTCCATTTGGCTTAAATTTAATATTTAATACCCATTAGTTGCCCCTTAAATTTAATATTTAATACCCCTTAGACTTGAATTTATCTTATCTTTATACATATCTTTATATATATATTTATATGGTTATTTATGGAATTTGAACTCACAACCTTTTGATCAATAGTCCAATGTATTAACCACACCCACAAAATATTTCATAAAGGTTTGCATAATTTTTGAGGATTTGCTCCAATTTCATGAAATGACACAATCTGAGATGTTTGGTGTTTAATCCAATCTTGGTTAATTTGGTCTAACAGAACGTTTAAGACCACACTGAACAGCTTCACCTGTCCATGTTCGGTGATTATGCATTTTCCTCATGGCTTAGTGAATTTGCATTTCCCTCTGCAGCATTCGTTCCCAGCTTTGGCTGTTTCTATATGCAAAAAGCTTGGCCAGTTCCCACTGTGCGAGTTTGCCAGACTGCGGTTGTGGTCAGGGACAGGAACAGGAACACCCCATTGCTCTGGCTGGATCTGGTGTCATTGTAAGAACACGTAGGCTATACGTACTGTGAGCATTAAACAATCCTGCATCTAAAGAAAATGAAAATGATGTTTCTTTCACACACTGAGCAGTGCTTAAAGAAGATCATGAGTTCAGATCCCAGTGTCACCGAGCTGCCATTATTGGACCTTAATCCCTCAACTGCTCTGTTGTATCCTGTCTCAATATAAATTGCTTTGAATAAAAGCATTGCCCTATAGAGTGAAAATGCAATGTTTATAATATAAAACTGTATGTTTAACACATTCATTCATGTTTTATTGAATGAACATCCCTGGTTGGTGTATGTAAGCAGTGTTGGTAGTGGCAGTATTATTCTCACATGCATCCATCCATCTTCCTTGCCACTTATTCTACGCAGGGTCGTGAGGGACCCTCGATCCTATCCAAACTTGGGTCCCAAGGCGTGAACACCCCCATTGCTCTGGAGGCCCTGTAGTAGGAACTATTGGGCAGTTCTAACTTGAATACAGTATGTCATTTTGCACTAATGAACAAATCAGACAGACATTCTGCAAATATATGCAGGCTTGTTCTCTACATAATGATTTAAGCATGCCCTTGCTACTCCTCACTTTTTGCCACACAACGTCATGTCTATAATCATGGTAGAAGCACTAACTAGGTACATGTTTTGCCTTTAGTGTCCTGCTTTTATCGGCTGCAGATCCACCATGACCCTGATGGATAAAGCGGTTACTGAATGAAAATAGAGTTTTCTCGAAAGAGTCTATAGAACTCGTTGGCCTGGTTTTTTTTCTGTATGATCTCAGCGCATGTTGGACTTTTATTTTGAAACGCATCTCTCCTCGGTGTACTTCCCGTCGTGTCTGACCGACTTCACACTATTTACCCTGACGGGATGAGAGCTGTCTACTTGTCCATGGCATTTCATCCCGGAACAAGGCATCAGTAGCACTAAGGGAACTTCTGTCGAGGCGGCAGAGTTGAGACGCAGTGTATCGGGCACACTGTGGTGGGTTAGTGTAGCTGGAGAAGGCTGGACGATGCAGACGCGTCGCTCCTCGTCGGCGCTGGCTGTGAGCGGCGAGGTGTCGCTTTCTTTCCAGGACGAGCTCGCTGCCACCATACACCGAGCCTTCGAGGTGGCAGTGGAGATCGCGGTGGTGGAGGTCAGTAAGTTAGTGGGCCAGGCGCTGGGCGATGTGCGCGATCAGATGCAGGAGACGCTGAGGGAGAACTCGTTCCTCAAGACGCGGCTGCAGTCCGCCGAGCACGAGCTGGACACTGTGAGGAAGGGCAGAAAGAGCAAGAGCCCGGCTACAGCCGATGAGGATCCGCCGCAAGGCGATTTCTCTCAGCGGCACGAAAGCCAGACCAAGTGTGAGAGCCGCTCCACGGGGGATGCAGACAGCCCAGCCGCTCAGGAAACGGAGAAAATGCGCCGATATGACAGCGGCTCCGAGCCACAGGACGAGTCTTTCTGTGAAATCCGTGAGGATGGAAGCGTTCGGTCACGTGACTTGGGCTCCGCATCCTGTGCCTTGCCGTGCCGTGATCAGAAGTCAGGTAATCAATCGATCAATCAATGAGCCAATAGGCACAAAGGGGCGTGGCCACACGGGTACCCCAGGGCGGTAACTACAACCCTTAGACAAGGCTTTCCCACCCCAATTCTAACCTCAAATGAATAATATCTTGCTTGTGTTCATTTAAACCAGGGGTGTCCAATCTTTTCCAGAAAGGGCCAGTGTGGATGCAGGTTTTCATTCCAGCCAAGCGGAAGCTACTCCTATGGACTTAAAACTATATCTCAATATTTTCTGGTATTTATTGCGATAATGATATCTGTGACAGTATAAATATATTAAGTGATAGCTGTGATTTTGAGAGCCTCAGAAACACAAATATTGATCTAAAAATAAAACAGATTTTCTGTAACCCAAACCAGTTCCAGATTGTAGAGGTAGCTCCAAATTTAGCGATAAACTCCTCCTCAGTTTCACGTCTGCCTTCCGCCGTACTTGTTTTCACTCTGCACGTGAGCTCCGAGTGGGTGCACACTGTTGCACAGAAATATGTCATCAACTAGGCTTTATCGTTATTATCGCGGGAAGACTAATTCTTATTGTGGGAAGAAATTTCTACTGGTATATCGCAAACGATAAGATATCGCCCATCCCTAATGGCATCACTACTCCTAAAGCAGTGGGGCAAAACTTTTGTATGAGAAGAGGTACATCTGCCATTTGTCTGTTAAAAACATACAGACGAACTTTGTGTGTTTATTTTAGCACTATATGGAGCTAGAGTTTGATTTACAATACAATAACAGGGCACAACACACCTTTTAATGAACATCAGAGTATTATGTTTCGACCCCACGCTCTTCCTTTTTACTCGTCAGGCAGATAATAAGAGCGAAATAGATAGCATTAATTCTAAAATCATGTTCTGCAGTAGGCTGTTCATCAATGTTGCGACTGTCTGTTTCGCTAAACATTTTTACAGCAAGTCTTACTGACTTTATTTGAAGAATGACATTTGAGGAATGCTCCTGTAATACAGGATATGTGCATATGTTACTTAAAATGTTGAAACGTTAGCGATACTGATTCAACGCACGATTATTAAGTGCCAGTGAGCGCTAAAGCACGGTTAACTTTTTATCACTCCCCCTTTAGGAGAAATGTCCCATCCTAACACTCTTAAAACAGATGTGTTAAAAATAACACATCATGTGTAAATTTTTTAACACACCTACGTGTCTAGTTAAGGATAACACATTTTGTGTTAGTACATTTCCACACAAAGATGGGTTAAAAAAAATAACACATTTGACAAATTTGTTTGTATGCTAAAATTCTAGTAAAATGCTCACAAAATACACAAACAATTGCATGAAATTCAGGTGGCATTTATTAAAGTCATTTAAATTTGACTTTGTGGTAAGAGTTGGTGTTGATGCATCTTCATACTTGTCCCACTCCCTTCCAATTGAAAAGCTGTAAAAGATCAAAAAGAGTATTGGTTAGTTGTTAGCTGCAAAATATGAACAAATGCCTTTGGGCTTTAACTGAGAAATTGCGTTACAGAATGCCAAATTGTGTAATTTTGGAAATGTGGATCGTCTCTCCTAATGAACAAAATGGTGCTGTAGACTCACTAGGAAAATCTAGTGAACTTGTGAATATTTTCCAGCCTTTAGAACCTCAGTGCCAATTATTTTGCACAATCTAATTTATTAAACCATCATTACAGAGATAGTGGAAAGCATTACAGCCTACTGTAACCCCATCCTCTCTTTTTGTTATGGTAACCTTTTGAAGAAATTTTGGCCTCGACATTAATGAGGTAGCTAAATTCCGTTAGCCACTGACTGTCTGCACCTGTTACCCAGCATTAACACAGAATAAGCATAACCCTAATCCATTCTCCTAATGCTAATTACTACAGCTTGCCTTGTCCAAAACACTTGCTAAATGTAAATAACATTTACCCACACTCTGTATTACACCATGGTGAACAGCTGTAATGTTATGTTATCGTTAACTCTGAAAGGTAATGGGAATGTCTAACATTACCTCGAGCTGTATGCTAAATTAATGTCATCAACTCAAGTGAGCGTCAAGGTTAGCATCACTCATCCCTACTGTGATTAGTGAGAGCATCCAGCTAGTTAACCCTAACTCAGAGCCTCAGATAACATGCAGATCCAGAGAATTATAGGCATGTTTTTCCTTTAGTTTTAGTCTGCTGTGAGAAACCTCATGTTTGCTGTTTATAACTGATTTTGAATGTATGAATATGTAAGGTCTGAACTGTCCTTTTCTGTTATAATGCATTGCACAGTATATTGATTGTCTGTTATGCTATGATGAGTTCAATAATAATCGAGCCTGTCATCATGTTGTCTTTACAGGTCCACCACATGAATCTCTTATTCCAGAGAATCAACAGATGGCACAGCACACCCAAGATATTCATGGTGATCAGACTCCACCGTCTGTTGAGCAGCCAGTCTGCAAGAAAGAGGAGAGCCTAGAACCTCAGCTGGATGATGCTTCTGGTGAAGATGATGGGGATGATGAGAATAATCCAGATGAAGATGACGATGACATTAGACCAAGCTGCAGCTTTACCTCGGAGCATGACGAAGAGTTTGAGCCAGACAGACTTTCTCTGGTGCAGTCTAAACTGTTGGAGGACTGGAGGCCTGACCCAGAGGCAGCACAATGTGATCAGAATGGGAATGCAAATTCTGGACCCAGCCGTAGTCTTGGTAAGATGTTGTCATCTAGCCCTGAATCATTCAAGGTTTCCTTGCCTTACGGAACCCCTGGTCATTTTACTCTGCTTTTGTTTGGTCTACTGTGTATTAAAGAGCTTTTATTGTACAATATCACCACACAAGTGGTCACTAATAGCTCTAGAACATTTAGAACAATAAAAGTGGACAGTTACCATAATATTATGTTCAGTGAATAACAGTGAACAAGGGTTTTTGAAGATGATTTAATCGAATGTAATGCTAATAGTAAAATGTAAATTGTAATGATGGTAGACTATATGAACGTACCTTCAGGGGTCTTTTAATTAAAGAAAACATTTTAAAACAATAACCTCACAACTTTGCTGTTATTGCCACTCATCTGAGCAGCCTCATCAGTTCTACAGAGTAGTGGAAAAACCCTGCTATTAATACTTACTGTGTGTGTTCACACTTGTGACATCGTGACATTATGGTGTTGGGGTCTAGATGTGTGAATTATTGCAAAACCAGCAAGATAAATATGTCATTAGGACATGTAGGTGATAGGTGTTATTACAGATCTTGCTCAAAGATTGCTACCCAATCCTTGGGGGTTACGGTTCAGGGGAGATTGGTAAATTCACTCTCTGAAAATGAAACCTATGCACTGACCACAGCAGTTGGCTGTTCAACGAAAAGGGGGAAACTGGTGGCAACATCACTTCTGCATCTTGGACAACTTTCCTTCAGGTTTTTGTCATCAGAGCAGTAGTTTTGGGAAAAGAACATTAGTTAGTTGTCTAGTCAGTCAGTTTAACCGCAGTTCTTATAGCAAAGTGAAAGCATTGCTCCAAGTACAGTGAGGGAAAAAAGTATTTGATCCCCTGCTGATTTTGTACGTTTGCCCACTGACAAAGAAATGATCAGTCTATGATTTTAATGGGAGATTTATTTGAACAGTGAGAGACAGAATAACAACAAGAAAATCCAGAAAAACGCATGTCAAAAATGTTATAAATTGATTTGCATTTTAATGAGGGAAATAAGTATTTGACCCCCCTCTCAATCAAAAAGATTTCTGTGGACAGGTGTCTTTTATACAGGTAACGAGCTGAGATTAGGAGCACACAATATAAGCATTTCTCTTTCCTACTATCTCAAAATATTTAAAAGCTACGTTTGACCACTGACAAAGAAATGATCAGTCTATAATTTTAATGGTAGATTTATTTGAACAGTGAGAGGCAGAATAACAACAAGAAAATCCAGAAAAACGCATGTCAAAAATGTTATAAATTGATTTGCATTTTAATGAGGGAAATATGTATTTGACCTCTGCAGAACATGACTTAGTACTTGGTGGCAAAACCCTTGTTGGCAATCACAGAGGTCAGACGTTTCTTGTAGTTGGCCACCAGGTTTGCACACATCTCAGGAGGGATTTTGTCCCACTCCTCTTTGCAGACCTTCTCCAAGTCATTAAGGTTTTGAGGCTGATGTTTGGCAACTCGAACCTTCAGCTCTCTCCACAGATTTTCTATAGGACTAAGGTCTGGAGACTGGCTAGGACACTCCAGGACCTTAACGTGCTTCTTCTTGAGCCACTCCTTTGTTGCCTTGGCCGTGTGTTTTGGGTCATTGTCATGCTGGAATACCCATCCACGACCCATTTTCAATGGGCTGAGGGAAGGAGGTTCTTACCCAAGATTTGATGGTACATGGCCCCGTCCATCGTCCCTTTGATGCGGTGAAGTTGTCCTTTCCCCTTAGCAGAAAAACACCCAGAAAGCATAATGTTTCCAGCTCCATGTTTGACGGTGGGGATGGTGTTCTTGGGGTCATAGGCAGCATTCCTCCTCCTCCAAACACGGCGAGTTGATGCCAAAGAGCTCCATTTTGGTCTCATCTGACCACAATACTTTCACCCAGTTGTCCTCTGAATCATTCAGATGTTCATTGGCAAACTTCAGACAAGCATGTATATGTGTTTTCTTGAGCAGATGGACCTTACGGGCGCTGCAGGATTTCAGTCCTTCATGGCGTAGTGTGTTACCAATTGTTTTCTTGATGACTATAGTCTCAGCTGCCTTGAGATCATTGACAAGATCCTCCCGTGTAGTTCTGGACTGATTCCTCACTGTTCTCATGATCATTGCAACTGCACGAGGTGAGATCTTGCATGGAGCCCCAAGCCGAGGGAAATTGACAGTTCTTTTGTGTTTCTTCCATTTGCGAATAATCGCACCAACTGTTGTCACCTTCTCACCAAGCTGCTTGGCAGTGGTCTTGTGTGTAAACCTGGTGGCCAACTACAAGAAACGTCTGACCTCTGTGATTGCCAACAAGGGTTTTGCCACCAAGTACTAAGTCATGTTCTGCAGAGGGGTCAAATACATATTTCCCTCATTAAAATGCAAATCAATTTATAACATTTTTGACATGCGTTTTTCTGGATTTTCTTGTTGTTATTCTGCCTCTCACTGTTCAAATAAATCTCCCATTAAAATTATAGACTGATCATTTCTTTGTCAGTGGTCAAACGTAGCTTTTAAATATTTTGAGATAGTAGGAAAGAGAAATGCTTATATTTCCTGTTGGTTGGTTGAAGCCACATTTCTCTGTCTTGGTGGCGTTTTTATATAGTAACTTATAGCTTGGCTAACCACTTTACCTTTCTAAAGTAGGTTGCCGATTCATGATTAAATCATAGTATGGGAAAAGCGGAAAATGAGTTGTACAGGTATACGAAAGTCTTAAATTAAGCAGTAGCCTACAAACCATGTTAAACTGCAATAAATATTTCCTGTTAGACGGTGAATTCATATAATGTCATTTTAGCAATTTCCTCATCTTAGCTGACATTCTCTCTTCTCTTGCCAGAATATGTCAATTGTTGTTCTCAAAAGAGTGTCTGTTTTCTAGTTTCACCAGTGTTCAAGTTGGTACATTCTCTCACTGCAATGTACTATGCGTATTCTGCAGCCCTGTTTGTGTTTTCAGAATAAAGAGGCTACTGAGGTTATAATATGGTATGATATGATATGATAAGTCAACCAAAAATGTGCTTTGTCGTTTTCAGATGCTCCAGACATGATCTCTGCACCTGTTGGTAGTAATCCCGGCTTTTCAGCCTCTTTCGATGCTCTCTACCAATCAGTAGCCAGAACTCACCTTGTGCATCCTGCTCCTCAAAACGACGATGTCCAGATGAGGACAAACGTCCCCACCAGGATTCACCAGTGTAAAATCTGCGGCCATTCGTTTAGTCGGGCAAGTGATCTACGCAGACATCATAGTCACCGGCACAGAGCAAGGGCACTTAACCCGGCTAAAGCAGGAAGTGCGGGGAGACCTGTCAAACAGCAGCTGTTTCCTCCAGGGTGTAGCCCATATCACTGCAACGAATGTGGCCGGGACTTCAACCGCATGGAAAACTTAAAGACGCATTTGCGCATACACACCGGAGAACGTCCGTACTCTTGTTCTGTGTGTGGGGTTCGGTTCCGGCACTCAGGGGCGCTTACACGCCACTTCCGTATCCATACGGGTGAAAAGCCGTATGTGTGCGGGCAGTGTGGGAAACGTTTCCGGAACTGTGGCGGTCTGCGCTTCCACCAGAAATCCCACACGACAGATAGACACATGGTTTTGAATTGCGTTTGAAAAAAATGAATTGTTTGTGGAGTTATCATGTAGTTGTGTGATTTAGCGCTGGCCGGTATAACCTCAAATCAGCAGCTTGATCATTTTAAACCATTACCTCGATGACAATATATAAGCAGGATTTTTTAAAAAACATTTATTCAAAATTTGACTTTTTTTACATGGTGGTTGCGCACTAATGATTCGCTGAAAGACGTTTGAGTATTAAAACTGGAAAATTGTGAGGGCTTTTTGTGAAGAGTTAAAACAAGTGTTTGTTCCACTGTAGCTGTGGAATTTGTAGGATGTAATGCGTTTGTGTGAGTCTTTCCATATTAAGTGGTATTAACAAATGCGTGGGTTAAAGACAGCTGTTTTGGGAAATCACGTGAGTGCACTCATCATTTTTGGACTTGCACTCTTCATATTGTACAACGTGTATGTGTTTTAAATCAATTAATTGCTCTTATAAGCTTTGCTGACTGAATTGTTTTTCCAACAGTTTTACATTGGACACTTTGTCCTGTATACTGAACTAACAGCACTAACATTGCAGTGTTTAGTGACTATATGACTGTTCATGTTCGTCTGTGCTCTAGGAAGCAGACTAGAAAACTCCTTTTGTTTTGCAATGAGGAATGAGAACAGAACAAAATGGAAGAGAATCGATGGATATGGCAACTGGGTTTTGTAGGGATGCTTCGCAAAAACACCTGAGGAAAACCCAGCGTAACATAAGGTAATTGAGAGAAAAGGCTAGTGTCACTATTTTCCATCCATGCCTTATGTCGGTTATGTAAAACCGTATTTAGTCATAACAACAAATCGTTCAATTGTGACGTGTTAGGAAAATGTGCATATAATTCAATAGAAGACTCCAGAAATTCTGAAATTTGAATCATTTAAGCATACACATTTGCAAGATTTCAGTTTGCCCCCCTGCCACAGTAAGTCTTTTTCCTCTTCCTCTTTTTTTCTCAATGGAACTTTGTTCAATAAATCTGAAAGCCACTTTGAAAATGTTTCTTGACTGCGACGATATTTTGGGTTTTCCACAGCTGGATTCATCTAAAGGTTATATCAGATGCACTGACTGAATTTAACTCAGCATCCACTGACAGCACATATTAGACATGTCAGTGTTATCATTCATCATCACTTCTAGCATCATTTCCTGGGCATTGAATTCCAAAGTTGCCTCTTTGCTGTTAATCTCCACTCTTCTGGGAAGGCTTTCCAATAGATTTTGGAACATGGTTGTAGGGATTTGCCCATTTAGCCTCAAGAGCATTACTGAGGTTGGGCAGTGATGTTGGGTGAGGAGGTCTGGGGTGCAGTCAGCATTCCAGTTCATCTCAAAGGTTGTTCGGTGGGGTCGAGGTGCAGGCTACTTGAGTTCTTCCACTCCACCTTTGGCAAAGCATGTCTTCATGGAGCTCGCTTTGTGCACAGGAGCATGGCTATGCTAGAGCATGTTTAGGCCCCTTAGTTCCAGTGAAGGGAAATTGTAATGTAACAGTATGCAAAGACATCCTATACCATATGTGCTTCCAACTTTGTGGCAACAATAATGGGGAAGGGCTACATACTATATGGTTGTAATGGTCCAGTGTCCAAAATCTTTTTGCCATATAGTGTATATCAATCTACCAAGTCTACTAAACAGATTTAAGAGGTTGCTTTCACCAGGACGCTTACAATGCAGAAATGCAATGCTGCTGTTTCAAGGTACTAGGATAACTTTAGGAGACAGCCGTCCTTGTGCCGCTATCTTGCCACAAATAGTGTCAGAAAAATGTTAAGATGGCACATTCATTGCTTACATTGTGTTGAATCACAGTAATGTGTATATCCAATAATTGCCACATTCTCATACTCCTAGTCATGTGTCTCATAATTCTATATAAAATTTTTGCTTCACATAACAAAGGGATGTTAATGAACTAAAACAATAACGCAAGCCGGAGGACCTTCTAGCTCTGCTTAGTGCTAAGCTAATACGTTTGAATGTGTTTGTTTTTCATTTTAGCAAAATGCTAGTAGCATGTAAAAGCTTTTTGCATGTTATAAAATCTGCACAGCAGATATCAAATGCTCCAGTGACATCATCAGTCAGCCTATAGTTTAGATATGACTGAAGTTAATGTCAACCACATGTTCATTTCCAGAAAATCCTGTTTCCATTAAGGAAAATCCAGTGCCTTTTTGTTGTAGGACAATAAATAATCACAGTGTTACTTACTTTACAGGTTTTTATCCCACTTGAAACAACGTACAGCAAACAGCAATTGAGGTTTTTCATGAATTAAGAAAATGTTGGAGGTTTATAAAAAAATATAGTACATTTAAATGACATTTTGTTATATTTGTCAAAATATCCATAATTGCTCAAATTGTAACATGTGCCTTACTGGTTGTTTTTTTTTTTATTTAAACATCAGCCTAATGGAGTTGCAGGTTTTATGTAAGAATAATGTTTCATGTGTCATTTTTTTCAAATCATGTTGGTGTCATTAGCGTACCGACTCATGACTCGTGTTTTGTGATTGTCTGCATTTTGTTGGTGCCAGACAAAAACATGTAAACCTATATAAATGTGTTGGTTAACCAATGGAGATGCTGGATTACTCGCATGGTAAAGTGATGTGCTGGAAAGCAGTTAAACAAATCCGGTGTCTGAACACTCACTTACAATTAATGTTTTTTCTAAATAAATTCAGTAAATGTGAAAACCAAAAGTGTAATAGGTATTAAGACAGTCAGTCAGTCAGTCACTCAGCTGAATTAACGTAATTTTTAAAACTGTTTCTCTGCCAGTGATTCATAATCTGCTATTTGAAATGACTGAAGTATAATAAGACACATCAGTGGTTAATAACTGGATGCCAAACTAGTAATCTTGCATGTGCTGATGTTGTTGTGGTGCCCCACCCCAACTGTGGCCAAACGAAGTGTCTCATCAGAGGAAATGCCTTCTCATGTCTGAGCTGTTAATTATAAGGAACTGTGAAGAGATCTCGAAGATAGTGTTTAGCTGAAAACTGGGGTCATGTTCAAAATAAAAGTTCAAGTATTTAAATTAAATCAGAACGCGAAATATATTTCTCATCATGTAGGTTCTGCCCTGGAGGTTTTCAATAAAACTGAAGAAAAGCTTTATTTTATGTTTAATTCCACTTGTTTGGGGAATAGCAGTGTCTCTTAGTAGTATGTTATGGCGTCACACCCGAGTACACTCTTTATATTAGTGCACTTTGAAGTAGATGCATTCCACATTATTGTTTTGTTGGTTTTTTTATGTACATTTTTAGATAATGTATATTTATATACAGTACTGTGCAAAAGTCTTAGGCATGCTTTTTTAGTACAAACTTTGTTATAGATGTTTATTTTATGATTTCTACATTATCGCGTCAGTATGAAAATATTTTAGATTCACAAACATTCGTTTTCAAGCTCAAAATTAAATGTTACAGAAATATGTATGTATGTCAGTAAAGAAAGCAGCTTATTCACTTTTCAGACAGAAAATATAATGAAGGCTGCTGGGGTATGCTGCAAAAATAAGATGTTCAATAAAACTTACAGCTCATTTCCTTATAAAACTACACTAATTTTACCTGCGACTACAATTGTATTGTTTTTAAAGCAAGGGCTTGTCACACCAAATACTGACTTATGTTTCTTTTATTAGTGTTTCTGTTCTTTATAGTTTTTTTTGGTTAACGTTAAAACCTTTCATTTTATTATTTTTTAAGGCATTTTTGCTCTACAGCATTTATTTGCATGTACAAAAGCTTTTGCACAGTACTATATATATTCTGTGTAGCATTAAAATGAGAAAATTACCCCTGCTTAGAAAGACACACAAGGACAGCAGGTACTGAGTTTGAGTATTTTATAGCAAATGCCACCCTCAACACACACACACACACACACACACACCGCACACAAACATCTGTGCGCACTTGTTCTTCACACAGCAGTTATCAACATCTCTGAGTTCCTACTGTGTGAAATTCATGAATAATTCACAAATGAATGATGCAATATAGCACATCATTAACTACCACATAAGAGTGTCATAGTATATGTGACAGCTATAGGAACTACAGTATCTCACAAAAGTGAGTACACCTCTCACATTTTTGTAAATATTTGATTATATCTTTTCAGGTGACAACACTGAAGAAATGTCACTTTGCTACAATGTACAGTAGTGAATGTACAGCTTGTGTAACAGTGTAAATTTGCTGTCCCCTCAAAATAACTCAACACAGCCATTCATGTCTAAACCGCTGGCAACAAAAGTGAGTACACCCCTAAGTGAAAAGGGTCCAAATAGCCATTTTCCCTCCCTGGTGTCATGTGACTTTTACAAGGTCTCCGGTGTGAATGGGGGAGCAGGTGTGTTAAATTTGGTATCATTACTCTCACACTCCCTCATATTGGTCACTGGAAGTTCAACATGGCATCTTATGGCAAAGACCGCTCTGAGGATCTGAAAAAAGAATTGTTGCTACATAAAGATGGCCTAGGCTATAAGAAGATTGCCAAGACCCTGACACTGAGCTGCAGCATGGTGGCCAAGACAATACAGTGGTTTAGCAGGACAGGTTCCACTCAGAACAGGCCTCGCCATGGTCGACCAAAGAAGTTGAGTGCCTGTGCTCAGCGTCATATCCAGAGGTTGTCTTTGGGAAATAGACGTATGAGCGCTGCCAGCATTGTTGCAGAGGTTGAAGGGGTGGGGGGTCAGCCTGTCAGTACTCAGACCATATTCACATAAAACATTTTCACTTAGGGGTGTACTCACTTTTGTTGCCAGCAGTTTAGACATTAACGGCTGTGTTGAGTTATTTTGAGGGAACAGCAAATTTACACTGTTACACAAGCTGTACACTCACTACTTTACATTGTAGCAAAGTGTCATTTCTTCAGTGTTGTCACCTGAAAAGATATAATCAAATATTTACAAAAATGTGAGGGGTGTACTCACTTTTGTGAGATACTGTGTGTGTGTGTGTGTGTGTGTGTATATATATATATATAAAGCTTTATACTGATGTTCATAAAAGGTTACAAAAGTCATCATAACTTATGTTGACTCGACTTTTGTTTATTCAGATCTTATTACAGTTTCTAAAAAAAAATATCAGATATAAGCTATCCATCAGTGATAGACAAAAAACGAGACCTTAATGAGGTGATATTTTAGAAACTACCTTACAAGTACTGTAAATTAATAATACAGTATGTAAGTATAGTATTGATAATTGATTCAAATGGTCATACTGTGGGGTGCACGGTGGCAGAGTTTGCATGTTCTCCCTGTGCTGTGGGGGTTTCCTCTGGGTTCTTCAGTTTCCTCCCGAGTCCAAAGACTGGGGGTACTGGGGATGGGCTGATTGGCATGTCCAAAGTGTCCGTAGTGTATGAATGGATGTGTATGTGATTGTGCCCTGCGATGGATTGACACCCTGTCCAGGGTGTACCCCGCCTTGTGCCCGATGCTCCCTGAGATAGTCTTCAGGTTCCCCGCGACCCTGTAGGATAAGCGGTATAGAAAATGGATGGATGGATGATCATACTGTAATAAAGTTCTTTGAAATGAACAGATCGATCTTGATTTACTTTTGATCTATGTATTTTACCATAGCTGTGAGTTCAGCATAACAACATATCAAGGTCAAGAACTGAGCTACTGTAATGATAAAAACATCATTCATAAATGTTGGCAAACACTCTTCTTTTAAAGTGTATTTCAATGTTATGTACTGAAACTGCATGTTGAAATAAACATGTGAAAGCATATGATCACGTGAGAAAATCATGTAAAAAATAAATGAATCTTGTGTAAAAATCAGGTGAAAATAAATGTAATTGAAAAAAAATGAAACTAATCATGTGCAAAAGTCCTGTTAAGAATAAATTAATCGTGAAAAAAAAATGTTGTACATGAAATTTAAAAGCTCATGCAATACATGCAAAACAAATGTCATACATAATGTTTAGAGTGTCTAAAAACTGCATGCGTAAAATGAACATGTGAAGTGTGTAACAGCGGTTTATTGTGTGTCAGTTGTGAATAGAGTTATCTGCTGCTAATGTAAGGCTTCTTGTACGGCCCTGTCAGAGCTTGCATCACTGTGACTGGTGGCTATGTGGAACTTCAACAAATATCTGGTAATATGTGAGCAGTCTTGTAAGTCGATAAACTAGATAAGCTCCAGTTACACATCATGATTAAGGACTATTATTTAAGGTTTGCAAAACCAGTTTATTATGCATGTAACATTCAAAATAGAAACCATACCTATAATCACATGTACTGCCAAACCAGCCAAACATACATCTGAAACAGTGTGTGTGTGTGTGTGTGTTAAGATTGACGGTTTTGTTAGTAACAATGTGCAATGTGTGGATGTGACACCACTGCTGAGGGTTGTGTTAATGGATTATAAATGATAAGTATTCTGCTGCTCACCACCATGCTTTTATGTGTTTTTAATGATCAAGCTTGAGGGCAAGATGAACATTAAGCAAATATGAAGAGATTCTTTCCAAAATGCAGTGTGTGTGTGTGTGTGTGTGTGTTTTGTATATATATATATATATATATATATATATATATATATATATATATATATATATATATATATATATATATATATATATATATATATATATATATATATATTTAATTTATTTTATATATAGTCTGTTTACCTCAGAGACATTAATGGTTAAATGGTTACATGGCTTATTTGCTTAGTATCGTTTATAAAGAAGGGGTGACAGCTGGAAACACACACACACCACACACATATACAGAGAGAGAGAGACAGAGAGAGAGAGAGAGATGAACGGTTCATCTTGTCCTTCACCCACTAGATGTGATTTTCTACATGAACAGAGCTCATGACTCATTAAAGTCTTATCGGTTGACATGCGGTCTTGCATATACACTCATTACAAATGTCCCCACTATCCTTTTCTCTCATACTGTGTGTTCATTAAGAGACATTTGACTCATTGTGATACTCCCCCAGTGAAATCTGTTTAGACACTGGTTCAAAATGAGCATGTCTATGAAAGCATAAAAGATTTGGTTATACCTGTTCTGTAAAAAATCCTTCAACCTTCAAATCAAACATCAGATTTGTTATGTTCTAATGGAATGGAATGGAACTTTTGTCATTGTACAAGTACAATGAATTACTGTTTTGCGACTTCTCATTTATGATTCATTGTGTTAGGTGCTGTGGAAGCTGCTGCCTGAGTAACTAATGGAAAATAGCCTCGCTATGGGGAGTGCAGGGCATCTGGACATGCTGCCATCTCAAAAACGATTTTGGTTATACAGGTTCATTATGTACCTTAACATTTTAAGATGCCATGCGATGGATCTGGCTACTTTCTGCATTTCAGCCTAAACAGAAGTACCTCACAAGGCAACTAATGAGGCATATGTATTGTGGTTTCCATAGAAGTGCTTTTAAATGTGTTTATGCATGCACCAGAGTATGAAGATGATTCTGTGCCAGATTGACAAACAATAAAATTTAGGGGGAAACGCACTGTTCTCATCAAAAATTTAATGCAATACACTGCATTTAATTTTTGACATGAGGGCAACGTGTCACACCTAAAAGCAAACCCTTCATTGCACTGTTTTATCTCGGCAGTGAAAGACACCCAGCAGGAGTTTGCTCATTAAGAATTAAATGCTGAATGTGTGTTAATAGTGATTATTGTCCTGATGGTGGAAATGGGCATTTTCTTATAGCCATTTCCCATGTTGTGAAGCTCAACAACCTTTTGCTGCACATCACAGCTATATACCTTGGTCTTACCCATTGTTATGAATGACTAAGGGAATTTGGCCTATTTGTTACCTCATATATATACCCCTGTGAAACAGGAAGTCATGGTTCAACAATTTCCTGTTCCTTGTCGCCCAGGTGTACTAAAAAAAAATGTAGTACATAATGTACTTCAAATATATTTTCCTCATATGAATTCATAGTGGTGCCAATAATTGTTGCACACCTATATTTGCAATTGTTTGATATCCATGAGAGCAGAGCATTTTTTTGAACAAAAGATCAAAAGGTTAAACAATAAAGACAATTTTTCATAGCCTTCTTTGCTCATATTTAACAAGGGTGCCAATATTAGTGGAAGGCAATGTACATACATATACACATACATACACAGGGTGTCCCAAAAGTCTCCATAAATAGGGGAAATCTGTTTTTAGCAAAATGGTTCATATTTTTTCATACAGAAGAACATACTGAAACCATTTTCATGACTGGATCGAGAAGCTGTTGCAGGGTTGTGATGAACTTAAACAGGAAGCAGGATGGTGTTGCCAAACTTACTAACAAATTCAAAAAGACTGGAAGTGGGGCTTGCAAACATAGTTCCCTATTTATGGAGACCTTTGGGACACCCTGTATACTTTTGTATGTTATGATGTAATGATGCTTCTGCCCCATTTGGTTGTTTCTCATTTTATTTCTTAAACCATAGCATAGAATTGCCACCTTACAGCTCCTGGTTCCCCAGTTTCATCCTGAGCTCAGTTTACTGTATGCCTGAAATTTTGCTTGGTTTTCCTATGTTTGGGTTGGTTTTCTCTAGGTTCGACAGTTTCCTCCTACCTTCCGAAAACAAGACGCTAGGTTGACTGGTGAGTCTAAACTGTCTAAACTGAATGTGTGTGATTCTCTTCAATGGACTGGCATCCCAAACAAGGTCTCGGGATAGGCTCCAGATCCACCAGGATCAAGTGGTTACAGAAGATTAAGTAATTAATTAAAAGTGACAATTTAAATATACCACAAATGGTAAATGGACAGTATAATGCCTCAGAGACCAAAGAGGCTAAAGTGAAAATAAAAGTGACACAACCACATCTGTTCTACCCTTATTTGTTGGCCACAAATGAAACATTTATTTCTTGTCACTAATATTGCGTTGTAGCTCATATTGATGAAAAAGGGAGAGGTTGTTCCAATGGAGCCATTATGCTTTGGGGTTTTTTACCTTTTTTTTTATTGAAAATGAAGGTCAAAACATTATTAAGGGAAATACAGTGTATGTGTCTACATCACTGCTGTTTCTGCTTTTCCCACTGCTCCAGCGTTAAGGTCTTCTGCTCAAAGGCATGTATCTCCTTTAGCTCAGAAGCAAGGCAAGTGTTCACCATTCTGGAAAAAAATATTAAAAAAAACACATGCATGGGGTCATTGAATCTATTCATTTTCCATAAATAACAACATGTACATCCAGTCAGGATAATTTTGTCCCACATTAATGAGCAATTACAGATCCCTGAGGAGGCTTTTAACCCATTACATCATCATGCTTGTCTAATCTGTTATTAATGAGCTGGGAAACTGAATGGCTAGTGGAATAGTATGTTTTTGTGACACGCTTCCTGCGGCTGTAGAGGGTCTCGCATGGATACCCTGAAATTTGCACTTCTCAAAAACAGTTTAAGTCTCACACCTGCTTTAGTAGCTCTCGCCTAGAGCCTGTAGACTTGTACATAAGAACTGAAGCTATAATCATAATAAATAATCAGACTGAACATCCTTTTAGTATTGTTTGACTTTCTAATTGGGAAGGAGTAATGATCTGCACCGATCAGCCATAAATGGAAACATTGTTGCCATGAAGGCGAGTACTTAGTCTGCAACAATGTTTAGGTAGGTGGTACGTGTCAAAGTAACATCCACATGAACGCTAGGACCCAAGGTTTCCCAGCAGAACATTTCTCAGAGCATCACACTGCATCCGCTGCCTTCTTTCCATAGTGCATCCTGGTGCCAGGTAAGCGATGCACAAGCTTGTCGCTAGTTCACTGTTGTCCTTCCTTGGACCACTTTTGGTAGGTACTAACCTGCTGTTTTGGAGATGCTCTGACCCAGTCAAAGTCTCTCACATCCTTATGCTTGCCCATTTTTCCAGTTTCCAACCCCTCAACTCTGAGAACTGACTGTTCACTTGCTGACAAGTGCCTCTTTAATGAGATAAACAAAGTTATTCACTTCACCCGTCAGTGGTTTTAATGTTATGGCTGATTGGTGTAGAATCCCTAAAGTCACCCTTTTGAGTTTGGTTCCTCGCAGAGACCCCCACCCCATCATCATGGACATAAATCGACATCTGGATTTCTCTTAAGGTGCCTTGTGATAATGGATATTGTTCACAAACACAGTGCCATTAAAGCCATGCACTCGCTGGCTGTTTTTATTTGACTAATTTAAGAAGCGTCACAGCTCTGTCAAGATTAAATAAACGAATACATCTCCACTATTTTAAAACGCCTCGTGTATACACTCGAAGCTTTGTGACACTTCAGCCTGCTTCTCCCATTATTACATAGACGAACCCCATGTGTAAATATTAAAGTTCCCGGCAGCATTAATGGTTTACCTGTGTCTCTGCAACAGTGGCTTCCCTTCAAACTGAGGAGACACCACAAGCACCTTAAAACTTAGAGCACATCTGCTGGAGGATGTGTCTTCTACTTCCTGAAACAGAACCCAGGATTTGTAAATACACAGCAAAACCTGCAGTGCTACATCACTGACGCAACGATAAGGATTTAAGGAGGTGTCATGGGATCAGAAGTGACAACATACCACGTGTATTGCACCAATTTCTGCTCTCAGTTTTTCCCGGATGTGATCCGTAGTAACCGCCATTTCTCCTTAAAATACTGTCACAGAGGGAATACAGTAACTATAGCAGGTTTTCTGCTTCGCTGCCGGTTGAGTAAAAAGGGGCAGGAACAAACGCAGGAGAGAGTGAAAGCGTCGAAGACAAGCGCAGTTCGCATCCTAAACAACTTCTCGATACCTATGCAAGTGCACTATATAGGGTATTAGCGAACACTTTCTACGCTGTATGTAGTGCAGCATTGTTAAGCTCCATTTGTGATTGAGAACACACAGTGAGTCCGCCTGCTCAGATTCTCATAGCCAATAGCTGCGTCCGAAACCGCATACTACATAGTAGGTGTAAAGCAGTACGCCAAAGGAGTAGTATGTCCGAATTCTCCAGTAGGCGAGAAATACCCGGATGTCGTGCTGCTTCTGCGAGATTTTCTATTGTGCAAGTGATGTACACACCACGCGAGTCAAACAATCCCATGATGCAATGGGACTGGTCCGGACGGGCTCAGAAAAACAAACAAAAAAACTTTTAAGTATTAAACCATGGTTTAACAGACCTGCGTGAAGTTGGCCCCCCACCAATGCAAAACGTCAGCAAAATAGTCTCAATCGTTTGTGCCGTTAAAATTTTCGTTTGTGCTGCTTCGCTTCCGGAGATATTAAAGGAATATTCAAAGGTCATTCTGGGGTCACCCAGACCCCCCCATGCTCCAAATTAACCCGAAATGGTCTCAATCGTTTGTGCTGGTTTGTGCCGTTAAAAGTTTCGTTTGTGCTGCTTTCGTTTTTAAGATATTAGACATTTAATTATGGCGTGGTGACGTCACCAGCCCCCCACATGCTCCAAATTAACCCAAAATAGTCTCAATCGTTTGTGCTGGTTTGTGCCGTTAAAATTTTCGTTTGTGCTGCTTCGGTTCCGGAGATATTAAAGGAATATTTATAGGTCATTCTGGTGACCCCAGAACGATCTTTGAATATTCTTTTAATATCTCCGGAACCGGAGCAGCACAAACGAAAATTTTAACGGCATAAACGATTGAGACTATTTTGCTGACGTTCTGCGTTGGTGGGGGGGCCAACTTCACGCAGGTGTTTAACCGAACTTGTTTAACAATACTCGTTTAAGATTTTTGTGTTTGTGATGACGTCGATAGGTCACGTGATTGTGCTAACACGGCGGATATAGTCCGGGCTAATACATACTGATTAGTACGAACTGTTTCAACGGCAATGCAATGCCTACTGTCATATGTGTGACAGTAGTGAGTTCGGACGCAGCCAATCATATCCCTTCATTTCCACACTGAGACGACCAGGGGTCCTTTAAAGCTATAGGCTCCTACTTAGTTGCCTAACGTAAAAAAATAAATAAATACATGAAATGAAATGAAAAAAATAAATACAAATAAACACGTCTTTTTTACATTTAGAAGTATAAATGATATTTTATATTTAGTTGGGTTAAGTTATGCATTTTATATTCTAAGCTAAGTATTTTAAAATAAAATTTGTCAGGCGATATCTGAGCAGCACTAAAACCCCGATTGTTTTCTAAGTAAAGGACTGGTTCAAATGATACGATGATTCGGAGATTAATACTATTAATATGCGGTTCCTTAAATGGTTTCACCTTCACTGTTATTCTCGGTATTTAGGGTAGCTGTGCTTTATTGTAGCTTATCAAGATGATACAGTGTTGCTGTGGAAATCAGTGATATTTTCAGCTTGAGAGGGTTGCAGAGTGTTATACTGCAATGGTTGTGGAGGTGGAGAGCTTTTATGGGGTGTACATGCTCTACTGCACCAACCCCAAATTTAAGGGGCGCATTTACGTCGGCTTCACCGTGAACCCTGAGAGGAGAATCGGCCAACACAACGCCGGGAGACACAAAGGTGGAGCGAAGAAGACCAGTGGAAGAGGACCGTGGTAAATAACAACTAATGCCCGTGCTGTGCTTAGACAAGACAAAGATCATATCCATGCACTCAGTGTTCAGGTTATCAGGTACACCTGCACAAGAGAGCGTTACACTTGTACTGTGGCTTCGGCGAGGAAGAAGCTTGACCAGAAATAGCGTAAAAACAATTAAATTGCACTTTTTTTTGGCAAACCAGTGACCCCAAGTGTTTCTATAGCTAATGCATGCAGAAAAATGTCACTAGAAGTCTCATGATGATGTCATAGATCAATTTGCATATTTACTGACTCGTCTTCATTATTTGCAGATCATAACATGCTACATGAAGATTTTCTGAAGACACGCATAATAGATGTTAGAATAGAATAGATGTTTATCGGAACAGAAAATAATAGCTAGATGGATAGAATTTTATAGAAAAAAGGTGATCAGTGATTGATTACTAGGAACAACAGTGATTGTTTGGGAATAATGTTTATCTGTTATTGGTTGTTCGGGAAAAAGGGTCCTAGGTGATTGGTTGTTTTGGGAACAAGGGTCATCTGTGATTGGTTGTTTGTAAACAACGGTCATTGGTGATTTGGTTGTTTGGGAACATAGGTTGGTACAAGAACAGGTCAGTCAGGCATTACACACTGGTAGTGAGTCAACTGAACCTGCTCACTCAACTCATATAACCAACAGCTGTGATGTGAGCTGGAAAGCTGTATAAATTGCAGGACAGTCGCTAATGTCTGCTCAGAAAGGAGCTAGGCCCGTTTTTGAAACAGACTCTCTAAAGGCGTCTAAAAAGTAACTAAGTTGGTAATTGTTAAACTCACACTTACATTTACATTTATTCACTTGGCAGACGCTTTTATCCAAAGCGACTTACAAATAACTTACAATGCACGATACTGGTGATAAGTCACAAAACTAATTAGGCAGGGAAATCTGTGTCTTCACACAGAGGCTAAATCACATGAACATAAACCAGCATGCTGGTATAACACGTACCAGACAGATAAAAAATAACACATTACTCTGCTAAAATTAAATACTTTAATCTAACCGGTCAGTGGCAGTAGACATTAAAATAATAAGGACGCTGCAGTCGATCATGGGTATGCACATTAGCGTAAGCTCCTGGAGGCACAGTGATGTCACCGTGTGTATACATTTCTGTAGTCACTCTGTTGCTATGTACAGTTTATCAGCTTCCTCTACATTCCCATCAATGGAAAAGGAACCACTGACCAGATATAATTTGGCTGGAAATTGTATGGAAGGTGTACCTGATAAAATGCCCAATGAATGTAGGTATAAGTCAGGTATCTAATAAACGGGTGTATATATTTATGGAAAATTCTCAATGTACTGAAAAGCTGTTGTTCTGTGAATGACTGTAGGGAGATGGTGCTTATCATCCATGGCTTTCCATCTGATATTGCTGCTCTAAGGGTAGGTGTGCATCTTCATCACACATACAGCACTCTAATGTGATCTCTTGTCTCATACCCCTGAATTTCTTTTCTTGATGTTTCATTTTATTGGGCTTCCAAGGGATATTAGGCCTGTATTCTCTCTTAAACCCATCATCCTTTTCAGTTTGCAGAGATTTTTGTGGTGCTGAGTAATCTCTTCACAATCTTATTAATAATTTTATTCTCATCTGTAATAAATCAGTTTGGTAATGCTGTCAGTTTTGTCAAATTTGCTAACTGCTCATTATTCATGTTACAAAGTCTATATAGAGTATTAGATGAACTATGAAAATAGTTGAAATATAGAAATAAATAATCTAGGCCCAAATATGTGATCACTCTTGTCTTTAAGGTTACACTGTGAGAAAGAATCTTTTCAGGATATTTTGGATTTGTGTGCATTTGCTAGGCTGCATGAAATGACGAATGAATAAAACCGTTACAAAAACAGTATACTATCACCTGTACCTTAGTGCATAGAGGTTTCTTATAAGTGCTTGTATATTAAGCAGGGCTTTCCTGTTTGTATATTTCATTATAGATGCTCTAGCTAAAGTTAGTGGTCATCTGGTTCTTACTCTGTGTCATACAGTAGTCCTGGAAGAAAGCAGAAAAATAAGAATTATCATTTTTGTGCAACTGTTGTCCAACATCACCAGCCCAGCAACGTTAAGAAAGTCTTTTTATTTGCTGTAGTTCGAGTGGGCGTGGCAGCACCCGCACATCTCTCGCAGACTCTCCCACGTGACCCGGCGCACTCGTAAAGAATCCAGCTTGCAGTTTCACTGGCGTGTGCTCTCCAACATGCTGCGGGTGGCACCCTGGAGTCGTCTACCCCTCACCGTGCGCTGGCTGAGGCAGGAATACCGACTGGAGTTTGAGCCACAGCTGCAGCCACCTCTGCACATCCCTCTGACCTTCGGCTGTGTTCGTGCTAAGAAGAAACAACAGCAGGAAGACATGGAGGAAGAGGAGAGCCATCTGGACCAGTGTCTACTGTGTAGAGGGATCGTGCGGGTATGTTTGCACCCCGATCACACTGCAACTTATGTAGGACTCCACAGGTTCCCAACTCTGGTCCTGGAGTACTCCCTGTCCTCAACTGAGGAAGGGCTGTTAATTAGCTTTTTAGTTGATTCAGATCTGTTGAAAGCAGGAAAAATAAAAGGTGCGTGTCCTCCATATAATTCGTATACATTAGGTCAAAAGGTTGGTTCTTTAGGACCACGCTCCCACACATAACGGAATAGTATGGTACTCAGGACTACATAAAGTCTAATTATATATGGTGCCATTACTGGGGTGCTTCCAAAGTTTCACTGGGAATTTTCCCCCCATATTCTTTTACCTAACTTTCAATAGAACATGTGACCAACAAGTGATTCAGTATCATAAAATAAGTAGGGTTGCAACAACTAATTGATAATTAAAATAAACTACGAATTTCATTATGGATTAGTCAGGTCTGTGACATCACTGTGGATCAGCCCCGTTAGTGACGTCACTTGACAATGGTGAAAACCGCATTTGTATGAATAAAACACATCTGAGAAACAGAGAAGTCACAGAGTGAGCTGTTGCGGGAAAAGTGCAAGATCCAGGTCATCCAAAACATGAAGGTTTTATATTAAGCGCTTCAAACAAACTCGTAAGTGTATTAACATGGCTTGTGTTTGAGCTGTTTAATGAGTTCCAGACATGTGTTCTTCAGCACAGAAATGACATTTTTACCTTTACAGTCTTATCTGTAAATGTTAGAAATTCACACCAGTATTTACATTTTACGTAAAGGCTCATTCTGACAGCAAGTGAGTCTCCTTTAAACTTCAACAAATGAGCGTGAGTCCTCACATGTGCGTCAGTCAAACAATTCAATTCAGTTTTATTTGTGTAGCACTTTTAACAATGGACATTGCCTCAAAGCAGCTTTACAGAAGTATATAAACACTGTATATAGGTTTTGAGTGTGTGAATTTATCTCTATTGATCAAGTCGATGGCAAGGAAAAAACTCCCTAAGATGATATGAAGAAGAAACCTTGAGAGGAACCAGATTCAGAAGGGAACCCATCCTCATCTGGGTAACAACAGATAGTGTGAAAGTAAAAGAAAGTTCATTGTAGTTTTTATATGAATTCTGTTTGTTGAACTAGTCCACTGTTCACTAAAGGAGACCCGAGTGCAAAACTGCATGTGGGAATTGCAGTCCTAAGACCATAGCAGCAACCACAGCGAGAATGTCCATGTGGAATTGAGGTCCTAAATCATTTCCATGGTACTTCAAGTGACACCGTCCTCAGCAATCTCCATGATGTAGCCTCCAGTTGATGAGAGCTCCATCCAGAGGTAGGGCATCAGGATGGATCGGGCATTTCCGGAGAGCAGAAAGGGTCAGGATCACTGGAATCCATAAAATCATGTGTGGCTCGACAGAACAGCGTGCAATAGAAATTATTTATGTACATAAATACTTATGTACGTGTGCTTTTCTTGTTTTGTTTTTTTAATAAATTTGCAAAGATTTCAAACAAACTTCTTTCATGTCATTATGGGGTATTGTTTGTAGGATTTTGAGGAAAATAGTGAGTTTAATCCCTTTTGGAATAAGGCTGTAACAAAACAAAATGTGGAAAAATTGAATTGCTGTGAATACTTTCCAGATGCACTGTACATCTAGCTACCTCTAGTTACCTCAGTTAACACTAACCCAGGAAGGGTTTGGTGTGTGTACGGTTGAGGACATTTCTAAATTGCAAATAAATACAATCTGGATTTCTTGACAAAAGCATATGCAAGTTTTTGTGCCTATACTTTTTACCAATGATGGTAATGGAATATGGTAATCTAGCATATTAAAGAATTTAACATTCAAACTATTTTAAAGGTTTCAAACCAAGTTTTAAGTGGCATTATGTGGCAGTGCTACTACTTGATTTGTAGAGCAAAATAGTGATCAAAAATATTACTATAGAAGTCCATCTGTGAAGAAGAAAAATAAAGCCTTTGTTTGTCACGTATGCATTACAGTGCAGTGACATCTTTTTATGGGCAGTGGTAGCCTGGCCGTGCTGGGCCTTGAATCCCCGAACTTCTGTCCAGATGAAAGATACACTGTATTCACAAGATCCACATTCACTTGTATTGTATTCACTTTTTTTCTCTCTGTCAGACTTCAGATAGACTGTCCTGCTTCCATCCCTCCTGTAAGATGGTCTACCATCTGATTTGCTTGGCAAAACATTTCTTGAAGTCAGACCCGGCTCACCTACTTCCTGTTGAGGGCGAGTGTCCCGGCTGCCATCACTCAGTGCTGTGGGGGAATTTGGTTCGACACAAAAATGGCTGCTATGGCGACCTAGAAGAAATGACTTCAAATTCTTCTCAGGTACTCCATCAGCTGTAGACATATTGCTGTCTGTCTGTGTTTTTTTTGTTGTTGTTGTTTTTGGTTTTTTTGGCACTTGTTAGAGCCTGATGTAGCATGTGAAATCTAAAATCTCCATTTCTTCATACAGAGTCACTGGGCAGATGAGTTGCAGATATGAACAAAACCGATAGTGACATCAATTTCCAACATAGAATGACAAAAGAAGCCTACCGGAAATGTAAGGAGCTTCAATCATGATTTCAATCTGAATGGATGACCTAATGTTCTGAATCCATGTGTATACAAAATGCAAAATGTCACATTATTATTATTATTATTATTATTGTCATTTTTAATTACTGAACATTCATTATTTTCTAAATGATTATTAAAACATGGGTAATAGCTCTTTTTATTTAGATTTTTATCATAAAATAATGAATCTTGATGTGAACATCTTTCTTGAGAATGTTTTTTAGACATATGCATATTTTGTACAGTGAAAATATTTATGAAGGAATAAAGCAATGAATTTATATTCAGCATTGGCATTTTCCTGTTTCAGATGCGATTTTTTTAATGTAGTGCCTTACGTTTCTTTGATTCAGGAATTTGTTCAGTTAACAATGTACATTTGGTAGAAAGTAAGTAAAAGTAAGCTGTATTTAGCTACAGTGAGAATAAAGTTTGATTCCCTATAGGATGACCAAATTGCCTAGCACAGAGCTTCTCAGCTTTTGTAACTAAAGCCTCCCCTATCATGTGTCCCCCACACCCCACCCCCAATATTGGAGGACACCAGGTATAATGATTATCTATCTATCTACTTACTTACTTACTTACTTACTTACTTACTTATTTTATATTCATGTACGAATATTATTCATGACATTGTTAAATCTCTGAATCTCCGCTCCTCACTGAACAGAGCAGACGCAGAGAGAAGTGTGAGTGCAGCAGGAAAGCAAGACCCTGTGCTTGTAGGACAGTACTGGCAACATTGCTAAGGTTTGTCCAAAAAGTCGCTAGATTTGTTGCTAGGTGCGCTTTTTTTTTTTTTTTTTTTTTTTTCTTCCCCCCTTTCTTTTTTTTTTTTCTCTCTCTCTCCAAACAAAAAGTGACTAAAGGGGTCTGAAAAGTCGCTAAGTTGGCAACACTGGTCTGTACTGACACCAAGATAAAAGGCAGTTAAACTCCGCCTCTTCCCAGCAAAAAGAAAATACAGAGGGAGAGAAAACGTGGAGCTTTTCATTTATGCACATTCTATTTGAAAAGCAATAAAATAAATAAAATAAACCAAGTACCTAAATGATGCCCTGTCCAATCCCTCCGCCCTTCCCCCCTCATTGAGAACCACTAGCCTAGCAAAATATGTGACATTAGACAGTGTGGTAACCGTCCCAAATGAGGTCATTATACTCTGTCCATTCACATAAAAACAGGCTATTGTACTGTCCCTTGGACACAGTGTCCCATTTGTGTGCTATAAGTGGACACTGTTAGGATTCAAGTAGGCTTGCTGTCTTATTCCAAACTATTTCAGCTTTGTCTAAGCTGTTCTCGTTATTCCTTATTTTCTAAGAGCATTTGAGCTGTTTTTAAATAACTTAGAAGTCGCACATTTATAAACACAGAGCATCTCAGGAAATGCTGAGTATTTACACATGACTTGACTGAATGTGTGTCCTTAACAGAAATATGTACCATACAGGTGCTGGTCATATAATTAGAATATCATCAAATAGTTGATTTTATTTCAGTAATTCCATTCCAAAAGTGAAACTAGTATAATGTATACATTCATTACGCAGAGACTGATCGAGATTTTACTATTTAGAAAAGCGTGACTAAACTAATGTCTGAGCCAAACGCTTTAAATTTGACCTTTCAACATTTGTATTTTCTCATGGCTTAGTTTGAAAGGCACAAATGTGTGACTGCTACAATAAATCCAAATAAATATTTACATTTCCACCAGCATTTATGGCTACACATACAGGTGCTGGTCATATAATTAGAATATCATCAAAAAGTTTATTTATTTCAGTCATTCCATTCAAAAAGTGAAACTAGTATAATGTATACATTCATTACACACAGACTGATATATTTCAAGTGTTCATTCCTTTTTATTTTGATGATTATAACTGACAACTAATGAAAACACCAAAATCAGTATCTCAGAAAATTAGAATACTGTGAAAAGGTTCAATATTGAAGACACCTGGTGCCACACTCTAATTAGCTAATTAACTTAAAACACCTGCAAAGGCCTTTAAATGGTCTCTCAGTCTAGTTCTGTAGGCTACACCATCATGGGGAAGACTGCTGACTTGACAGCTGTCCAAAAGACGACCATTGACACGTTGCACAAGGAGGGCAAGACAGAAAAGGTCATTGCTAAAGAGGTTGGCTTTTCACAGAGCCCTGTGTCCAAGCACATTATTAGAGAGGCGAAGGGAAGGAAAAGATGTGGTAGAAAAAAGTGTACAAGCAATAGGAATAACCGCACCTTGGAGAGAATTCTGAAACAAAACCCATTCAAAAATGTGGGGGAGATTCACAAAGAGTGGACTGCAGCTGGAGTGAGTGCTTCAAGAATCACCACGCACAGACGTATGCAAGACATGGGTTACAGCTGTCGCATTCCTTGTGTCAAGCCACTCTTGAACAAGACACAGCGTCAGTAGCGTCTCCCCTGGGTTACAGACAAAACGGACTGGACTACTGCGGAGTGGTCCAAAGTTATGTTCTCTGATGAAAGTAAATTTTGCATTTCCTTTGGAAATCAAGGTCCCAGAGTCCGGTAGGAAGAGAGGAGAGGCACAGAATCCACGTTGCTTGAAGTCCAGTGTAAAGTTTCCACAGTCAGTGATGGTTTGGGGTGCCATGTCATCTGCTGGTGTTGGTCCACTGTGTTTTCTGAGGTCCAAGGTCAACGCAGCCGTCTACCAGGAAGTTTTAGAGCACTTCATGCTTCCTGCTACTGACCAACTTTATGGAGATGCAGATTTCATTTTCCAACAGGACTTGGCACCAGTCCTGTTGAGGTGCAAGCTACCAGTACCTAGTTTAAGGACCATGGTATCCGGTATGCGGTGGTTTTTACACTTGTGGCTGTTAGATACATGAGTTTCTAACATGTTTTAGCTGTTGAAACGTCCCTCTCTTTAGTGATCACTGCTTTACAGAAAACTCACTAACATGCCCAGGTTTATAGTTGTGGATAAAATACTTTGTCATCTTGGCATCTTAGAAAATGTTTATACTAAAAATGAAGTTATTAATGGGGAATATTGCTGGTCTGAATTTAGCCTATTACCCAAAGACAATTAAACTTCAACATAGAAGCAAACAATCACATCCGTAAACCCAGTTGGAGAAAAAAAGACACCAGCCGTGAGTGAGAAGAAGCAAGGGTCCAGACTTTATTTCCACCTCTCGAGATCCACTCCCATGAGAACTCTCAGAAGTGATCTGACACCTGGAGCTTAAGCTCCAATATTTATATTTTATGTACAGAGTAAATAACCAATAAATTTTAGAAAGACTATCATATCACTACCAATATTGTTAAAGGAGCTCATCTACATTTACAATGATGTTTACAAATGCTTCTCAGAAATTTACCATTAGGATTCAAAGTTTGAGAGAGACAAAACAATTTAGAGCGACGACCTTGATCTCACTGCACAGGTTCAATGTAACTCAACCATTCTTATAAATGGCTCCTCATGGTTCTCTTAAAATTTAAGGCTCTCGTCTACACCACGCCTCATCCTTCCTCGTGAGACAAGAATCTCCACCATCTGAATTATGAGAGAGTTTCTTTTACATTTTTCTGTAATTCTGGTTTATAATTTACTTATACTCATATCTGCTCTATATATTTCTATTTTATATGTGGTTTAATGTACTCCCTACTTCATAATATCATTATATTATCCTTATAATATCTTAATACCCTTTTTTTTCTTTATTCTTATAAAGTTATAATGGTTGTGTGTGTGTGTGTGTGTGTGTGTGTGTGTGTGTGTATTGGGGCCTTTTGGGTGTGTGGGTGTGTGTGTGTGTGAGAGAGGGAGAGACAGAGAGTGTGTGCATGTCTGTACGCCTGACCTTGAATGTGTAAGAGTGTGGGTGTTATCTATGTGTGTGCGTTTACCTCTCTTTCTCTGTGACCAATAAACTATAGTGTGTTAATCTTCAAAGTGAATCCTGTTCATCAATATCCACCTAATACCACTTCTGTGTGTCTAGGTGCCCCTTTCCTTTATTGGAAAGGCTGGATTTGGATCTGAGCACTCGCTATCAGATCGTGCATCTCACTGCTGACTTTCAATAAAATTATATATTACTCATACTAGGTCTCTAGGTCTCCCTCGTGTTTATTTTATGTATATTTTTAACCACAACAATAAGTTTTCATAAGCAAATGAAAATAAAATTGATTTGTAATCGGTAAATGTGTATTTAGCGATTAGAAAATCCTCCTCTAAAAACCAACTAAGAGCTATCCCATAGAAAAAGTTAAAGACTATACAAGTAAAACTAATGTCAATGTTGGGCTTTAAACTTCCTGCTAAGGTTCATATTGAAGCTGACTCCTGCTGTAGACCAATACTTTCTTGCCATTAATAGCAGCTTACATAAGCTTACAGGAGATGATTGAGTCCACTACTTTATTTACTCCTGGGATTTCTCATGTCCTGTATACTTATACTGTGTGTTTATATATAATTATTTTTACTTCTAAGTGTGGTTTTAATCCCTTTTTTTTATGTGTGTGTGTGTGTGTGTGTGTGTGTATATATATATATATATATATATATATATATATATATATATATATATATATATATATATATATAAAAAACACACATGCTTAACTACTGAAGGGGCAGAGACCTTTAGTTTGCACATTCTAAGGCGTGACCTTCCATAGATGCTTCTGGGACACCACAATTCTTATAACCTTATTGTCTCAACATCGGACATATCAAGGAGAAGCGAAATAATGTCATGAACTGGATCACAGTTCATTATGCACTACTCTGCCTCAAATAAACCCAAGTAAACCAGGGTAGAGCGTTCATTATATTTAAGCACACACTTGCATTCACATTGAGCCTGCGACAAATGAATTTCATGAATTATATTTAGTCATGGCTACAGATAAAAAGCACAAAGTTAACAGTGAGAAGGAGCGATTTTGAAAGAGCTGGAAACAAGAATACTTTTTCCAAGTGAGCCATTGCAAACTGACATTGTTGCAGTATATGTCATGTATATATTTCAATATAATGAAACAAATCATGGGCAATGCAAAAAAAATAATAAAAATGAATGGGTAGAGAGTGCTGCGTGACTTGTGTGCCCCTCCTCTACACCATTTTAGACAAGCATACATATTCTTAAAAATATTATAAAACATATCATTTCCAAAATAATGTTTTCATTTTCAGATATTTTATCACATATAAGCAACGTATTCAACATATAGTTGGGCAGTGGTGGTTTGGCAGTTAAGGCTCTTGGTTACTTATCGGAAGGTCAGAGTTTCAAGCCCCAGCGCTGCCACTGTTGGGCACTTGAGCACTTGATCCCTTAACCCTCTCTGCTCAAGGGATGCTGTTTCATGGCTGACCCTGCTCTGACCCCAGCTTCCTGACATGCTGGGGTAGGCGAAGAAAAGAATTTCACTGTACTGTAATGTATGTGTGACCAATAAAGACTCATTATACTCAACATATTATTCTATAATTAAAGTTGCTGCCTGTAGACCCTATACATATAACATATATCTAAGTATCGTTAGTACATTTATAATGCATGTGTGTAAAACAAAACTTTAGTTAAATGAGTTGTGATTCTGTCCTCACTGAGGACCCCCAGGACCTAGGGGTGCGTTGACCCCAATAACAGGCTGAAAGAAGAAAAAGCCGCAGAAATTAAGTTAGCACATAGCGACACTGATATTGAGCTCTTATCAAGCTTGCAATAACAGGTGAGGAATTTGAGTGCTTACCACATTGCTCCTCGGTGAGCAGCACTGAATTACTTTGCAGCAGAAAGCAGCCAAGGTGGCAGAGAGAGCAATCTGAGTCGCCTGCACCAGCATCTGAATTCCTGTGACGTGCTCATAGATGGACTGTGAATAAGCAGAATAAATTAAAGACATGAATCTGATCATTATCTACTTTACCACTGCCTTGCATGTAATTGAGACACTATTTAATATCTGGTATTTGTGATATTTAGGTTCAAAAATTTTTTAACATGAATTAAATAAGACAACAAATAGTAACAAATGTTACTAAATTCTGAAAAGAAGCAAGCATTTTATTAAATATCTTATATAGTTCTGTAAACGTGCGGTTCAGATTTCAGTTCATGGTCTTTGAAATAATTATGTTTAAGGAAATTATTCTCTACATCTCTATATAAAATATGTTGATGTTCATTTACTTTGTAGTTGTACCTAATGATTTCAGTCATCAATTACTTTTCTTATGAGACCGAATTATTCATGAATCATTGATCAGCCAAACATGTCGCACCAGCACAATGCATACAGTTATGCAGATACAGGTTTGACATGGGGTAACATTGCGGGGGAGGGGGTGGGGACCGGAACTGGACCTTTATGGGCTAGTTTGAGTATTTCAGAAAAAGCTGGGATTTTCATGCAGTCTCTACAGTGCTTTGAAAAACAAAAAACATCCACTGAGTAGCAATTCTGCAGGCAAAAACACCTTGTTGATGAGAGAATGGCCAGCCTGGTTTGAACTGATAGGAAAGCTAAGGTAACTTATCAGTGGTGAGCAAAAAAACAAAAAAACAAAATGCACAACACAATAGAACCTTGATGGTTCCACTCCTGTCAACAAAAACAGGAATCTCAGGCTACAGCAGTACAGATTTACCTAAATAAGACAATTGAAGATTGGAAAAAGACGAGGCGACGCTTTTCTTCAACAAATCTTCAACTGCATAGTTTCGGTGAACCTGTGCTGCTATAGCCTCAGATTTGTACTTAATTACCAGAGATATAAATCAAAAAACAAAACTACCTTACCCATAGCCTCACACACATGTCCCTTGGTGATTTGCCGCTGATGTACACCACCCAGCAGGTGTTAAAGACATAATAGTCCCATATTAAAACATAGTGGGTCATAAAGCTGAAAACTGATGCCACACATGCCACAATCTGCATCCCCAAGCAGGCCTTCAGCTGTCAGAGAAAATATTGATATAAAATACCGGTAAAATGTGTAGTAAGTAAAGCTATGTAATAAGGTGCATGCCAGTTGAAAATCAAAGTTATTTTTTTTTCTTACTGTTGGAAGGTGAAGACTCTGTGCTGCTATCGCCACACTACCAGCTATTATGCACTGCAGTATAAAAAGTAATAAGTACGTTCCATCACACCACACACTACATTAGATTTAAAATAATAAGAAGTGTAAAGGCTTCATGCTTACAAGTAAAGAACCGATAGGATCGATGATGATTGAGGCTTGGAAATGATCAGTGATCGAAGTGGAACATATGAGACTTATGATAAAGACACTCAGCATAATCTGTGTTACCTGTGAAAAACCAAATCCCAGACACATTGCAGCTGTTTTGTAATGAAACGGTCAGTTCAGAAAGTGTTGAGCAATATTTGTTGGTATAAAGTTGTGAAAATGTCAGTGTTCGGTATTATCTACACACCCCTAAGGCCTTTGGTTCTGCCTCCAGATACTTCTGGGTTTGATAGGGATTTTTCTGAAACTTGACCTCCACTAGTGCTCCTGTTTCACTCATTGTGTTGAGATCACTAGGGACAATATTCTCCATCTCACCTTCTTCTGTGAAACATAAAATAATAATAATAATAATAATAATAAACTTTATTTTATAAAGCGCCTTTAAAGCAGCTTCTCAAAGCGCTGTACATAAAAACACAAATCACAGAATTAATAAAAGTTAATTAAAACGAATAAAACAACCGTAATAAAAAACAAATATAAAACAATCAAAAAGATATCAAGAATCAAACTCGAGTCTAAAAAAGTGTGTCTTTAAAAGAGCTTCAAAAATGCCAAAGGACTGAGCTACCCTGAGTTCAGGGGGAAGAGAGTTCCAAAGTGATGGAGCGTAGACAGAAAAAGCCCTGTCACCCATAGACTTAAGGTGAGTTGGTGGAACCGTTAGAAGATTACCCTGTGAGGAGCGCGGTCTGCGATGTGGGGTGTACGGGATTAATAAGTGAGTTAAATATTGTGGAGCCAATCCATGCAATGACTTGTATGTTAACATCATGATCTTAAAATCGACCCGGAACCTGACCGGGAGCCAGTGTAAGGACTTCAAAACAGGAGTGATATGATCATATCTCCTGCTTCCCGTCAGGATCCGGGCGGAAGAGTTCTGAACATACTGCAATTTGTTAATTGCAGTTTTAGAAACTCCAGCTAAAACGGCATTGCAGTAATCCAACCACGTGACAACGAATGAATTGATCAGCTTTTCAGCAACAGATAAGTTTAGCATTGGTCTTATTCTTAAAATCAATGACACTAAGTAGAAGTTTAGTAGCACAGCACTCAGTACTCTGTTAAAGTAAAAACTATTGACTATTATAAAGGCCACCACAGTGTAATGCTGAATTCAGAATGGCAAGAGTAAGCATGCAAGATATTTTTCAAAGTAATTATTATCCTTCAGGATGCATGGAGGAGTGGACCAGCTCTTCACTCTTGTGCAGAAACTGGGGATGTAACTATTGGAAAGACAGCAGTGATTTTTTCCAGTCTTCAGTTTTGGTAAGCCTGTGCAGAATGCTGTTCCAGTGTCCAGTCCATATATGCCCCATCTTGTCCTAAGAGCCGACGTTCAAAGAGGGCTTTATATACTGCTTTCGTTCTTTCTGAAGTCCCGAATTAACATAAAGTTTTTGGACCTCCATTTTTCCTAGATTTGGAATGACAGAGATGTGGAATTTCACAGAAGTAACTCACTACCGCCTTTCCATGTTTGTCAATGCTACAACTGAAGCCATTGCCTCTATTAAAAATGAACTGACCGCACTTAGATTAATGAGTACCCAAAACCGACTTGCTTTGGAACTGATGCTAGCTATAGAAGGAGGAGTGTGTGCTATGGTTGGTGAACATTGTTGTACATATGTACCCACTAATGATCCTCCCGGTGGTAGCATTTCGCATGCTTTAAGAAAAATGGAAAAAGGTCACCGATGATGTCCGGCGAGATGAAGAAGGTATAACCACTTGGGGTCTTTGGTGGGACTTATTCGGATGGTTTTCCCCTTTCGCATCTGCCATCCTCCCTATTATTGTGGTTCTCATCTTTATCTTTTTACCCTGTATTTGTGCCTGTATTCGTCGTAGTATAGCCTCGGTTCAAGATTCTGTAAGCTTGTTTTAGCTCTACTCCAATTGGCCATTCCAACCATGGTTCTTATCCTGAGGTGACCCATTCGCCCCGATTGACATTTACATTAATAACCATGTAGTCATGGTTTCAGCGGTTTCAGGTGTGGTCTCACAAACATATCGTGACTTTCCTATGACAGGGTGATGTGATGTTACCCTTAGAATTTCCTTTTTTTGTTTATTCTATGCTACGCTAAAAAAAAAGAGGATTAGAAAAATAAATTCTCTTCTTATTATATTTTATATTATATATTATATAATTTTTTTTTTTTTTATATTTTTATTTTTTTTTTTTATATTTTTTTTTTTTTTTATTTTTTTAATAAATTATAATATTTTTTTTTTTTTTTTTTTTTTTTTTTTTTTTTTGTCAACATGACATGGGACTTATTTTGTATCATAACTATGTACTGTGTGTTTTGACTAAATCTGTCTGACACCTGGACCTGTAGAAACCATCCATGCACTGCTGTTATCAATGTGTACAATGTGTATAAATACTCCTGTTTTGAATGAATAAATCGGGAAGTCTCTTTTGAACACGCTCATATCTGTCAGTGTGTTTGTGTGTTCATTTCAGATTCTCCAGGCGCCTGACTCTGCAGCAAACCACACTTTCTCGCTCATAGCAACATAGAACTAAAAGTAAGCAAATGTTATTAGACGTTAATGGTAGAGCAGGCTGAAAGGCATGACGGAGATTGAAAAGGCGTACACGGTAGATTCCTGTGGAGTGAAATCTAACATTTATCACACAACAAATATCTTTCACAGGGAACAAAAATGATCACGTCACAGCTCCAAGGTCCCCGGTTAATGAATGAACAAAAATGATGAAACAGTGTATGTTAAGGTAGTAATAAAAAAATTATTTAGGATACTTTCAAAAGTTTGCATCTTCCTTTCTGAATGTTATATAAATAGACACAACACAGTGCACTTAAAAATATAAGAAAAAATGATATATAAAAATGACCACCATTCATAAATACTTCCAACCTCTCTTCCAAAAAGTGTGTCGACTTTTTATATCCACTGTAGACAGACAGACAGACAGATAGACAGATAGACAGATAGATAGATAGATAGATAGATAGATAGATAGATAGATAGATAGATAGATAGATAGATAGATAGATACCTTTTCGTAGGCATGGCTGCCTATTTGTATACTCACACTAAAAGAATATGAGCAGCACTGTTTTTCAGAACAGCTCAGACCTCCATTGCGAAATAAGTACAATTTTAATCTCTCTCTCTCTCTCAACGTGAAATCGTCCCAAGCACTGCGTTACTGATTACAAAATGACCTGGATATCTGTCGCCTAACGGTTAAAATTCAACACACCTCGGTACAGCTAGCAAAAAGGAAATGCACTGCTTGGAAGTTTGAGAACTTACCTTCCATGTTTGTTTCTCCTGTGCTGTTACATGAAGTCTATAGAGAAGACTGTTGTATAGAGAAGAGAATGTTGTGGGCTTGTTCTCTGAGTCGCTGTTACTCAAGTTCCGCCCCGTGCAGAGAAATTTGACCCCGAAAAACATCTGGAGTGAGAACATATCTGCAGGGTTCATCAGCTATACAGTGCTACACGAATACATTGAAGTAAATAAGATGCAATTGTGCATTAGATGTGATTTTACTTTAAAGTTAGCTGACACAGTCAGGTTGGATCTCCTTAACACCATGTTTAGTTTGTGTTTGGCGATGAAAAAACAACATCCTCCAAATGAATAAATGCAAAGGGACACCTAATTATCTTTAACATTTGTTAGATTAATTTTCGCTCTTGGCATGAGCATACAATGACTGTTGATGTTGTTGTTGTTGTTGTTAAATGTAAGTAAAACATAGAGCCTGTTCAAGTGTGTTCAAGTGTTTTTATTGTCATTTCAACCATATACAGTTGGAACATTACACAGGTATGAAGTTGTGGTATAAATGAATTTATAACAAAGAACATGTTAGGTTTATGTACAAGATTCAAGTTAAGAAACAGTACAAAAAATAAATAAATAATTTAAAAAAACAGTTCATACTATATTCCTTTTATTTTTTCTGAGATGTCCATTATTGTGGGGGGGAATTAATCAGACAGCTTTTCGACTCTTTGTAAATTTGTATGTAAGGAAATAATAGAGATCACCATCAGGTTTATTATTATTATTATTATTATTATTATTATATTATTATTATTATTATTATTATTATTATTATTATTATTATTGTTGTTGTTTTTGTTGTTGTTGTTTTTGTTGTTGTTGTTTAAATGTGGTGCTGTCAGTTTTTTTCCCAACACCATTCCACTCAACCTAATGATTATTTATTATATCATAAATCCCTAAAATCCTTCTAGTCCATGGGTGTCAAACGTACGGCCCGCGGGCCAAAACCGGCCCGCTAGAGGGTTCAATCCGGCCCACAGGACGAATTTTGAATGTGAAAAAAAATATGCATAAAAGACACGAACTTGTCATTTTTAATAAAATGCTATTCCTAAATTATCCGCTAGGGATTAAAAGACGCGGCACATCTCTGGGACTGAACTGCAGATGGGAGCAATGCAAATGGACCGCTTCCTATTTATTCACAGAGATGAATGGATAATAGTTTTTGGGGGGGTTTTTTATGTGCAATTTAATGTTAGTCAACAGCTTCAGTACAAAAGAGTTTGGTTTGGTGGAATCCTATTGTTCATGAAATGCCATAGATTTTAAAGTGAAATGCTATATTTTTCAGTTCCAAATACCTGTGAATTTTTTTTGCATTTGTACAAACACTGTGAGCAGTTGTAATGCACATATATGTGAATGATAATCAGAAGCAAATTGCACATGTTTGTCTTAAGAAATCTGAGGTTGTTCATGATATATTTTATAAAAGGATGTTTCATTAAATATAAATGTTTTTAAAACAAAAGGTAAAAATATGGACTTCTTGTTATTTATAGGTGGTTATACTATGATTTTACTGGCCCGGCCCACTTGACATCTAATTAGGCTGTATGTGGCCCTTGAACTAAAATGAGTTTGACACAACTGTTCTAGTCCAACATATAGTATTACACAGAGAATCATTATTGTCAGGAAAAAGATTCAAAAGTTCTTTGCCATGAGGTGCCATGTTGAACTTCCAGTGACCAATATGACGGAGTATGAGAGCAATGACACCAAATTTAACATACCTGCTCCCCATTCACACCTGAGACCTTGTAACACTAACAAGTCACATGACACCGGGGAGGAAAAATGGCTAATTGGGCCCAATTTGGACATTTTCACTTAGGGGTGTACTCACTTTTGTTGCCAGTGGTTTAGACATTAATGGCTGTGTGTTGAGTTATTTTGAGGGGACAGCAAATTTACACTGTTACACAAGCTGTACACTCACTACTTTACATTGTAGCAAAGTGACATTGCTTCAGTGTTGTCACATGAAAAGATATCATCAAATATTTACAAAAATGTGAGAGGTGTACTCACTTTTGAGATACTGTATTTATATATATTATATTTATTTATTTATTTATTTATTTATTTATTTATTTATGTGTGTGTGTTGCACCTCCAGGGTCCGGGGTTCGATTCCCGCCGGGGCCATGCAAGATCTCACCTCCACAAGGTGAGATCTTGCATGGCGCTCCAGGCCGAGAGAGATTGACAGTTCTTTTGTGTTTCTTCCATTTGCGAATAATCGCACCAACTGTTGTCACCTTCTCACCAAGCTGCTTGGCAGTGGTTTTGTAGCCCATTCCAGACTTGTGTAGGTCTACCATCTTGTCCCTGACATCCTTGGAGATCTCTTTGGTCTTGGCCATGGTGGAGAGTTTGGAATCTGATTGACTGATTGCTTCTGTGGACAGGTGTCTTTTATACAGGTAACAAGCTGAGATTAGGAGCACTCCCTTTAAGAGTGTGCTCCTAATCTCAGCACGTTACCTGTATAAAAGACACCTGGGAGCCAGATATCTTTCTGATTGAGAGGGGGGTCAAATACATATTTCCCTCATTAAAATGCAAATCAATTTATAACATTTTTGACATGCGTTTTTCTGGATTTTCTTGTTGTTATTGTGTCTCTCACTGTTCAAATAAATCTACCATTAAAATTATAGACTGATCATTTCTTTGTCAGTGGGCAAACGTACAAAATCAGCAGGGGATCAAATACTTTTTTCCCTCACTGTATATATATATATATATATATATATATATATATATATATATATATATATGAGTTTGCATGTTCTCCCCATGCTGCGGGGGTTTCCTCCTAGTACTCTGGTTTCCTCCCCCAGTCCAAAGACATGCATGGTAGGTTGATTGGCGTGTCTCAATTGACTATAGTGTATGAATGGGTGTGTGAGTGTGTATATGATTGTACCCTGCGATGGACTGGCACCCTCGCCTTGTGCTTCCTGGGATAGGCTCCAGGTTCCCCGCGACCCTGAAGAAGGATTAAGCAGTTGAAGATGGATGGATGGATATATATATATATTTATTTATTTTTAAATGCATATGTGTAAAACAAAACTGTAGTTAAATGAGTTGTGACTCTGTCATCATTGTGGACCTGGGGGTGCATTCACCACAATAACAGGCTGAAAAAAGAAAAAGCACCAGGAATGAAGATAGCACACAGCGACACTAATATGGATAGCTCTTAACCAGTTTGCAATAACGGTTGAGGAATTTTTCAGTGCTTACCACATTGCTCCTCGAGGAGCAGCACTGAATTACTTTGCAGCAGAAGGCAGCCAAGGTTGCAGAGAGAGCAATCTGAGTCGCCTGCACCAGCATCTCTATTGCTGAGATATGATCACTGATAGCCTGTGAGTAAGTAAAATAATTTAAGAGTCTGAACATTGTCTTCTTTATTACATAGTAACCTTTTTCTTTTCTTTCTAAACAAAAGAAACAGTAGATGTATTCTCTCCTCAGTGCTTCTGGGATAGGCCAGAAGCCTATCCCAGATCAACCATGTGCAAAATAAAGCGATTACTGAAGATAAATAAATGAATTCATCTGGACTTTAGATTGTTTTGTTTGTCATCCTATTTCTCACAAACTAATAATGAAGTTAAGTGTAAAGTACACCAGTACATCAGTAAGCATTCTAAAAACAACTGTTCAACACCACACACTTGTTATGCATAATGTACAGTGTATTTATAGTATATTTATTGATCTGGGCTATAAAAGCTGTCTTACCCACAGTCTGTCACACGTGTTTTGTAATGTGCCATTCCGATAGTCATACCAGCAGTAGGGAATGAAGGACATTTGAATTTCCTTTGAGCTGATGAAAAAGCAGATCACTGACAGCACACATGCCACAACCTGCATCCCCAAGCAGGCCTTCAGCTGTCAGAGAGCAAGAGAAATTTTATTTATATGGAATAACTGTAAATAGTATATAGCTATAATATGTAATATGCGAAAGGTGTATGCCAGTTGAAAGTTCGTTTTTTTTCTTACTGTAGGAAGATGAAGATTCTGTGCTGCTATTGCCACACTACCAGCTATTATGCTCTGCAGTATGAAAAGCAAATGTATAGCATCACACACTGCATTAGAATTAAAATGAGAAAAGTGTAATAGTTTAATTCTTACAACTGAAGAAATGAAAGCACGGATGATGGCTGTGAGTTCGTGAATTACTCAAAGTTGCACCTAAGATACTCAAGAAAAAGAGACTCAGCATAATCTGTGTTACCTGTGAAAAACAGAATCGGATAAATTTGTTTTGCAAAGTAACAGTCATTTCAAAATATGGTTAGCAATTTTTGTGTGTTTAAAGTGGTGAAAAGCGTTCAGCTTTATCTACACACCCCTAAGGCTTTTGGTTCTGCCTCCAGGTACTTCTGGGTTTGATAGGGGTTTTTCTGAAACTTGACCTCAACTAGTGCTCCTGTTTCACTCCTTGTGTTGAGATCACTAGGGACAATATTCTCCATCTCACCTTCTTCTGTGAAACATAAAATCAATGGCACGAAGTAGAAGTCAGTAACACAGTGCTCAGGTAGAAGTATTGTTAGAAACAAACTGTTGAGTTAAAACCAATCTTAATTAACTTTTACTTTACAGATGTTCAGCAATTATTCCATAACCAAAGTTATAGGATGGTATAGTGGCACAGTGGGTATAGCATTGCTGCCTCAGAGCTCCAGGCTCCCTGATTCAATCCTGCACTGGGTTACTGAATCGAGTTTCACATATTCTCCCTGTGTTTGTGTGGGCTTCCACACAATGTCCCAAAACATGTTAGCAGCTTGGCTATTATAAGTTGCTCCTAGGTGTGAATGAATGTTTGAACATGTTTGTAAGCTGGTGTCCCACCTGGAGGGAATTCAATCATCTTGTGTCCAGAGTTGTTGTAACTCTGTCCACGATTAAGTGTTGACAGAAGACTTTTTTAATTAACAAAAATGATCAAACAGCATCCCAGCAAATCCCAGCAATGCCAAGCTGCCAATGATTGGCCCTTAAGCAAGCACCCTAACACTCAACTACTCAGTTGTGTAAATTAAATAAATGTTCTGTCAGAGTCCCAGCAAGCCTTTCTTTCAATGTAGACCACAGTGGTGCTTGAAATTTTGTGAACCCTTAAAAATTTTCTATATTTCTATAATTTGTACTCCGGGCCCCGAGCACCCTCCCCCCCCTAATTATCTTATCGTATTGCCAAATGTATAAACAATCATTATCAATAAGCATAACTATTATTGCATTTTCATTAAGAGACAATACAGAACTAAATTTGAACAGTATATTACATTAACAGAAATTATGCACCAAATTTTCACCAAATTTGGCATGCTTATGTCTTAGGACAGTCTATGGTCAGCCAGTAACTTTGCTGCAGGTTTGGCTCAGTTGGTAGAGTGGGTTGTCCACTAATTGTAGGATTGGCGGTTCGATTCCCGGCCCGGGTTCCGAAGTGTCCTTGGGCAAGACACTGAACCCCAAGTTAGCGCCTTTGCATGGCAGCTCTGATACCATTGGTGTGTGTGTGAATGGGTGAATGAGACACAGTGTAAAGCGCTTTGGATAAAAGCGCTATCTATATAAGTGCACATTTACCATTTACCACATGGTGGCGCTGTAATACTGAAAAAACATTAAATTGGCTGTAATTATGGAACCATTGATCCGAATGACTTCAAATAATACAGTGTCTTTGTCTCATTTGCCATCACTGTTATGAGCACATTCAAGTATGTTAAAAAAAAAAAAACATGGCCACCATCAACCAATCAAATTTCAGTAGCAGTTAGACAAGGTTACCTATGGCCGATCGGATAGGTACTGGGGATGCCGCCCAGACCTCCAGTCTCGCTGGGGACGCTGCCCAGCTTAACAGTGTCATCAGGGGCGGTGCCCAGCATTCTAGTGCCGTCGGGGGAGGTGCCCCGACTTTCAACCCCGGTGGGGGTGTTGCTCCACCCATGTGCTGCCCGACGGAGGCTGCCTTGCTTTCCGTGACAGCGAGAGACTGCTCGCACAGGAACCCAGGACCCCAGGACCCCAGGAACCAGGGCGTTCTGTTACGCCCCAGCCAGCAGATGGCACTGTGGCTCGCATCCTGCTCAACATTTAGTAGTGACTTTCATTTGCCACAGGTGTCCATGTTTTGGGTTGATTAGGGTTTCTATTTAAACGTCTTAGTTACTGAGCACTTCGCTCAGAATAATAGTTTCTATTGTTTGTTTCGTTTGTATTGTTGATGCCGTTTGTTTCCAAGCCTTGACTTATGATCCCGTTATGTGCCACGATTCCCATTTCTCGTTTTCCGGTGAAGACTGCGTTTACATTGGTTTTGAGTTGTGTGTTTAATAAAGACGTAATAAATTTCGCACTTGACAGACAAACCGACAGACAGTCAGAGTTTCGCATGGTTGTGAACTTATATAATAAACTGATTCCACACTAAAATAATTTGAGCAGCGCTGTTTTCCCTCAACACCTCAGACCTCCATTACTGAACAAGTCCATTGTTAATGAAACTCTCTAAAGTGTGAAATCGTCCCCAGCACTGCGTTACTGATTACAAAATGGATTTCCGTCGCCTAACGGTCCAGATTCAACACACCTCGGTACAGCTAGCAAAAAGGAAATGCACTGCTTGGGAGATTGAGAACTTACCTGCCATATTTGCTTCTCCTGTGCTGTTAAATAAAGTTTATAGAGAAGACTGTTGTAAAGAGAAAATATTGTGTGTCCATGCATCGGATCTCTGCTTGTTTTTTGAGTCGCTGTTACTCAAGTTCCGCCCCGCGCCGAGAAATTTGACTCCGAAAAACATCTGGAGTGAGAGCACATCTGCAGGGTTCAAACACCGCTCTGTTGTAGCACCATGCGCCGTGAATACAGTGAACTAGCTATGACGTGCTTGTGGATTACTCTAGGGTTTTAAGATCAAATCCTCGGGCGCTGCCACAATCTTCTAAATGAACAAATGTAAGGACACCCACGTTTTTTCTTCTTTTTGAGGTAAGTTTCAGCGTTGGCATGAGAATACATTAGTCCACAGATTCTCAACTTTTTGTAACTAAAGCCCCCCAAGCCCCGCTTCTGCCTTTAAGGCCTTCTTTTAAATTCATAATTAATTCCACAATTCTGACAGAAATGCAAATAGACATTTTATTCTCTCCATTTCAACAAGTTGATTCACAGTAACTGGTAGCATAAACAGAAAACACATTACTCTAATTAACATTAACATAAATTAAATTCTGAAGATTAAAGTAAGATTTCTTAACTTAAGGAACGTTATTAATTCATATTAACATTGACTGAAACAAAAAAAAACCCTCCTGTTAGTCTCACATTCACTCACCACAAACAAAAGCATTTCTACTTCATTATTGAATATCAAACTGGTAATATATAATAATATAAAATAATAAAAATAATAATTATATATATATATATATATATATATATATATATATATATATATATATATATATATATATATATATATATATATATATATATATATATATAAAAATGAGGCTGTTTTTCATCACATGGTATTGACAGACTTCATATAATTGAAGGAATGATGAATGGAGCCCTTTACTGGGAGATTCTTGAGAAAAATCTGTGCTGCCATCCACCAGGATGATGAAGATGAGACGTGGGTGGACTTCCAGCAAGACAACGATCCAAAGCATACAGCAAAGGAAACTCTCCATAGGTTTAAGAGGAAAAAAATCAAGGCATTAGAAAGGGCCCAGTCAATCACCTGACTTGAATCCAATTGAACAAGATTTAAAGACAATATATTTAGAAGAATGGAGCAAAATCACACATGAATACGCGACCCATTAATTTTTCATACAGGAAGCGTCTTGAAGCTGTCATTACAGTCAAAGCCTTCTCCACTACGTATTAAATAAATTTCAGTTAGCATGTTCAATACTTTTTCTTCAGTGTCATTCTGCTTTATTACACATAACTTAATTTATGGGCTTTAATGTTTATAATTCTTTATATTTCCAGATATCTTAAGTTAATACTGATGTCTGGTGAAAATTTCATGTGCATAACCTCATTGGAAATATATTTACTGAAAAAAATGTTGACTAGTACTTATTTCCCCCACTGTACATGGTATAGTTAAAGTGGCCTATAGTATATTATAATCTATAACTACAATCTGTAAATGATAAACATATCAAATGATATGTTGATGTGCATTTACTTAGCTGTCACTAACGCTTTCAGTCATCAATTATGAGGATTTCTCATGAGCTTGAATATCATGTCTAATACTGTCTAATCAGCTGTAGTCTGACTCTTTCTTAAAAGCATACAGTGATTTGTTGTGAATTGGGTAGATTATGGTAAGATGTTAAAATAGATGTTTAAATGTTGCCATTCTTGATTGGATAGCCTTCTTAGTCCTCACATAGGTTAAAACATCTGGTGTTATGACTTCGGAACCGCATTAAAGGACTTTGTTTGTGCACAGAATTAATTTGTACACAGCGATTAATCATTGTTTGCGATTTAAAAAATTCATTATTTAATTACTGATTAAAAAGAATTAGCCTTATGGATGGCACAGCGGCACAATGAGTCATGTTAAAGCCTCACAGCTCCAGCGTCCCTCAGCTCGGGTTACTGTCTGTACGGAGTTTGGCGTGTTCTCTCCAATTCTGTGTTTCCTGTATGGGTTGGGTAAAATCCCAAATCCTCATTAATCGGCAGTCCTTTTTTGGTTGGTCTTTCCATTTCTCACAAACTTGTAAGTGTGAATCACACCAGTAGATCTCTAAGCAATCTAAAAAACAGCTTCAACACCACACAGTTATACATAAAATGTACATTATATTTATAGATCTGGGCTATAAAAGCTGTCTTACCCACAGTCTGTCACGCATGTTGTTTTGTGATGTGCCATTCTGGTAGGTGTCCAAGCAGTGGTAAATAATAGGATGGGCTACCAATACACTCGTGCTGACGATAAAGCACATCACTGACAACACACACACCACAACCTGCATGCCCAAGCAGGCCTTCAGCTGTCAGACAGCAAGAGAAATTTTATTTATATGAAATAACTGTATATTGTGGACTAATTGTAATATGTAATATATAAATGTGCATGCCATGCATATGTATAGCATCACACATTGCATTAGAACTAAAATGATAAAAGTGCAATGGTTTAATGCTTAAAACTGAAGAAAATATTATGACTGTGGGCGGGTAGTGAAAATGTCCCAAAATCACACCTAAGAGACTCAAAAAGAGACTCAGCATAATCTGTTATTTTAAAAAAACAAAAAAAAAACAGAATTGGATCAATTTTGCATCTGTTTTGCAAAATAAGAGTTTCAAAAAGTGGTGAGCAATTTTAAGTGGTTTTATCTACACACTTTTGGTTCTGCCTTGGTATAAAATATACCAAGTACCTAAATGATGCCCTGTCCAATCCCTCCGCCCTTCCCCCCTCATTGAGAACCACTAGCCTAGCAAAATATGTGACATTAGACAGTGTGGTAACCGTCCCAAATGAGGTCATTATACTCTGTCCATTCACATAAAAACAGGCTATTGTACTGTCCCTTGGACACAGTGTCCCATTTGTGTGCTATAAGTGGACACTGTTAGGATTCAAGTAGGCTTGCTGTCTTATTCCGAACTATTTCAGCTTTGTGTAAGCTATTCTCGTTATTCCTTATTGTCTAAGAGCATTTGAGCTGTTTTTAAATAAAAAGCTGTTTTTAGACTTAGAAGTCGCACATTTATAAACACAGAGCATCTCAGGAAATGCTGTACACTGCACAAATCTGGCCTTTATGGAAGAGTGGCAAGAAGAAAGCCATTTCTCAACGTTTGGTGTGACGTTTGGTGTGTCTCCCAGGTGGCTTGTGGAAAACTTTAGACGAGACCTTTTATGGATATCTTTGAGAAATGGCATTCAATCTTGCTACTCTTCCATAAAGGCCAGATTTGTGCAGTGTATGACTGATTGTTGTCCTATGGACAGACTCTCCCACCTCAGCTGTAGGTCTCTGCAGTTCATCCAGAGTGATCATGGGCCTCTTGGCTGCATCTCTGATCAGTCTTCTCCTTGTCTGAGCTGAAAGTTTAGAGGGACGGCCAGGTCTTGGTAGATTTGCAGTGGTCTGATACTCCTTCCATTTCAAAATGATCGCTTACACAGTGCTCCTTGGGAAGTTTAAAGCTTGGGAAATGTTTTTGTATCCAAATCCGGCTTTAAACACAACAGTATTACGGACCTGCCTGGTGTGTTCCTTGGTCTTCATGATGCTCTCTGCGCTTTCAACAGAACCCTGAGACTATCACAGAGCAGGTGCATCAGTCATTTAGGACAACATTGGATCATTCAGAGATCCTCGCTGAACTTCTGGAGTGAGTTTGCTGCACTGAAAGTAAAGGAGCCGAATAATTTTGCACGCACCACTTTTCAGATTTTTATTTGCTAAAAAAGTTTAAAATATCCAATAGATTTCGTTCAACTTCACAATTGTGTCCCACTTGTTGGTGATTCTTCACAAAAAATTTAAATTTTATATCTTTATGTTTGAAGCCTGAAATGTGGCAAAAGGTTGAAAAGTTCAAGGGAGCCGAATACTTTCGCAAGGCACTGTATACTGTGTGTTTATTATGTATAATTATTGTTACTTCTAAGTGTGGTTTTTAATCCTTTTTTTATATATATGTATATATATACATATATAAAACACATGCTTAACTACTGAAGGGGCAGAGAACTTTAGTTTGCACATTCTATGGCGTGACCTTCCATAGATGCTTCTGGGACACCACAATTCTTATAACCTTATTGTCTCAACATCGGACATATCAAGGAGAAGCGAAATAATGTCATGAACTGGATCACAGTTCATTATGCACTACTCTGCCTCAAATAAACCCAAGTAAACCAGGGTAGAGCGTTCATTATATTTAAGCACACACTTGCATTCACATTGAGCCTGCGACAAATGAATTTCATGAATTATATTTAGTCATGGCTACAGATAAAAAGCACAAAGTTAACAGTGAGAAGGAGCGATTTTGAAAGAGCTGGAAACAAGAATACTTTTTCCAAGTGAGCCATTGCAAACTGACATTGTTGCAGTATATGTCATGTATATATTTCAATATAATGAAACAAATCATGGGCAATGCAAAAAAAATAATAAAAATGAATGGGTAGAGAGTGCTGCGTGACTTGTGTGCCCCTCCTCTACACCATTTTAGACAAGCATACATATTCTTAAAAATATTATAAAACATATCATTTCCAAAATAATGTTTTCATTTTCAGATATTTTATCACATATAAGCAACGTATTCAACATATAGTTGGGCAGTGGTGGTTTGGCAGTTAAGGCTCTTGGTTACTTATCGGAAGGTCAGAGTTTCAAGCCCCAGCGCTGCCACTGTTGGGCACTTGAGCACTTGATCCCTTAACCCTCTCTGCTCCAGGGATGCTGTTTCATGGCTGACCCTGCTCTGACCCCAGCTTCCTGACATGCTGGGGTAGGCGAAGAAAAGAATTTCACTGTACTGTAATGTATGTGTGACCAATAAAGACTCATTATACTCAACATATTATTCTATAATTAAAGTTGCTGCCTGTAGACCCTATACATATAACATATATCTAAGTATCGTTAGTACATTTATAATGCATGTGTGTAAAACAAAACTTTAGTTAAATGAGTTGTGATTCTGTCCTCACTGAGGACCCCCAGGACCTGGGGGTGCGTTGACCCCAATAACAGGCTGAAAGAAGAAAAAGCCGCAGAAATGTAAGTAGCACATAGCGGACACTGATATTGAGCTCTTATCAAGCTTGCAATAACAGGTGAGGAATTTGAGTGCTTACCACATTGCTCCTCGGTGAGCAGCACTGAATTACTTTGCAGCAGAAAGCAGCCAAGGTGGCAGAGAGAGCAATCTGAGTCGCCTGCACCAGCATCTGAATTCCTGTGACGTGCTCATAGATGGACTGTGAATAAGCAGAATAAATTAAAGACATGAATCTGATCATTATCTACTTTACCACTGCCTTGCATGTAATTGAGACACTATTTAATATCTGGTATTTGTGATATTTAGGTTCAAAAATTTTTTAACATGAATTAAATAAGACAACAAATAGTAACAAATGTTACTAAATTCTGAAAAGAAGCAAGCATTTTATTAAATATCTTATATAGTTCTGTAAACGTGCGGTTCAGATTTCAGTTCATGGTCTTTGAAATAATTATGTTTAAGGAAATTATTCTCTACATCTCTATATAAAATATGTTGATGTTCATTTACTTTGTAGTTGTACCTAATGATTTCAGTCATCAATTACTTTTCTTATGAGACCGAATTATTCATGAATCATTGATCAGCCAAACATGTCGCACCAGCACAATGCATACAGTTATGCAGATACAGGTTTGACATGGGGTAACATTGCGGGGGAGGGGGTGGGGACCGGAACTGGACCTTTATGGGCTAGTTTGAGTATTTCAGAAAAAGCTGGGATTTTCATGCAGTCTCTACAGTGCTTTGAAAAACAAAAAACATCCACTGAGTAGCAATTCTGCAGGCAAAAACACCTTGTTGATGAGAGAATGGCCAGCCTGGTTTGAACTGATAGGAAAGCTAAGGTAACTTATCAGTGGTGAGCAAAAAAACAAAAAAACAAAATGCACAACACAATAGAACCTTGATGGTTCCACTCCTGTCAACAAAAACAGGAATCTCAGGCTACAGCAGTACAGATTTACCTAAATAAGACAATTGAAGGTGGAAAAAGACGAGGCGACGCTTTTCTTCAACAAATCTTCAACTGCATAGTTTCGGTGAACCTGTGCTGCTATAGCCTCAGATTTGTACTTAATTGCCAGAGATATAAATCAAAAAACAAAACTACCTTACCCATAGCCTGACACACATGTCCCTTGTTGATTTGCCGCTGGTGTACACCTCCCAGCAGGTGTTCAAGACATAATAGTCCCACATTAAAGCATAGTGGGTCATAAAGCTGAAAACTGATGCCACACATGCCACAATCTGCATCCCCAAGCAGGCCTTTAGCTGTCAGAGAAAATATTGATATAAAATACCGGTAAAATGTGTAGTAAGTAAAGCTATGTAATAAGGTGCATGCCAGTTGAAAATCAAAGTTATTTTTTTTTCTTACTGTTGGAAGGTGAAGACTCTGTGCTGCTATCGCCACACTACCAGCTATTATGCACTGCAGTATAAAAAGTAATAAGTACATTCCATCACACCACACACTACATTAGATTTAAAATAATAAGAAGTGTAAAGGCTTCATGCTTACAAGTAAAGAACCGATAGGATCGATGATGATTGAGGCTTGGAAATGATCAGTGATCGAAGTGGAACATATGAGACTTATGATAAAGACACTCAGCATAATCTGTGTTACCTGTGAAAAACCAAATCCCAGACACATTGCAGCTGTTTTGTAATGAAACGGTCAGTTCAGAAAGTGTTGAGCAATATTTGTTGGTATAAAGTTGTGAAAATGTCAGTGTTCGGTATTATCTACACACCCCTAAGGCCTTTGGTTCTGCCTCCAGATACTTCTGGGTTTGATAGGGATTTTTCTGAAACTTGACCTCCACTAGTGCTCCTGTTTCACTCATTGTGTTGAGATCACTAGGGACAATATTCTCCATCTCACCTTCTTCTGTGAAACATAAAATAATAATAATAATAATAATAATAATAATAAACTTTATTTTATAAAGCGCCTTTAAAGCAGCTTCTCAAAGCGCTGTACATAAAAACACAAATCACAGAATTAATAAAAGTTAATTAAAACGAATAAAACAACCGTAATAAAAAACAAATATAAAACAATCAAAAAGATATCAAGAATCAAACTCGAGGTCTAAAAAAGTGTGTCGTTACTTTAAAAAGAGCTTCAAAAATGCCAAAGGACTGAGCTACCCTGAGTTCAGGGGGAAGAGAGTTCCAAAGTGATGGAGCGTAGACAGAAAAAGCCCTGTCACCCATAGACTTAAGGTGAGTTGGTGGAACCGTTAGAAGATTACCCTGTGAGGAGCGCGGTCTGCGATGTGGGGTGTACGGGATTAATAAGTGAGTTAAATATTGTGGAGCCAATCCATGCAATGACTTGTATGTTAACATCATGATCTTAAAATCGACCCGGAACCTGACCGGGAGCCAGTGTAAGGACTTCAAAACAGGAGTGATATGATCATATCTCCTGCTTCCCGTCAGGATCCGGGCGGAAGAGTTCTGAACATACTGCAATTTGTTAATTGCAGTTTTAGAAACTCCAGCTAAAACGGCATTGCAGTAATCCAACCACGTGACAACGAATGAATTGATCAGCTTTTCAGCAACAGATAAGTTTAGCATTGGTCTTATTCTTAAAATCAATGACACTAAGTAGAAGTTTAGTAGCACAACACTCAGTACTCTGTTAAAGTAAAAACTATTGACTATTATAAAGGCCACCACAGTGTAATGCTGAATTCAGAATGGCAAGAGTAAGCATGCAAGATATTTTTCAAAGTAATTATTATCCTTCAGGATGCATGGAGGAGTGGACCAGCTCTTCACTCTTGTGCAGAAACTGGGGATGTAACTATTGGAAAGACAGCAGTGATTTTTTCCAGTCTTCAGTTTTGGTAAGCCTGTGCAGAATGCTGTTCCAGTGTCCAGTCCATATATGCCCCATCTTGTCCTAAGAGCCGACGTTCAAAGAGGGCTTTATATACTGCTTTCGTTCTTTCTGAAGTCCCGAATTAACATAAAGTTTCAACAGAGGCTAAACGATTTTGGACCTCCATTTTTCCTAGATTTGGAATGACAGAGATGTGGAATTTCACAGAAGTAACTCACTAATGCTAGCTATAGAAGGAGGAGTGTGTGCTATGGTTGGTGAACATTGTTGTACATATGTACCCACTAATGATCCTCCCGGTGGTAACATTTCGCATGCTTTAAGAAAAATGGAAAAAGGTCACCGATGATGTCCGGCGAGATGAAGAAGGTATAACCACTTGGGGTCTTTGGTGGGACTTATTCGGATGGTTTTCCCCTTTCGCATCTGCCATCCTCCCTATTATTGTGGTTCTCATCTTTATCTTTTTACCCTGTATTTGTGCCTGTATTCGTCGTAGTATAGCCTCGGTTCAAGATTCTGTAACTACAGCTCGTTTTAGCTCTACTCCAATTGGCCATTCCAACCATGGTTCTTATCCTGAGGTGACCCATTCGCCCCGATTGACATTTACATTAATGACCATGTAGTCGTGGTTTCAGCGGTTTCAGGTGTGGTCTCACAAACATATCGTGACTTTCCTATGACAGGGTGATGTGATGTTACCCTTAGAATTTCCTTTTGGTTTATTCTATGCTACGCTAGAATAAAAGAGAGGATTGAAAGGAAATTCTCTTTTATCATCTTATATTTTATATTATGTACCCTCATATTTTGAACTGCTCTCAAATATATGATGAATGTAATCATTTAGTTACCTCTTTGAATAAGCTGATCAACTGCTATCCTTGATTATATTATTATTATGTACTTCTGTGTCAACATGACATGGGACTTATTTTGTATCATAACTATGTACTGTGTGTTTTGACTAAATCTGTCTGACACCTGGACCTGTAGAAACCATCCATGCACTGCTGTTATCAATGTGTACAATGTGTATAAATACTCCTGTTTTGAATGAATAAATCGGGAAGTCTCTTTTGAACACGCTCATATCTGTCAGTGTTTGTGTGTTCATTTCAGATTCTCCAGGCGCCTGACTCTGCAGCAAACCACACTTTCTAGCTCATAGCAACATAGAACTAAAAGTAAGCAAATGTTATGAGACGTTAATGGTAGAACAGGCTGAAAGGCATGACGGAGATTGAAAAGGCGTACACGGTAGATTCCTGTGGAGTGAAATAGTCGGGGTTACGCATGTAACCTTGTTCCCTGAGAAGGGAACGAGACGTTGCATTTAGCAGTATGGGGAGCGCCTTGCGTGTGACCGGTATTTGAAGCTTGTGTAAAATTATGCCTCTACTTATAGGCCTGCCATGATCAGGTGACGTGGCAATTAAGCACGTCGCATGATATATATTTGGCACCTGTGAACCACACCGCCAGCCTCTATTATCTGAAGCGAAGACGCAATTCACAGGCCAGCCCCGGTATGACAGCGCTATGCAACGTCTCGTTCCCTTCTCAGGGAACAGGGTTACATGCGTAACCCCGACGTTCCCTTTCAAAGGGAATTTCGACGTTGCATTTAGCAGTATGGGAACGGGAATACCCACTCCGTCATACCGAGGGTACGGCCTGTTCAAAAATACCCAAACCCGAGGGTCAGTGCAGGACACTCGAACCTGGGGAGGGATGAATATCCAGGCTGTCATAACAAAATGACCATGTGAGGCATAGACCACCCTGCAGCCGCACACACATCCTGCAAGGAAACCCCTTTGGACAAAGCCTTCGACAATCCCAGTAGAGATGCACTGCTTTGACACAGCATCACTTTTCCTGTCGCTGCCAAAGCAGACTAGTAGCTGCTCTGACTTACGCCACTGGCCGGAGCGGTGGACGTAAGTACTGAGAGCGCTTACTGGACACAGCGGGTGCATCCTCTCTTGTTCTGGTCAGAGGACAGAGGAGGGGAGAAAGCCTGCAACACTGGCAGCCAATGTAGGCACTTTAGGAATATAATCCGGCCTAGGATACAGGAAGGACTTGGCTTATCTAGGGGTAAAGTCAAGGAAGGAGGGGCAACAGGGAGAGCTTGTAGACCTCCCACTCGCTTGAGAGATGTCAGGGCCTGTAAAAGAGCTACCTTTAGAGTCAGAAGCTTCTCAGAGGCTGACTCTAAGGGCTCAAATGGGGTCCCTGACAGACCATCCAAGACCACAGCAAGGTCCCAGGAAGGTATGCATGGCCTGCAGATGGGCCTCAGCCGTCTGACACCACACATGAACCTCGAAGTTAGAGGATGTTGCCCCACAGAGGCTCCATCGACAGGGGCAGGGCTGGCCGAAACGGCGGCCACGTAACCCTGATAGTAGAAAGAGCCAACCTGCTGAGAAACGTTCTTGTCAGAACTCCAGGACTGTAGCGATTGCGCAGTTCACTGGGTGTAGCTGACGTTCCTCACACCACCAGACAAAAAGGTGCCACTTGAGCGCATACAATTTCCTTGTAGATGGGATCCACTCTAGGGGCTCGAAGGGGCATCTGACAGACCTTCCAGGACCACAGGAGGTCCCAGGAAGGTATGCGCAGCCTGCAGATGGGCCGCAGCCGTCTGACACCACGTACGAACCTTAAGTTAGAAGATGTTGCCCCACGGAGGCTCCATAAACAGGGACATGGCTGGCCGAAGCAGCGGACCAGTAACCCTGATTGTAGAAGGAGCCGAGCCCGCTGAGGAACGTTCTGTAAGAACTCCAGGACTGTAGCAATTGCGCGGTTCTCTGGGTCTAGGTGACGTTCCTCATGCCACAAGACAAAAGCTGATACCTGAGTGCATTTGATTTCCTTCTGGATGGGATCCACTCCAGGGGCTCGAATGGGGCAGCCGACAGACCTTCCAGGACCATAGAAGGTCCCAGGTAGGTATGCATGGCCTGCAGATGGGCCGCAGCCGTCTGACGCCACGCGTGAACCTCAAAGGTAGAGGATGTTGCCCCACAGAGGCTCCATCAACAGGGTCATGGCTGGCCGAAACGGCAGCCAAGTACCCTGATAGAAGACGGAGCCCAGCCCGCTGAGAAATGTTCTGTAAGAACTCCAGGACTGTAGCAATTGCACAGTTCACTGGGTCTAGGTGACGTCCCTCATGCCACAAGACAAAAAGCTGACACTTGAGTGCATACGCTTTCCTTGTGGAAGGTGCTCTAGCTTTTAACATGGTTTCAACAATCTCAGTTGTGAGACCCGAATCTATGAGCTGGTGCCCCTCAGGGGCCAGACCCACAGTTGCCGAGTTCTGGCCGATAAATCAGCCCTCCGGCTTGAGACAGTAGATCCGCTCTAGGGGCTCGAATGGGGCAGCCGACAGACCTTCCAGGGACATAGAAGGTCCCAGGAAGGTATGCACGGCCTGCAGATGGGCCTCAGCCATCTGAGACCACGAAAGAACCTCGAAATTAGAGGACGTTGCTCCACAGAGGCTCCCTCAACAGGGCGTGGCTGGCCGAAATGGCGGCCACATAACCCTGATTGTAGAAGGAGCTCACTCCGCTGAGAAATGTTATTGTAGGAGCCCCAGGACTGCAGCTATTGCGCAGTTACTGGGTCCACAGTGAATCCCTGCGGACGGGAATCTCCCAAGGAGTGCCATCTCGCAGAGATATTATCTCTCAGAACCATGTTCGAGCTGCCAAAAAGGTGCTATTAGCAGGCTATCTTGGCGAACTCTCGCTAGAGCTAGTGGGAGCAGTGATGGGGGGGCAGCATACAGATGTGACCTCAGCCACATGTGTGGATTCCACCCTAGACTCCGAAGATACAGCTTTATCTAGCTCAGTGTTGATAGGATTGACACTACGCCTGTTGGGGATAGAAACGCCCTCATCGTAGTAGAATCCTATAACCCCTAGAAAAGTTGTCCACTGCACCGGAGAAAACCAACTTTTCTGAGATTCAACCTGAGCCCCCAGTTCTTCACGTGGGTGAGAACAACATCTCAATGTTGAACCGCCAGCTCCCTGGATCGTGCTAGAATTAACCAGTCGTCCAGGTAGCTTGGTACACAGATGCCCTGGAGTCCCAATGGAGCCAGAGTGACATCCATGCACTTTGCGAAGGTGCGAGGGGATAAAGCTAGCAATAATCCTATGCGGAAACATGCACCTTTTAGACCGCACGCACAAACCAGTTCTCGAACTGGACCTGTGGCACGATACGTTTGAACATCAGCCTCTGAACCTGTATATAACAGAGTACGGTTCAGATGATGCAGATCTAAAATTGGCCACATATTCCCACTTTTGTGCCGGAACAGGAAATAAAGGCTGTAAACCTCCCTCCCTGAGGGAACGGGGTACATGTTTCAGGACCCCCTTGTCCAAAAGGGAGTTTACTTCCTGCGCTAACGTCGGGCTCTGGTCTGTGCTGACTTCTGTGGTGAGCACACCTGTGAACGGGGGGGTCAAGCTATAACTGGACCCGGTAACCCTTTCTATGGTAGACAGAACCCATGGAGACACATTTGGCCGTAGCTTGCACGCTGCCCGATGGTCTTCTAGTGACGTTAGCTATTCCACATTCTATTGGAGAGAAGCATCAGATTTCCGTTGCCCTGTGACAGCTTGCTGACCAGGGAACACAAAAACTTGAGGACCACCTTGGCTAGGGGAGGCCCTACAGTAGCACTGGGGGCTACCTGCCCTAACAACCTCATGTCCCCGGATACATCCCTCCACAGCCCCTCAGGACCGCTCGTCTTTGCCTGCTTGGCCTTTATGACCATTCTCAGATCAGGCCCAACAGCAGACCGCGACTGTGGCCGCCCGGTTCCCCTGGCTGTCTGCGGGGGTTGGCGGGCTGCCATACTCGCCTTCTGGGTTTCCCCCATACTAGTGCTGGCCCAGGCTCCACTCGTGGACACCTGGATGAGCTTGAGACAACTTTTTTTGCCATAAGTCGAGCTCACTCAGCAGGTCTGCTTGGTAGGCAACCCTGTCATTGTCTGCAGTGACCCACAAGCAAGACTACTACTGCATAGGCTTGCCCACCTTGCAACACATCCTTCTAACTCCTCTGAGTCAGAGAGGGGGCGTTATTACCCCTTTGGCTTTCCATAGCGGGAGGAGGAGTCGCGACGCGAACTCCAAAATCCAGCGGAGAGCTGAACCCGGAAGACAGAGAGAGATAGAGCAGCGCTCGTCTCCGGCTCCTCTTCCGGATTTAAGAGATCCCCCGAACCTGAGACGGTTGGCTGCCTCGGCAGCGGCCGGACCAGATCCGCGAGGCTTTGAGACTCGACTCACTCGGCTTCCGTTTTTTTTTTGAGAAAAGCGCGAGTCGAGCTGCTTAATGTAGCGTTACCATGCGCAGCCTCTCGAGGTTGCCATCGCATACTACACCACTAACACTTCACCAAGAAAGTGTGCACTTTTCCCCCGTGATGAAACGGGAGCACGTTACACACATCTTTAACTCTTTCTTACTCATTACTTACCTCACCTTTTCTTTAAAAATGGATAGAAAAGTTAACAGATTTTGAGAAAATATCGAGTAGAAATGAAGCGTTTTTGTCACACAAACAACAGACATGCAGTCTCGCTGAAGATAATATGGCTGGCGGCGCGGTTCACAGGTGCCATATATATATCATGCGACGCGCTTAATTGCCACGTCACCTGATCATGGCAGGCCTATAAGTAGAGGCATGATTTTACACAAGCTTCAGATACCGGTCACGCGCAAGGCGCTCCCCATACTGCTAAATGCAACGTCGAAGTTCCCTTTGAAAGGGAACTAACATTTATCACACAACAAATATCTTTCACAGGGAACAAAAATGATCACGTCACAGCTCCAAGGTCCCCAGTTAATGAATGAACAAAAATGATGAAACAGTGTATGTTAAGGTAGTAATAAAAAAATAATTTAGGATACTTTCAAAAGTTTGCATCTTCCTTTCTGAATGTTATATAAATAGACAACACAGTACACTTAAAAATATAAGAAAAAATTATATATAAAAATGATCACCATTCATAAATACTTCCAACCTCCAAACTTTTCTTCTTGACATACGCTTACTGATATGTTATTGATACGGAAACTGAATAATTCTTTCAATATAATCCTATTTCCAGTTGATTTTTGCCATAAGTATTTTTGTATTGTTGAAGGACGCAAATAATTTCAATTTTGTGGCATTTGTAGATAAATACTGCAGATAAATACTGTATGAAAATACTATGCTACAGCGGATTCTTTACCTGTTGCATTTTATTGTGCTGTGGATTTGATTTTTAATTGATATAAGTGCCATGTTTTCACAAAGTTTTTACTCTTAATTGTTCATAATGATGAAGTGAAAATGTGCTTTAGAGATTTTTGAAAATTAATTCAAAATCACGAACTAAAATCTCTTGTTCACAAAAGTATTCAGAGCCTTTATTCAATACTTTGTAGATGCCCTTTGTCAGGAATTACAGCTGCAAATTTCTACAAGCTTTGCACGCCTGGATTTGGGCAATTTATCCCATTTTTCATGGCAGACCCTCTCAAGCTCTGTCAGATTGTATGGCAATCGTGTGTGAATTGCCATGTTCAGGTCTCTCCATAGATGTTAGATGGGGTTTAAGTCTGGGCTTTGGCTGGTCCACACATTTAGAGACCACTCCAGTGTTGTTTTGACTGTATGCCTTGGGTCATTGTCATGTTGAAAGGTGAACTCTTGCCCAAGTCTGAGTTTGTATGTGTTCTGGAGGAGGTTTTCTTCAGATGGTTGTCTATCCACTGGCAGCCTGTCCAGGGTGTACCCTGCCTTGTGCCAGAGGCTCCCTGGGATAGGCTCCAGGTTCCCCGCGACCCTGAAAAGGAGTAAGCGAAAGAAGATGGATGGATGGATGGATGGATGATTGGTTATCCATCCAACAGGTTCTCCCATCTCTGCACAGGATTTTTGGAGCTCTTTTAGAGTGACTTTTGGGTTCTTTCTTACCTATCCGACTAAGACCCTTATTTGGCCAGATGGTCAACTCTAGGAAGGTTCAAGGTTGTGCTAAGCTTTTTCAATTTCTCAATGATTGAGGCCACTATAATCCTGGGACTACTCAAAGCCTTAGAAATTGTTTTATATCCTATATGTCCAATCAATTGCAAAAGGTGGAATCCAACTGAGTTCTAAACACATTTCAAGGATAATTAAAGCAAACAGGATGCACTGACCATAATTTGGAGTGCCACAGTAAAGGGTCTGAATACCTTTGTGAATAAGAGTTTTCACTTCATCATTATAGGCGATTAAGTGTAGACAGATGGGTAAAAATGGCAATAATATAAATTCTAAATCAATTCCACAACACAATAAACTATGCAACAAGTAAAGAGCTCTGAATATTTTTCGAATCCATTGTATGTGAAATGATTTATTTATGTTTTTTCCATTCAAAAAACCTGTGGACGCACGCAACAGACAGACAGGCAGGCAGATAGACAGATGAAACCAATTATGTTTGAATTAATTATTTATATATATGAATTATTTTAGGGGGGGAAATGAAAAAGAATAAATGTACAATAACCTGGTTGCATAAGTGTGCACACCACTAAACTAATACTTAGTTGAAGCATCTTTAGGTTTTATCACAGTATTCTCGGTCAGAGTCAATCAGTTTGGCACATCTTGAATTTGCAATTTTTTGCCATTCTTCCTTGCAAAAGCATTCTAACTCTGTCAAATTGGCTGGGCATCTCCTGTGCACATCCCTCTTCAGGTCACCCCACAGATTTTTGATTGGATTAGGTCTGGACTCTAGCTGGGCCATTCCAAAACCTTGAATTTGTTTTTGTGAAGCCATTCTTTTGTTGATCTGGAGGTTTGCTTTTGGTTGTTGTCATGTTGAATTGTGAAATTCCTCTTCATCTTAAGTGTTTTAGCAGAAGCCTTAAGGTTCTTCACCACAATTGACAGGTATTTGGAGCTATTCATAACTCCCTACATCCTGATTAAAGCCCCAGTTCCAGCTGAAGGAAAAACAGCTGCAAAGTATGATGCTGCCACCATCATGCTTCCCTGTGGGGATCGTGTTCCTTTGTTGATGTGCTGTGTTTTACTAAATGTATATTTTGGTATTATTGCCGAAAAGTTTGATGGAGATTGGATGTAGTTTTTTTTTATTTTTGGTTGAAAATGGCTACGTCTTGCCACCCTACCCCATAACCCAGAGATACGAAGAATTTGGGACATTTTTGTCACATGTAGGGAGCAACCAATACTTGCCAGAAATGACTGCAATTCTTTTAATGCTGGAGGCCTCTTGCAGCCTCTCCGACCAGTTTTCTCCTGATCGTCTCTTCAATTTTAGAGGGACATCCTGTTCTCAGGAGAGTCACTGTTGTGAAACATTTTCTTCACTTACTGATTATTGTCTTTATGGTGTTCCATCCATTTTCTATACTGCTTAACCTACAGGGTTACAGGGAACCCAGAGCCCACCCCAGAGAGCGTCGGGCACAAGGTGCGGTACACCCTGGACGGGGCCCCAATCCATTGTGGGCACAATCACACACCTATTCATACACTATGGACACTTTGGACATGCCAATCAGCCTACCATGCCTAATCATGCATGTCTTTGGACTGGGGGAGAAAAACCGGAGGAAACCCCCACAGCACCGGGAGAACATGCAAACGTCACACACACAGGGCAGTGGCAGGAAACAAACCCCCAACCCTGGAGGTGTGAGGCCACTGTACGCTCCATGGTTTATCCAATCCAAATGATTGAAATTTTTCAACAGAGATCCCATACCTACTTTGTAAGCTTTTTGCGGCCCATGGGTTTTCCAGTTGAATGTTACCTAGAAGATGGTCAGGAAAATCCTATAGGAACAGCTGTACTTTATTTAGGGAGTAATCAGTCACTTTAATTGATGGCAGGTGTATACTAATTAGTATTTAATATGACTTTGGATGTGATTGGTTGATTCTGAACACTGCCACATTCCCAATTATAAAAGGGTGTGCACACTTGTGCAAGCTGGTGTCACGGTTCCCTCTTGAGGCAGCGTGCTCTAAGGTGCAAATGTGCGAGCACCTGCTTTTCCGTGGTTGACAGCGGTGACATTTGGACACGTGTGTTTGTTTACGTTTCTGTCATGTCTCCTCCCTGTTCTGTCATTGGCTGGGATTTCACATGTTGTCTGTATTGCCCTCAGCTGCTAGCAATTTAGAGGCTGATTCATGCCGGGATATATACCGCGCGCCTCCCAGCACACAATGCGGTTTATTAGATTAGATTAGAATAACGTAGATTATTGTACCTTAGTATTTAGATGTTAGTTTCCTTTGTCTTGTTCATGTCCTGTTTCTAGTCATAGTCTTAGTTCATGTTAAGGTTAGTTAGTTTAGTTACTGGTTTCGCCGCTACCAGTCCCTTGCTCATGTTCCTGTTTCATGTTTATGTATCTCGACCCCGTTTTCTGTACCACGACCTTGATCTCTGCCTTGCCCTGTGTATGCCTGTTTGCTGTTCGCCTGACTTCTCGCATGTTTGTTTCGTTCTCAACTGTGATTGCATCCGTCCTTTATCCGCTGCGTCACAATGTGTGATAGCTGGGTATTGGGTATTTTGTTCTTCTTATTTTTTTCATGTGATTCATTTACATATGATTCATTTTCATGTGATACATATTCATGCATGTGATTCATTTACATGTAATTAATTTTCATGAGATTCTTCTTATTTTTTCCCCAAAAAATATTTCTTGGTGTTTGTCACTTGATATTTATTATATGTTGCAATTTCACAATAAATGTGAAACAGATTCTGACATGATTTAACTTGGTTTCACTTTTTTACATCACAAGAACCTGCCATTGTAATTGGAGTGTGTCGACTTTTTATATCCACTGTAGATAGATAGATAGATAGATAGATACCTTTTCGTAGGCATGGCTGCCTATTTGTATACTCACACTAAAAGAATTTGAGCTGCACTGTTTTTCAGAACAGCTCAGACCTCCATTGCGAAATAAGTACAATTTTAATCTCTCTCTCTCTCTCTCAACGTGAAATCGTCCCAAGCACTGCGTTACTGATTACAAAATGACCTGGATATCTGTCGCCTAACGGTTAAAATTCAACACACCTCGGTACAGCTAGCAAAAAGGAAATGCACTGCTTGGAAGTTTGAGAACTTACCTTCCATGTTTGTTTCTCCTGTGCTGTTACATGAAGTCTATAGAGAAGACTGTTGTATAGAGAAGAGAATGTTGTGGGCTTGTTCTCTGAGTCGCTGTTACTCAAGTTCCGCCCCGTGCAGAGAAATTTGACCCCGAAAAACATCTGGAGTGAGAACATATCTGCAGGGTTCATCAGCTATACAGTGCTACACGAATACATTGAAGTAAATAAGATGCAATTGTGCATTAGATGTGATTTTACTTTAAAGTTAGCTGACACAGTCAGGTTGGATCTCCTTAACACCATGTTTAGTTTGTGTTTGGCGATGAAAAAACAACATCCTCCAAATGAATAAATGCAAAGGGTCACCTAATTATCTTTAACATTTGTTAGATTAATTTTCACTCTTGGCATGAGCATACAATGACTTGTTGTTGTTGTTGTTGTTATTGTTGTTAAATGTAAGTAAAACATAGAGCCTGTTCAAGTGTGTTCAAGTGTTTTTATTGTCATTTCAACCATATACAGTTGGAACATTACACAGGTATGAAGTTGTGGTATAAATGAATTTATAACAAAGAACATGTTAGGTTTATGTACAAGATTCAAGTTTAGAAACACTATAAAAAAAAACAAAAAAAACAGTTCATGATACGAAACATAGATATATCCCCATCTGCTGGGAAAAATTAATCAGACAGCTTTTCAAGCATAATTTCTTCAAGATAAATTCGACTTTATGTAAATTTGTACGTAAGGAAATAATAGAGATCACCATCAGGTTTCTTCTTCTACTTCTTCTTCTTCATCTTCTTCTTCTTCTTCTTCTTCTTCTTCTTCTTCTTCTTCTTTATTATTATTATTATTATTATTATTATTGTTGTTTAAATGAGGTGCTGTCAGGTTTTTTCCACAACACCATTCCACTCAACCTAATGATTATTAATTATATCATAAATCCCTAAAATCCTTTTAGTCCAACATATAGTATTACACAGAGAATCATTATTGTCAGGAAAAAGATTTGACAGCAAGTTCTTTGCCATGACCAATATGAGGGAGTATGAGAGCGATGACACCAAATTTAACATACCTGCTCCCCATTCACATCTGAGACCTTGTAACACTAACAAGTCACATGACACCAGGGAGGAAAAATGGCTAATTGGGCCCAATTTGGACATTTTCACTTAGGGGTGTACTCACGGCGGTTTATACATTAATTAATTATGTGTGTGTTGTAAGTATTATATATATATATATATATATATATATATATATATATAATGCATATATGTAAAACAAAACTGTAGTTAAATGAGTTGTGACTCTGTCATCATTGTGGACCTGGGGGTGCATTCACCACAATAACAGGCTGAAAAAAGAAAAAGCACCAGGAATGAAGATAGCACACAGCGACACTAATATGGATAGCTCTTAACCAGTTTGCAATAACGGTTGAGGAATTTTTCAGTGCTTACCACATTGCTCCTCGAGGAGCAGCACTGAATTACTTTGCAGCAGAAGGCAGCCAAGGTTGCAGAGAGAGCAATCTGAGTCGCCTGCACCAGCATCTCTATTGCTGAGATATGATCACTGATAGCCTGTGAGTAAGTAGAATAATTTAAGAGTCTGAACATTGTCTTCTTTATTACATAGTAACCTTTTTCTTTTCTTTCTAAACAAAAGAAACAGTAGATGTATTCTCTCCTCAGTGCTTCTGGGATAGGCCAGAAGCCTATCCCAGATCAACCATGTCCAAAATAAAGCGATTACTGAAGATAAATAAATGAATTCATCTGGACTTTAGTCTGTTTTGTTTGTCATCTTATTTCTTACAAACTAATAATGAAGTTAAGTGTAAAGTACACCAGTACATCAGTAAGCATTCTAAAAACAACTGTTCAACACCACACACTTGTTATGCATAATGTACAGTGTATTTATAGTATATTTATTGATCTGGGCTATAAAAGCTGTCTTACCCACAGTCTGTCACACGAGTTATGAACTGTGCCATGCCAGTAGTCATACTGGCAGTGGGGAAAGAAGGACATTTCTAATATTAAATTCGAGCTGATGATAAAGCAGATCACTGACAGCAAACACGCCACAACCTGCATCCCCAAGCAGGCCTTCAGCTGTCAGAGAGCAAGAGATTTTATTTATATGGAATAACTGTAAATAGTATATAACTATAATATGTAATATGCGAAAGGTGTATGCCAGTTGAAAGTTCGTTTTTTTTCTTACTGTAGGAAGATGAAGATTCTGTGCTGCTATTGCCACACTACCAGCTATTATGCTCTGCAGTATGAAAAGCAAATGTATAGCATCACACACTGCATTAGAATTAAAATGAGAAAAGTGTAATAGTTTAATTCTTACAACTGAAGAAATGAAAGCACGGATGATGGCTGTGAGGGGCTGTTGATTTCTCAAAGTCGCACCTAAGATACTCAAGAAAAAGAGACTCAGCATAATCTGTGTTACCTGTGAAAAACAGAATCGGATAAATTTGTTTTGCAAAGTAACAGTCATTTCAAAATATGGTTAGCAATTTTTGTGTGTTTAAAGTGGTGAAAAGCGTTCAGCTTTATCTACACACCCCTAAGGCTTTTGGTTCTGCCTCCAGGTACTTCTGGGTTTGATAGGGGTTTTTCTGAAACTTGACCTCAACTAGTGCTCCTGTTTCACTCCTTGTGTTGAGATCACTAGGGACAATATTCTCCATCTCACCTTCTTCTGTGAAACATAAAATCAATGGCATGAAGTAGAAGTCAGTAACACAGTGTTCAGGTAGAAGTATTGTTAGAAACAAACTGTTGAGTTAAAAGCAGTCTTAATTAACTTTTACTTTACAGATGTTCAGCAAATTATTCCATAACCAAAGTTCCCCAAAGAATCGAGTTTCACATATTCTCCCTGTGTTTGTGTGGGCTTCCACACAATGTCCCAAAACACGCCGGTCCAGGCGCCACGCCACCATCCGCGTCGTTCCGGGAACTGAGCCAACAGCTCAGCGAGGAACTTGCTCGGCTCGATCACCTGGTAACAGAACAGGAACTGCTGTGGCATGCTGTGCTACGTGCCACATTGCACCATGCTGCGCAGTCCAGAGGTGAAGGCTGGCCCAGAAATGTTTTTTTTGGGGGGGCAACGATGACAGCAGAGCTCCAGCCTGAGTTCAACATGGCGACCTCACAGTTACAGCTTGAGGCGTACCAGGAGGTCTCAGCTGTGAAGTTCCTGCCTGAGGTTAACATGGCGACCTCAGAGCTGCAGCTTGAGGCCTACGGGGAGGTCTCTGCGGTGGAGCTCCTGCCAACCGAGGAAGCTGTCCTGCTGTCCAGCCCAGCCGAGGAGGTCGTCCCGCTGCGCTGCACAGCCGAGGAAGCTGTCCCGCTGTCCAGCCCAGCTGAGGAGAACGTCCCGCTGCCCTGCAAAGCCGAGGAAGCTGTCCTGCTGTCCAGCCAGGCCGAGGAGGCCGTCCCGCTGCCCTACCTGGCCAAGGAGGCCGTTCCGCTGTCCAGTCCAACTGGGGATGCCGCCCAGCCCTCCAGTCCTGCTGGGGACGCCGCCCAGACCTCCAGTCTCACTGGGGACACCGCCCAGCCTTCCAGTCCTGCTGGGGATGCTGCCCAGTGCTCCAGTCTCGCTGGGGACGCCGCCCAGCCTTCCAGTCCGGCTGAGGACGCTGCCCATCTTAACAGTGCCATCAGAGGCGCTGCCCAGCATTCTAGTGTCGTCGGGGGCGGTGCCCCAACTTTCAACCCCGGTGGGGGTGTTGCTCCACCCATCTGCTGCCCGACGGAGGCTGCCTTGCTTTCCGTGACAGCGAGAGACTGCTCGCACAGGAACCCAGGACCCCCATTGGAGGGGGGTTCTGTTACGCCACGGCCAGCAGATGGCACTGTGGCTCGCATCCTGCTCAACATTTAGTAGTGACTTTCATTTGCCACAGGTGTCCATGTTTTGGGTTGATTAGGGTTTCTATTTAAACGTCTTAGTTACTGAGCACTTTGCTCAGAATAATAGTTTCTATTGTTTGTTTCGTTTGTATTGTTGATGCCGTTTGTTTCCAAGCCTTGACTTATGATCCCGTTATGTGCCACGATTCCCATTTCTCGTTTTCCGGTGAAGACTGCGTTTACATTGGTTTTGAGTTGTGTGTTTAATAAAGACTTAATAAAGATCTGCACCTGCATCCGCCTCCAGTTCCGAATCGTTACATGACCAAGTGTAATATTTTTGTCTCATTTATTTAAGTGAGTTCTATTTATCTCATTTTAGGGAAAATCTGCTGATGTTTTACGTCACATTTATGCAGGAATATAGAAAAATCTAAAGGATTGTTGTCTCGTTGAAGGTCAAGTATATTTTATTTATATTTAGTTTTGTTTATTTACAAGATAAAAAAATGCGTGGGTGCAAACTTTCGCACTTGACAGACAAACAGACAGACAGTCAGAGTTTCGCATGGTTGTGAACTTATATAATAAACTGATTCCACACTAAAATAATTTGAGCAGCGCTGTTTTCCCTCAACACCTCAGACCTCCATTACTGAACAAGTCCATTGTTAATGAAACTCTCTAAAGTGTGAAATCGTCCCCAGCACTGCGTTACTGATTACAAAATGGATTTCCGTCGCCTAACGGTCCAGATTCAACACACCTCGGTACAGCTAGCAAAAAGGAAATGCACTGCTTGGGAGATTGAGAACTTACCTGCCATATTTGCTTCTCCTGTGCTGTTAAATAAAGTTTATAGAGAAGACTGTTGTAAAGAGAAAATATTGTGTGTCCATGCATCGGATCTCTGCTTGTTTTTGGAGTCGCTGTTACTCAAGTTCCGCCCCGCGCCGAGAAATTTGACTCCGAAAAACATCTGGAGTGAGAGCACATCTGCAGGGTTCAAACACAGCTCTGTTGTAGCACCATGCGCCGTGAATACAGTGAACTAGCTATGACGTGCTTGTGGATTACTCTAGGGTTTTAAGATCAAATCCTCGGGCTGCCACAATCTTCTAAATGAACAAATGTAAGGACACCCACGTTTTTCTTCTTTTTAATGGTAAGTTTCGCAGTTGGCATGAGAATACATTAGTCCACAGATTCTCAACTTTTTGTAACTAAAGCCCCCCCAAGCCCCGCTTCTGCCTTTAAGGCCTTCTTTTAAATTCATAATTAATTCCACAATTCTGACAGAAATGCAAATAGACATTTTATTCTCTCCATTTCAACAAGTTGATTCACAGTAACTGGTAGCATAAACAGAAAACACATTACTCTAATTAACATTAACATAAATTAAATTCTGAAGATTAAAGTAAGATTTCTTAACTTAAGGAACGTTATTAATTCATATTAACATTGACTGAAACAAAAAAAAAACCCTCCTGTTAGTCTCACATTCACTCACCACAAACAAAAGCATTTCTACTTCATTATTGAATATCAAACTGGTAATATATAATAATATAAAATAATAATAATAATAATAATATATATATATATATATATATATATATATATATATATATATATATATATATATATATATATATATATATATATATATATATATATATATATATATATATATATAATGAGGCTGTTTTTCATCACATGGTATTGACAGACTTCATATAATTGAAGGAATGATGAATGGAGCCCTTTACTGGGAGATTCTTGAGAAAAATCTGCTGCCATCCACCAGGATGATGAAGATGAGACGTGGGTGGACTTCCAGCAAGACAACGATCCAAAGCATACAGCAAAGGAAACTCTCCATGGGTTTAAGAGGAAAAAAATCAAGGCATTAGAAAGGCCCAGTCAATCACCTGACTTGAATCCAATTGAACAAGATTTAAAGACAATATGTTTAGAAGAATGGAGCAAAATCACACATGAATACTGCGACCCATTAATTTTTTCATACAGGAAGCGTCTTGAAGCTGTCATTACAGTCAAAGCCTTCTCCACTACGTATTAAATAAATTTCAGTTAGCATGTTCAATACTTTTTCCTCAGTGTCATTCTGCTTTATTACACATAACTTAATTTATGGGCTTTAATGTTTATAATTCTTTATATTTCCAGATATCTTAAGTTAATACTGATGTCTGGTGAAAATTTCATGTGCATAACCTCATTGGAAATATATTTACTGAAAAAAATGTTGACTAGTACTTATTTCCCCCACTGTACATGGTATAGTTAAAGTGGCCTATAGTATATTATAATCTATAACTACAATCTGTAAATGATAAACATATCAAATGATATGTTGATGTGCATTTACTTAGCTGTCACTAACGCTTTCAGTCATCAATTATGAGGATTTCTCATGAGCTTGAATATCATGTCTAATACTGTCTAATCAGCTGTAGTCTGACTCTTTCTTAAAAGCATACAGTGATTTGTTGTGAATTGGGTAGATTATGGTAAGATGTTAAAATAGATGTTTAAATGTTGCCATTCTTGATTGGATAGCCTTCTTAGTCCTCACATAGGTTAAAACATCTGGTGTTATGACTTCGGAACCGCATTAAAGGACTTTGTTTGTGCACAGAATTAATTTGTACACAGCGATTAATCATTGTTTGCGATTTAAAAAATTCATTATTTAATTACTGATTAAAAAGAATTAGCCTTATGGATGGCACAGCGGCACAATGAGTCATGTTAAAGCCTCACAGCTCCAGCGTCCCTCAGCTCGGGTTACTGTCTGTACGGAGTTTGGCGTGTTCTCTCCAATTCTGTGTTTCCTGTATGGGTTGGGTAAAATCCCAAATCCTCATTAATCGGCAGTCCTTTTTTGGTTGGTCTTTCCATTTCTCACAAACTTGTAAGTGTGAATCACACCAGTAGATCTCTAAGCAATCTAAAAAACAGCTTCAACACCACACAGTTATACATAAAATGTACATTATATTTATAGATCTGGGCTATAAAAGCTGTCTTACCCACAGTCTGTCACGCATGTTGTTTTGTGATGTGCCATTCTGGTAGGTGTCCAAGCAGTGGTAAATAATAGGATGGGCTACCAATACACTCGTGCTGACGATAAAGCACATCACTGACAACACACACACCACAACCTGCATGCCCAAGCAGGCCTTCAGCTGTCAGACAGCAAGAGAAATTTTATTTATATGAAATAACTGTATATTGTGGACTAATTGTAATATGTAATATATAAATGTGCATGCCATGCATATGTATAGCATCACACATTGCATTAGAACTAAAATGATAAAAGTGCAATGGTTTAATGCTTAAAACTGAAGAAAATATTATGACTGTGGGCGGGTTGGTAGTAATGTCCCAAAATCACACCTAAGAGACTCAAATAGAGACTCAGCATAATCTGTTATTTAAAAAAAAAAAAAAAAAAACAGAATTGGATCAATTTTGCATCTGTTTTGCAAAATAAGAGTTTCAAAAAGTGGTGAGCAATTTTAAGTGGTTTTATCTACACACCCCTAAGGCCTTTGGTTCTGCCTCCAGGTATTTCTGGGTTTGATAGGGGTTTTTCTGAAACTTGACCTCAACTAGTGCTCCTGTTTCACTCCTTGTGTTGAGATCACTAGGGACAATATTTTCCATCTCACGTTCTTCTGTGAAACATAAAATAATAATAATAATAATAATAATAATAAACAACTTTATTTTATAAAGCGCCTTTAAAGCAGCTTCTCAAAGCGCTGTACATAAAAACACAAATTAATAAATTAATAAAAGTTAATTAAAACGAATACAACAACCGTAATAAAAAACAAATATAAAACAATCAAAAAGATATCAAGAATCAAATGCGAGTCTAAAAAAGTGTGTCTTTAAAAGAGCTTTAAAAATGCCAAAGGACTGAGCTTCCATGACACGAAGTAGAAGTCAGTAACACAGTGCTCAGGTAGAAGTATTGTTAGAAACAAACTGCAGTCTTTATTTTAAAAAAAAATCAATCTTGAATAATATTTATTTTATGGTCTGAATTAAGTGAGTTTAAAAAATGTAACATTTTATTAAATGATTGCAGGCTACTGTATAACTGCAAGGAGCAAAAAAACTTAAGGTAGCACTATTTAAATTCTAGTCTTTCAGTATCTCATTGTCAAGCTTTTGTTATTGTAAATGTCATTTATGTGTGCCACAGTATCGTTCATGACCTGTATGTTCTTTGCTTTGTATCCACAGTTCATGTTTTCCAATGTTTCACTGGTTCATGTTTTCACATCTTTAACTGTTCTGTTTGCACTTTATTTAATAAATGATCTGTACTTGCATCTGCCTTCGCCCACACATGTCAGAAAGCTTGGCCTAACATGGATGCAGATGTGGGAGCAACAGTTAATGTGAGGGAAGAAATGGATATACACTGATTTATTTTTAACCAGTAAAGGGGTTGAAACTGAAACTCTAATATCCTCTCATTCTGAGCAGGAAAATAAGGTGTGTAAATGAATATATGAGTTCCACGTTATGTGAACATGAGCTAATGAACAGCTAATGTACTTTGAATTGCACTGTAGCAGCTAAACCCATACACTGATAACTTAGTTTGGGAGCATATATATGCTCCCAGTGTCCTATGCTCGGCAGATTTATATGGCACATAATGAACACATGGTGATTTAAAACTGGAGTTAGGCTTCAGCATAACAGTAACATGTTGTTCATTTTATGACCGTTTACTGTTTTATAGGTTACAGTATGGCATTTCTTCCGATTAGAGTATACATTTCACTATTGTTCATACAGAGTTGAACTGTATGAATGCAGACTAATAGCAATTTTACAGCAGCACAAATGAGGGTTCAGCATGAATTTTCATAAATTAAGTGTGGACGAAGGATAGACTTTAAACTAATGCATGTTATTAATTTAATTCAATTACATTTTTATTAGTATAGTGCTTTTAACAATGAACATTGGGTCCTATGTGCCCCAGATCAATATCCTGTTTTCACACAGTCCAGATCCAACACACCACTTGACCATTAGCAAAAAGGAAATGCACTGCTTGGGAATTTGAGAACTTGCCTGTTGTATTTGCTTCTCCTGTTAAATGAAGTTTATAGAGAAGACTGTTGTAGAGAGAAAATGTTGTGTGTCCATGCATCAGATCTCTGCTTGTTTTTGGGAATCGCTGTTACTCAAGTTCCGCCCCGCGCTGAGGAATTTGACCCCGAAAAACATCTGGAATGAGAGCACATCTGCAGGGTTCAAACAAGGCGCCATAAATGCAGTGAACTAACTAAGACGCGATTGTGCATTACTGTAGGGGTTTTCGATCAAATCTTCTAATTGAACAAATGTAAGGCCACCCACGTTTTTCTTCTTTTTTAATGTTGGCATGAGAATACATTTGTTAACTGTGAACCAATGATGTTTGATGAACATTGAAAGTGTTATGAATAAATATAGAACAATAGTGAAAATATTAGTGCAATTCCAATTATTCAAGTATTATATTTTTTTAATGTAAATTCAGCAAATAGCCTGCTGCGGTAGGAATGAATGGCAATTCTAAACAATTTTAAAATAAATGCCTAATTATAACAAAGAACACGTCTGGTCTATGTACAAGTTATTTAAAAAGACTTAAGAAACACACACAAAAAAGTTACTATTACATTCCCTTTATTTTTTCTGAGATGTTGTCCATTATTGGAAAAAACAAACAAACATGATACTAAACATAGATATATCGCCATCTGCTGGGAGAAATTAATCGGACAGCTTTACAAGCACAATTTCTTTAAGGTAAATTCGACTTTATGTAATTTTGCACATAAGGAAATACTAGAAATATGATAAGATAAGATAAGATAATACTTTATTAATCCACAGATGGAGAATTTAGGGTTCAGGTGATTTTTTGTCTGTTATACAAACATATATATATAAATAGCAACAGTCCTGGAGTTCTTACAAGGACGTTTCTCAGTAGGGTTGGCTCCTCCTACAATCGGAGAAGCTTCTGACTCTAACGATAGCTCGTCTGCTGGCTCTGAAATCTCTCAAACGAGTAAGAGATCTACAAGCTCTCTATTGCCCCTTCCAGCCTTGACATTACCCCTGGATTAGCCAAGGCCTTCCTGTATCCTAGGCCAGATTATATTCCTAAAGTGCCTACATCTGCTGCGCTGCCAGTAGTGTTGCAGGCTTTCTGCCCTCCTCTGTTCCTCATAACGGAACAAGAGAAATTGCACAGACTGTGTCCAGTAAGGGCTCTCTGTACTTACGTCCACCGCTCTGGCCAGTGGCCTAAGTCAGAGCAGTTGCTGGTCGGCTTTGGCGGCAACAGCAGAGGTGATGCTGTGTTGAAACAGCACATCTCAAATTGGATAGTGGAAGCTATCTCTATCGTTTATGAAGCGCGCGGTGTTGCTACATCTCTGGGCATAAGGGCTCATTCCATTTGTCCAAAGTGGTACCATTACAGGAAGTGTGTGCTGTGCTGGTCTATGCCGTACACACTCATTCGATTTTACAGCCTGGATATACATTCCGGACCAGGCTAAAGGGTCTTGCAGTGACCCTCGGGCTCAGGTCTTTTTGAACAGGCTGTACCCTCAGTATGACGGAGTGGGAATTCTTCTTGTTTCCACAGCATTCAGCTAACGCAAAATGAAGTTCCCTTTGAAAGGGTATGTCTTGGTTAAACATGTAACCCTGTTTCCTGAGAAGGGAACGAGATGATGCATAGCTTTGTGATACTGGGGCATGCCTGTGAATTGCGTCTTTGCTTCAGGTAATAGAGGCTGGTGGCGCGCTTCACAGGTGTCGTTTATGTCACGCACCATATCACATGATCACGGCAGGCCTATAAATAGGAATGGTGTTACACAAGCTTTAGATACCAGTCACGTGCAAGGGCGCTTCCCACAGCCTTCAGCAAACACATCAACTTGTTCCCTTCTCAGGGAACAAGGGTACATGCGTAACCCAGACATTTCCGCTAGGTGTGAATGTGTGTATGTATAATGTCCTGCAATGGAATGGCATCCCATACAAGGTGTACTCCTTCCTCAGTGCTTCTGGAATAGGCCAGAAGCCTATCCCAGATCAACCATGTCCAAAATAAAGCGATTACTGAAGATAAATGAATTCATCTGGACTTTAGTCTGTTTTGTTTGTCATCTTATTTCTCACAAACTAATAATGAAGTTAAGTGTAAAGTACACCAGTACATCAGTAAGCATTCTAAAAACAACTGTTCAACACCACACACTTGTTATGCATAATGTACAGTGTATTTATAGTATATTTATTGATCTGGGCTATAAAAGCTGTCTTACCCACAGTCTGTCAAACATGTTGTTTTGTAATGTGCCATTCCCATAGTCATACCAGCAGTGGGGAAAGAAGGACATTTCTAATATTAAATTCAAGCTGATGATAAAGCAGATCACTGACAGCAAACACGCCACAACCTGCATCCCCAAGCAGGCCTTCAGCTGTCAGAGAGCAAGAGAAATTTTATTTATATGGAATAACTGTAAATAGTATATAACTATAATATGTAATATGCGAAAGGTGTATGCCAGTTGAAAGTTCGTTTTTTTTCTTACTGTAGGAAGATGAAGATTCTGTGCTGCTATTGCCACACTACCAGCTATTATGCTCTGCAGTATGAAAAGCAAATGTATAGCATCACACACTGCATTAGAATTAAAATGAGAAAAGTGTAATAGTTTAATTCTTACAACTGAAGAAATGAAAGCACGGATGATGGCTGTGAGTTCGTCTTGATTACTCAAAGTTGCACCTAAGATACTCAAGAAAAAGAGACTCAGCATAATCTGTGTTACCTGTGAAAAACAGAATCGGATAAATTTGTTTTGCAAAGTAACAGTCATTTCAAAATATGGTTAGCAATTTTTGTGTGTTTAAAGTGGTGAAAAGCGTTCAGCTTTATCTACACACCCCTAAGGCTTTTGGTTCTGCCTCCAGGTACTTCTGGGTTTGATAGGGGTTTTTCTGAAACTTGACCTCAACTAGTGATCCTGTTTCACTCCTTGTGTTGAGATCACTAGGGACAATATTCTCCATCTCACCTTCTTCTGTGAAACATAAAATCAATGGCACGAAGTAGAAGTCAGTAACACAGTGCTCAGGTAGAAGTATTGTTAGAAACAAACTGTTGAGTTAAAACCAATCTTAATTAACTTTTACTTTACAGATGTTCAGCAATTATTCCATAACCAAAGTTATAGGATGGTATAGTGGCACAGTGGGTATAGCGTTGCTGCCTCAGAGCTCCAGGCTCCCTGATTCAATCCTGCACTGGGTTACTGAATCGAGTTTCACATATTCTCCCTGTGTTTGTGTGGGCTTCCACACATGTTAGCAGTAACCCTCAACTACTCTGTTCCAGCAAGCCTTTCTTACAAACTAGACCACAGTGGTGCTTGAAAGTTTGTGAACAATTTGGAGTTTTCTATATATCTGCATAAATATGACCTAAAACAACATCAGAATTTTTCACAAGTTTTTAAAGTTAACGAAGAGAACCTAATTAGACAAATGAGACAAAAATATTATACTTGGTCATTTACTTATTGAGGAAAATTATCCAATATTACATATCTATGCAGGGATGTCACTGGCTAATTTTTACTCTGGTCCCCAAGCTATACCCCCAGCTATCTGAGTGGTTTAAGAACAGCACCACATACTGGACAAAACTGTTAAGAAGTACCTATTTTTAGGTTTTTTTTAGATAAATGTTTTTTTATGATTAAAGTTTACTTTTTCAAACTTCTCATACACTATTCATCGGACTCTAACCAATAATATGTCACACAGCTTCTTTTGTGTCTCATGGTGCTGATAATTGACATGACTCTGGTATTACTGCTTGCAGCTATATTCATTATTATTATTATTATTATTATTCATTGAGTGAATAACAAGATTCACACTCCAGCAGCATCAGAAAGAAATGTGGAAATTAGCTAAAACAGTGACAGTATCATTGAATCAGTGAGTTCAACTTGAGAATCAAATCAGTTCCATTCATGAATGAATCATTCAGACTGTTTTTTATCAAAGTGATTCTCCAATTAATTTAAATGAACCGACTCAAACAAATGATTCACTCACGAATTGGACATCATTACAACACTTCACTCATAAACTCACCCTGGACAATTAAAGTAGATTTATATTATTACATTAAATTTCAAGCGATTCCTCACAGAAAGCTGTTGCAAGACTTCGGAAAGCTTGAATATATACAACACCAGACTACTTTTATTGTTACTTGGTGCTTTTCTGTCCTTTTTGAAATTCAATGCTCAATTAGCTACTATTGCTCGATTGCATAGAAAAACATACATTCTTGGAAATATTGTGCTCCAACTACCAAAGATAATCATAGGGGTGAGTAACTGATAGAATTTCTATTTTATGTTAATTATAACAGCTTCATATGGGCTATCTTCAGAATCATAACACAAAACAGGGAACATGAAACACATTTTTTTTATTTGGGTGACTAGCCCGATTCTGTCTGCGCCATCTCTTACCATCTACCTGATGCATATAATGACTCACAACTGTGAAGTGCTGTGTTTCTGAATAATCTGCGAACGTCTTAAGGGGACACACACATGCATTTGGCACAATCTGTGGGTATTCATTATAGCGTGCTTCTTAATAGATTATTAAGTATGTCTAATGGCAAAAGTATGTGAACCTTTGCTTAGAGTATCTGGTGTGACTGTCTTATGCAGCAATAACTGCAACTAAATATTTCCAGTAACTGATGACCAGTCCTGCACATCGGCTTGGAGGAATTTTAACTCATTCCTCAGTACAGAACAGCTTCAACTCTGGGGTGTGGTGGGTTTCCTCAATGAACTTCTTGTTTCAGGTCCTTCCGCAACATTTCTATTAGATTAGGACCAAGAATTTGACTTGACCATTACAAAACATTAATTTAATTATTCTTTAACCATTCTTTTGAAGAATGATTTGTGTGCTTAGAGCTGTTGTCTTGCTGCATGACTCACTTTCTCTTGAGATTCAGTTCACAGACAGATGCCCTGACATTTTCCTTTAGAATTTGCTGGTATACTTCAGAACTTATTGTTCCATCAAGGATGGCAAGTCGTCCTGGCCCAGATGTAGCAAAACAGACCCAATCCATGATACTACCACCATCATGTTTCACAGTGGAGATAAAGTTCCTCTGCTGGAATGCAGTATTTTCCTTTCTTCAAACATAAAGCTTCTCTTTTAAACCAAAAATTTTGGTCTTAATCTTCTGTCCACATGACCTTTGAACTGCAGACAGGCAGCAGTGTTCTTTTTGGAGAGCAGTGGTTTTCTCCTTGCAACCCTGCCATGCACACCATTGTTGTTCAGTGTTCTCCTGATGGTGGACTCATGAACATTAACATTAACCAAAGTGAAAGAGTCATTTAGTTGTTTAGAAGTTACCCTGGGATCCTTTGTGTCCTTGTGGACCATTACACTTGGAGTGACCATTACACTTGGAGTATTTTAAGTAAATATTGTCAGATTAGGCCACAATGTAGCCTGCATTTTATCTGTTCTGTGTTTTCAGTATGCCACAAGAGAGGAAACGCAGAACACACAGGGGTGTCCCATTACCTATTCTGACATTAGCAGCAAACAAAATGAAGGATGAAGGCAGGACAGTGAGGTCTGTGGCAAATGACTTTGCCATTTGCCACACATCCCTCTATATATTTATTAAAAATAGAGTGAAGCTAAGCCCAGGAGAGGAGGTAAAGGCAGGGTACTGGGCTCCAAAGAGGGTCTATTTATAAGAGCAGGAAAAGAACCTCGCAGAATCCCCTACAAACTACAGCTGATAGAGGCTGGTGGCGCAGTTCACAGGTGTCGTTTATGTCACACACCATGTCACATGATCACGGCAGGCCTATAAATAGGAATGATGTTACACAAGCTTTAGATACCAGTCACGCGCCTAGGGCGCTTCCCACAGCCTTCAGCAAACGCATCAACTTGTTCAATTCTCAGGGAACAGGGGTACATGCGTAACCCAGACATTTCCACTAGGTGTGAATGTGTGTATGTATAGTGTCCTGCAATGTTATGGCACCCCATTCAAGGTGTAGTCCTTCCTCAGTGCTTCTGGTTAAGAGGTAAGCAAGAGGAAGGTATAAAAACAAACAAATAGTATATGTAGGCTGTACAAGAAAGAGGTTGTGTAAAACAGTGGTATGACTAGTAGGGAGAAGAGAGTGAAGTAAAAAGAAATTGAAAGAATTTCAGTGTCTTGATTTTGATTAAAAAATATATACATTTATTGTAATAATTAACCAAAACATGGTTGTTACTTGTTACTTGAAAATATGGGTATTTTTCCCCTTTTATTAGTCTTTGTCTTTATACAGTTAATTTAACATAGTGAAGACCCTGTCTGTGCACAAATAAAATAAAGAAATTGCATTTGACTTTGTCTATTCGAGTATTTATTGTATGTATTGTATTGTGAGTGGGTGGGTAGCTGACAGATGTGGGTTTAATGTCTTAAAATTTTGGCTTTCCACTACAAACAGTCTCTGAAAAACTGAACGAAATACAAAAAGTGTTGCAAGCATACCCCGCTCTCCCCTAGGCCATATTTATGCGGAAATATAGAAAAATCTAAAGGATTGTTGTCTCGTTGAAGGACGAGTATATTTTAGTTTTGTTTATTTACAAGATAAAAAAAATGCGTGGGTGCAAACTTTCGCACTTGACAGACAAACCGACAGACAGTCAGAGTTTCGCATGGTTGTGAACTTATATAATAAACTGATTCCACACTAAAATAATTTGAGCAGCGCTGTTTTCCCTCAACACCTCAGACCTCCATTACTGAACAAGTCCATTGTTAATGAAACTCTCTAAAGTGTGAAATCGTCCCCAGCACTGCGTTACTGATTACAAAATGGATTTCCGTCGCCTAACGGTCCAGATTCAACACACCTCGGTACAGCTAGCAAAAAGGAAATGCACTGCTTGGGAGATTGAGAACTTACCTGCCATATTTGCTTCTCATGTGCTGTTAAATAAAGTTTATAGAGAAGACTGTTGTAGAGAGAAAATGTTGTGTGTCCATGCATCGGATCTCTGCTTGTTTTTGGAGTCGCTGTTACTCAAGTTCCGCCCCGCGCCGAGAAATTTGACTCCGAAAAACATCTGGAGTGAGAGCACATCTGCAGGGTTCAAACACAGCTCTGTTGTAGCACCATGCGCCGTGAATACAGTGAACTAGCTATGACGTGCTTGTGGATTACTCTAGGGTTTTAAGATCAAATCCTCGGGCTGCCACAATCTTCTAAATGAACAAATGTAAGGACACCCACGTTTTTCTTCTTTTTAATGGTAAGTTTCGCAGTTGGCATGAGAATACATTAGTCCACAGATTCTCAACTTTTTGTAACTAAAGCCCCCCAAGTTTTCTGAAACTTGACCTCAACTAGTGCTCCTGTTTCACTCCTTGTGTTGAGATCACTAGGGACAATATTCTCCATCTCACCTTCTTCTGTGAAACATAAAATCAATGACACGAAGTAGAAGTCAGTAACACAGTGCTCAGGTAGAAGTATTGTTAGAAACAAACTGCAGTCTTTATTTAAAAAAAAATCAATCTTGAATAATATTTATTTTATGGTCTGAATTAAGTGAGTTTAAAAAATGTAACATTTTATTAAATGATTGCAGGCTACTGTATAACTGCAAGGAGCAAAAAAAACTTAAGGTAGCACTATTTAAATTCTAGTCTTTCAGTATCTCATTGTCAAGCTTTTGTTGTTGTAAATGTCATTTATGTGTGCCACAGTATCGTTCATGACCTGTATGTTCTTTGCTTTGTATCCACAGTTCATGTTTTCCAATGTTTCACTGGTTCATGTTTTCACATCTTTAACTGTTCTGTTTGCACTTTATTTAATAAATGATCTGTACTTGCATCTGCCTTCGCCCACACATGTCAGAAAGCTTGGCCTAACATGGATGCAGATGTGGGAGCAACAGTTAATGTGAGGGAAGAAATGGATATACACTGATTTATTTTTAACCAGTAAAGGGGTTGAAACTGAAACTCTAATATCCTCTCATTCTGAGCAGGAAAATAAGGTGTGTAAATGAATATATGAGTTCCACGTTATGTGAACATGAGCTAATGAACAGCTAATGTACTTTGAATTGCACTGTAGCAGCTAAACCCATACACTGATAACTTAGTTTGGGAGCATATATATGCTCCCAGTGTCCTATGCTCGGCAGATTTATATGGCACATAATGAACACATGGTGAATTAAAACTAGAGTTAGGCTTCAGCATAACAGTAACATGTTGTTCATTTTATGACTGTTTACTGTTTTATAGGTTACAGTATGGCATTTCTTCCGATTAGATTATACATTTCACTATTGTTCATACATAGAGTTGAACTGGGGCGGCTGTGGCGCAGTTGGTAGAGTGGGTTGTCCACTAATCGCAGTGTCCTTGGGCAAGACACTGAACCCCAAGTTGCTCCCGACGGCAAGCTAGCACCTTGCATGGCAGCTCTGCTACCATTGGTGTGTGTGAATGACACACAGTGTAAAGCGCTTTGGATAAAAGTGCTATATAAGTGCACATTTTCCATTTACCATAACTGTGTGAATGCACAATATGCTAATAGCAATAAAATGCTAATAGCAAATTTACAGCAGCACAAATGAGGGTTCAGCATGAATTTTCATAGATTAAGTGTGGATGAAGCAGACTTTAAACTAAGGCATGTTATTAATTTAATTCAATTACATTTTTATTAGTATAGTGCTTTTAACAATGGACATTGGGTCCTATGCGCCCCAGATCAATATCCTGTTTTCACACAGTCCAGATCCAACACACCACTTGACAGTTAGCAAAAAGGAAATGCACTGCTTGGGAATTTGAGAACTTGCCTGTTGTATTTGCTTCTCCTGTTAAATGAAGTTTATAGAGAAGACTGTTGTATAGAAAAGAATGTCACTGTTACTCAGTTTCTCCCGGAATACCATCTGGAGTGAGAGAGTACATCTGCAAGATTCAACAGCTGTATGATGCTATAAATTGCTACTTAAATAAGATGCAATAGTGCATTAGGAGGCAATGTATTTTAAGGTCAAATCCCAGGGCAGCCACAGATCTGTTCAATACATTGCTAGGGTTATGTTGGGAATTGGATTTATATTTTATATTAAAAAAAAAAAAAAAAAAAAAAAAAACCCACCCTTCCAAACATTTTAGTATTTAAATAGCTTGCTGTGCCATTCAGTAAAATCTAAACTGGGGAAGAAAAAATAAATAAAATTCTATGATGAGGATATTTGGTCTAGGTACAAGATTTAGGCTATATGAAAAGACAATGTGGATCTGTTCTTTCACAACACTTACATACACAGTTCACAGAACATTCCCTTTTATTCTTGAAGACATAACACTAAACAGATACATCAGCATCCATTGGGCTGTCAGACAGTTGTACATACACAAGGTACAAGCACAATTTCCTCAAGCTAAATTTGAACATAAGAACTAGAGATAGCCAGGTTGAACATTCAAAAAAAATAAGGTGCCCTCAGTTCTGCTCATCCAACCTGTATTTTATTACCACAAATCCCCAAAATCCTTTTGGTTCAATTTACAGATTTACATAGAGAATTCTGAAAACAGACTTGATCAAGACAGCAAACATCATTTGCAATGTACATACAAACATCAAAACATTCCCTTATAACCTTAATTCTCATTTCAGTGCATAGGATTTAGAAACATGTCAGAAGAGACTGGACTTTTGTTTTCTACAGAAATTAGGATATGCATTGACAATTATTCTGGTTAATGAGGTTATTTTAACAGTCATTTGCATCTGATATTCTCACATGGCTATCCATTGAACAAGGATGAACCTAATCTGGGCAAGAGGGAAGGTTTATATGAAGATCAGATATTACTTCATAGGCCAATTAGAATATTTATGAGATCCAGCAGTCACTGTGGAAATCTTGACTACTGGATTTAAGTCAAAGATATTTTAGTAGAGGCATCATGTCCTCAGTAGAGCATCATCTTGACCAGACAGCTGGACAGGGATAGGATTTAAGACACTTGAGAGTAGCTATGATAGCACAAGACAACAGTTTAAACTTGTATTCAGGAGTTAAGAAAAAAAAAAAAAAATTAAGACAAGAAAATGCTGAGACATGAGCATAATGTTTGCATAAAGCATACCATAATGTGGAAAATGAAACCAAGGTTTGTTGCATTTATTTTTCTTTAAATCAATTACAATATGCATTTGTGATCTCCAAATTTCTGATGTCAGACCGTTAATTGTTGTATTGTATACCCTACAAAAGGAGCAGATGCTTGGATTAAATGTCAGTTGTTTTTATATAAATGGAGCAAACCTTGACAGAACAAGTCTAAAAGCAAGGTCTGCTTCATAAAATCATCTAAGTGCATCATGCTAGATTTAACTTGCACAGATGATGGTGCTGTCCTTTTATGGATTGCGCTGATGGATTCTCTCCATCAGAGAGTCTGGTAACCATCTGTTCTCTTCCTCCTACTGATTAGATAAGCCACGACTACGATGATTATGAGGATGAGCAGCACCACACCTACGCCAATGGCCACTCGGTAATCCGGCCGGTCAGCCTTGCACAGGTCAACTACAGTAACAGACAAACAGATACCCGATTACACAAATCCAAGCACACAGAACAAAAATAAAATAAAACCCCAAACAAATAGGAACATGGTTATTTTAGTTATAAATGAACATAACATTTTAGCTAGAAGCACTCCATCAGTGGGACATTCATCACTTCTGTCCAAAACATCCCATTTCAAGAAACTATCCATTTTACATAAACGGTACAACAGGCCTTGTGCAGGATTAGGATATGAATGAATTCAAAGCAAGTATTTTGCTACCATCCTTTTCAACAGTGAATTTGAAGGATTCTGGGTAATAGGGTGAAAAGCACAGAGGCTATCTGGCAGCCTCCCCCAAACATGTTTTACTTCTGTACACAGACTCTTAAACCATGTTCAGTACATACATTATTTAAGATGTAATCAGTGATGAAATGCTACTGCGGGGGGGGAACGGGGGTTGGGGAAAAAGGGGGGGCGGCCCCCGCCCCCTCCCCACCCCCCGGGGAGATACCATTGATACCATGAAGACCGACTCAGACTTGCAGGAATAGGAGTGACCCGTTGCCATGGTGAAAAGCTGCACCGAATTGTTCTTCTCCACCACAGGTGTCAAAACTTGGGGAAAAGAAGAACTTCAATTATGAATGTAGTCAAAATCACTTGAGTACTCTAGATTTAATTCAGCATCACAATGAAGCTTGTCTGAGATTCAGACCTCTGATCTGTCCACCCCCCAACAATGAAAATGCAACTTGAATACATGATTGATTTCACATACATTTTTATTTCTACTACAGGTTAATCAAAATCAAATCTACTTTATACCACCGTTTCCTTAAAATGCAGTGCATGTTGTGTTACAGTAAACATGACACTGACCTCACAGCTCTGTCCTCTTTAGGGGCAGCTAAACTGGTTAAACAGCATAGCCCTTATTGAGTAGTCACAGTGCAATGCTTCATATATTAGAGTTAACTGCAAAATAACTCCCCCAAAATATCCTGCAACAACTTACTATGCTGCACAAGAAAATGCAGGTCATACGAGTTCAACTCCCCTTGAATCTTTAACCCCTCCCCATGTATAGATAAAATCACATATTTAATATATGTTACCTTTCCAAGCACCCAAAATCTACTGTTAGAACAAGAAGTGTTTATAAAAAAAAAAAAAAAAAAAAATCTGTTACTTATTAACTGGAAATGCAAGACAATGAAGTTCAGCAAGACTGGTGCAATAAATTGGTTTGCATTTAGTGCATGATTATTTTTCCTGCTTATCTATTGCAGGGAAGCAAAGTTCACATACTAGAAAAAGCAAGCATGATCCAGTTCAAGAGCATAGAGGCTAACTGCTAGACAAGACTGCTGATGGTCATCTCTTTCTGGCATCATGTGACCAGAAAACATGGTGTCATAGTATGAGCAAACAGAAAGTCATATCACAACATGTAACATGTACAATCAAAGGCCCTGTATACTGTGGTAAATAGACATTGAAGTTATTAATGTACCGTTTTGGGGTGTCCGAAGGACACATTTGTGTAGAAGGAAATTAATTTAAAATACAAAACTACAAGTAACCATGCAAAGATGTACAAAGCTTGCTTTGCCATTTTGTAAGATCTAAAACAGGGGAATTATATAAAAATTCTATTAGGATATTTGGTCTATGTACAAGATTTAGGCTATATGAAACGACAATGTGGATCTGTTCTTTGCCAATTCACACAGTTCACAGAACATTCCCTTTAGTCCTTTTAACTGCTAGACAAGACTGCTGACGGTCATCAAACGGTCACAAGTAACCATGCAAAAACATACAAAGCTGAGGCGCTGCATCACCGTGTTAGAACTGAAAGGATGTTGCACCTACCTCCAGACTTGAAGGCATATTTCAGGTCGACAGCCACAGCGTTGACAGAGACCACGTTTGCGGTGTCATTCTTTATTAAAAAAAATATATATATATATATAATAATATTTATATGCGTGTATAATATTATATATATATATATACACACACACAAATAAAATGCTGTAAATAGACAATGAGCATAATCATGCAGACCCAAGAAAAATATTCATGGGCACACTAACAGGGTTGCGAGTCAGATGAACACCAGAAGAGTACCTTCATACTGCATGTGACTGGCTTGTTTATCTGATACATAACTCTTCTATAAGGCAAAAGGCAAGGCCATGTATTTTAAGAACAGTTTTATATCAAACCATTTGTGTACATGAGTAGAACTCAGTGATATTTTGCTCAAAATTACTGGGGATAGAAAATTTTAATAAAAAGTAACCCAAGTAGCAAATAAGTAGCACTGCATCAGCCTACTTCCTTTTTACTTTTCATACTGCAGTATGCGTCAATAAATTACACACTGTGGCCTACATGCAAATTGAGTTATGCCTTAATTCTGTTCTATTCAACAAATTCATTTATTTTTTGCCTATTGAGAAAATCGGTAACTATACAAAGTTAAGCCAAACAGTTTAAACAAATCATTCCTGTTTCATCAAAATCAAATTTAAAACCATTACTTTGTGAGGATAATTTGTATCATGTAGCTGAAGACAAAACACCATTAAAATGGACTCAACATACCCTGAAGAAGTTCATAGAGATGTATCCCTCTGCGAAAGTAATTTTGAGACTAGCAGTATTGCCTTCACATTTGCCAGTGCCTTTAGCACTTTCTGGAACAATATAGGTGCCAGCCGCCTGCAAAATTGATTAATTAAAAAAAAAAAAAAAAAGAAAAGAAAGAAATAAGATACTAAAGTGTATTGATAGTAATATTTAAAGATGGTCATCCTTACTGACAATAAGGGGTCAGTATCCAAACATAGCAAGGCAAAAAGTTATGGCACTTCATTAATAAAGAAGCATTCATATTTAAGGGTATATCAGTCAAAGATCAATAGTAATGAAACTTGAAAAAATGAAAAGTAATGAAGTAAGGAAAGTTTCCTTACCTGACTGTTGTTGACATGGACCTGGATTACCGCCTGAACCATAATGCACAGCTTGTTTCCATCCAGCACGGTGTAGTTGCCCTTTGTGACATTGGTTTTTGGGGTTGGTGCAGGATAAGGAGTGGTTATATTGTGGGGGGTTGGAGGAACAGTAGTTACGTTTGCTGTTGTATTGTGGGTAGTTGGAGGAACAGTAGTTACGTTTGCTGTTGTATTGTGGGTAGTTGGAGGAACAGTAGTTACATTGGCTGTTGTATTGTGGGTAGTTGGAGGAACAGTAGTTACATTGGCTGTTGTATTGTGGGTAGTTGGAGGAACAGTAGTTATGTTGGTATGGGAAGTAGTTGTTTTTGGAGTGGTGGTGGCGGCCGCTGGTGTGGTGATATACGGAGCAGGAGGAAGCAAGCTGGCAACTGGCTTAGGCCTTCGGGCATTTTCCTCAGCTAAAGTGAAAGCTGAGGAATGAAGGGAGTGGGTTAAGGCTTTGTATATATATATGGGAAAAAAAAAAAAAAAAAGAGCCACAGCGACACTACACTGCACACATTTCAGTGTTGAAACAAATCATGTGCCACCATTTGCCTAAGCAGTGAAAGGCATCTGATAATCAGCTTTTAGTCATGTTTGGTCGTTTATGTATTTAATTCATATTATGTGGAAACGTTGAACACCTGTCGTCCTATCGGCAAATCGAGGCACAACATGTAGGCCTGTAGCTTTTAGTGTCGAAGCTGTATCACGTGAGAAGGCAACACATGATCTATCGAAACTTTCATGGTAGACATTTCGAACAAGTTTCCTGGTTTTTTTTTTTTTTTTTAAATATATATATATATATATATAAATTTTAACAAACCACATTAAAATAAATAAATAAACAAACTGTTCGTTGCGGGTGATTAGGTATTGTGCAGGCTATAACACATCTAGTATCTCTTAACAGTTTGAACAAAACCCAGAAAGGAAAACCCTCTTGAACAGTTCAGGGCTGCTGTAGAAGTTCTCTGCTCGTCGTCTTACTGCACTGAAGCGTTTAATATGGCTCTCATGAAGATCAGACAAAAACACGGCGCGTTCCTTCTGAAGTTGCGGGTAAAATTCATAAAAGTGTTTAAAAAAAAAACAAACAAACAAAAAAACCTTTATAGCAGTTTATTTCCAATTTAAAAAGATCATACCCAGGTTACATTTAAGATTTAAAAAGTTTGCAGAGAGGCATTCTAATGGTAAAACATGTCAGAATCGCCATTTTCGGTTGATTTCGTCCGAAAAATAAACTCTCAGGAAGGTTAGGACACAGGCACGTTACTCCTCCACCGCCTCGCTCGATCAAGCGAACCTACGCGAACTTGTTTTGTGTGAAGATCCTCTCTCTCGCTCTCTCTCTCACACACACACGGTTCGTTTAGAAACGTTTACGAGAAGAAAGTTAATCGGGGGAGAAGAAAAGAAACCCCTGATTGATTTAACTAATCCGGGGGGGTTAAGTTTTTTCTTTAATAACTGGTTATTAAATAGTGTAAATATCTACCTGTCGCCAGCACGAAGACAGCAACCATCAATCCGTGTCTCATTCCTGCCATTGTTACTTGTGGTCAAGTCTGCTGTTTTCCAGTAAACTCCTCGTGTAGATTTACGGAGGAGATTAGAAGATGAGTCGGTGCTTCACGCTCCTGCGTCCTCTGCTCAACTGTCAGAAACGAAACTAGAACGAACAAGGAAGCAAGATCACGTTACAGACCGGAATTGCAACAAACCGAGTTCAACTCGTGGCTTTCTGACGCGACGTTAGAAGTGTTGGGGGTTGTTGTTTTTGGTTTTTTTGGGGTCGGTCCTTCATACCATTCCAGGGAAATCGAAAGCTACTCGCTTACCTTACAAGAGCAGCCAATTTAGGCTCCAGTTCAACTACCTTGTGTTTTAGGACTGACATTCACGGTTTTATCTCCCCCACTTAGGCTATTTGGCTGTTGCACACCTGGTTCAAATCAATCCTCAAACCACATCATTACGCCACAATTTGTTATTTTCTCAACGCAGTTAATCTGGTCCACATCTGAGTTTTTCTGACCTGTTCGTGCCTGCCCAAACAAGCAAAATTGAGAAGGAAAAAAAAAAACCCCACATGGTTTGAAATAACTGAACCAGATAATGTAGGTGTGACAGTGCAGGGTGTCTTAAAGCTGCTGTAAGCAATCTTAGCCGTCCTTGATAACTGGCCAAACACACTCTTTAATCTTGTTCCCTCCATCTTAAGTCACCTTTAGATGGAGGACACCCTAGTATTTTGTATTGTATTGCATTTTATTGTAGGCTATTTACTAAGCTTTGAATAAGTGTGCTCAAAAATATTCTAATATAACTTAGTTTTATCCTTCCATCCATCCATTCATCCATGTTCTGTACTGCTTACAGGGACACATGGAGCCTGGAGCCTAACCAAGGGAACTCAGGGCATGAGGCGGGGGCACAATCATGTACTTTGGACAATTTAGAAATACCAGTCAGCCTAGAACGCATGTCTTTAGAGTGGGGGAGGAAACCAGAATACCCAGATGAAACCCCTGAAGCACGGGGAGTACACTTAAGCTCCACACACTGAGCAGAGGCAAGAATCGAACTCCCAACTTTGAAGGTGTGAGGCAACATGCTAACCACTAAGCCCGCATGCCACCCCAAAGTAGTTTTATATTTAATTAAAATATATCTACTTTGATTGTTCCATTTGTCCACTGTTATGCCCTTGAGCAAGGCCACTTACCCTATCTGCTCCAGGAGTACTGTATCATTACTGAACCTGCACTCTGACCCCTTTGACTTCCTAACAAGCTGAGATATGTGAAAAATAATTTCATTGCACTCTAAATGCATCTTCTTCTTCTCTGGGCTTTGCTAAAGTTTTAACTTAACATAGTATCCTGATTGAATTTTGGATTCTTTTGGGAGCTAGCTCCTTATATACTTATATGAGTATATAAGGATGAAAGAGCTAGCTCATTATATCCGTAGTATGGCTAGCATGATTTCAACAGAACAGCTAATGTACAACCCTAATTTCAAAAAGTTGGGACAGTATGGAAAATACAAAAAAAGGTCATTTGAAAACTCAATTCACTCTGTACTATATTGAAAGCACATTATTAACACATTATTTGATGTTTTACTATGTGTATTTAATTTCTTTTTAAAAATATACACTCATTTAAAATCTGATGACTGCAGAAGTTTACACAGTCGACTGTTTACCACTGTGTGACATCACGTTTTCTTTTAATTACACTCATTAAGCGTTTGGACACTGAAGACAAGCAGAATTTTCCCCCATTCATTCATTATGCATTTCTTCTGTATGGGGCCTTCGTTGTCTTATTTTGCACTTCATAATGCGCCACACATTCTTAATCGGAGACAGGTCAGGACTGCAGGCAGGCCATGCTAGCACCTGCACTCTCTGCTTACACAACCATGTGCTTGTAATCCGGGCAGAATGTGGTTTGGCGTTGTCCTGCTCTGGATAGGAGCATATGTTGCTCCAAAATGTGTACATATCTTTCTGATTTAATGATGCCTTCACAGATGTGCAAATTAGCCATGCTATGGGCACTAACACACCCCCATACCATGAAAGATGCTGGCTTTTGGACCTGACACTGATAACAGCTGGGATGGTCCTTTTCCTCTTTGGCCCGGGGAACACAACAGCTGTTTTGTCCAAAACTATTTGAAATATTGATTTGTCTGACCACAAAACATGAATCTATTGTGCTACTGTCCATCTCAGATGAGACCGAGCACAGAGAAGTCGGTGACAGTTCTGGACAGTGTTGATGTGTGGCTTCTGCTTTTCATAGTGACAGTTTTTAAGACTGTGGGATCGGCGACGTGATGTCTGAGGGATCGGCGATCACGTGCATTCAGAAGTGAATTTTGGCCTTGCCCTTCACGCGCCGAGATTTGACCAGATTCCTTGAATCTTTTAATTAAATTGTGCACTGTAGAAGGTGAAATGCCCCAAATCCTACCAATTTGTCTTTGGGGAATGTTGTTCTCAAACTGTTGGATTATTCACAGACGCATCTGTTGGCAGATGCGACCCATCGTTGCTCCATTTTTGGATGCTCCTTATATACTATGATTAGATGTTTGCCTCCCCTGTTTCACATCACCTTCTTATTTCAACTTGTCACATCATTATTAGTCCTAAATTGCCCATGTCCCAACTTATTTGGAACGTGTTGGATGCATCAATTACAAAATAAATGTTTAACTTAACAAAACTATGCAGTTGATTAGGTAAAACATCAAATACCTTGGCTTTATATGTTTTTTGTTTATATAAAAGTCAAAGTACAAAGTACTTTTTCGGAATTAGGGTTATTCAGGTTCTGTCCAGTACTGTAACAGATACATTAAACTTGTCATTTAAATTCCCTATATAGTCATTAATAGGATATCGATTTTCATACTGGTTCTACATAAAGCATACTAAAGTAAAACAAATATTATTCCACATATACCATTGTTTTTTCTGCCTTTTCTCAAGCATGGTACTGTTTTGTTGTTTTTTTTACACACTTCATTCAACATGGCATTCTTTGTTTCTACTTATTTATTTAAATCCAAATAATTAATTAACAAAAGATTTATTGAAATTAAGATACAAATTATATAAAACAAAAATATTACAAACAAAGTTATGAAGTAGTCAAAAATCGTCTCTGACCCACCCCATATCTCCCGACCTCCCCATCAATGCATTTCCACGTTGACATATCCAACTTACGCTAATTTCTTAAATTTTTTTTCATTTCTTACATTTTATTTATATATATTATTTCAACATAAACAAGAAACCAAAATATTTTTTTATTTCAATAATTGCTACAACAACTATTTAATACTAATTACACTAAAAGAAAAATACAGTATCACAGAAAATAGAGGAATTGGTTGTAGTTGTATTGCAGTAAATCAACTGAAGCAGACAGGAGGAAGCTGTTTTAATGACGACTCACTTGTAAGATGTTCATGTGACAAGAAACAGGATTGCAAAATGTGTAATAATAACCAGCAGAACCGAAAACACGTCAGAAGTCACGTAATGTCATCATGACTAAAAATCACATACCTAAATGTTGTAACACTAAACTAAAATCTTGTAAATATGTCTTATGTAAAAAAAAAAAAGGCGTCCTTTTCCAACATCAAAAGATATTCTGAATTCAAGATTACTGAAAATAAATCTGAATCTGAATCTATACACTATTCACTCTATATAGCTGAGGTCTGTAGTTTTATTATAACCTCAGGACCTTGTGACCAATACAACACAAGATGACGACTCCTGTTGCTGACGAGTAGCCTTTCTTCCATTGCTTAGAGTTACTTCCTCAACAATCATGAATCAGCTGTATAGTGTGTTGTGTTATATTATTCACATTTGCAAACATCTCGTTAACTTGAGCTCTTTGTCTCTCAGTCCTCTTCATCACTGCTGCTGGACTCCCCAAACAGTTGGTCATGGCTAGCAAGTTTACCTGTTGTGGTGACCCCCTGTTTGCTAAGGGTCATGCTGATAAGGGTAGAAATGTCACTCAGACCCAAGAGCAGAGTGCAGTTCTCAGCACCCACAACAGATACACACTGAATTATGGAATCTGGAGTGAAGACGGACAACACTGTCCCGGCATCAAGGTCCCACACACTCACCTCATCTGCAGGAAGATTGAGAGTTACTCAGTATGCTGCTGTCAACTATTTAGTACAGATACACTGTGTGGCCAAAAGTATGTGGACACCTGAACATCACACCCACATGTAGTTTTTCCCCAAACTGTTGCCACAAAGTTCGAAGCACACAGTTGTACAGAATGTCTTTCTGTGCTGTAATATTAAGTTTCCCTTCACTGGAACTAAGAGGTCTAAATATGCTCCACCTTGAACAATACCCCTGTGCACAGAGAAGCTCCATGAAGACATGGTTTGGCATGGAAGAACTTCAGTGGCCTGCATAGAGCTCTGACCTCAGCCTTACTGAACACTTTTGGGATGTATACTGACTGCATGGCAGGCCTTCTCACCCAACATCAGTGACTGATCTCACTAATGTTCTTGTGACTGACTGGGCAAAAATCCCCACAGCTGTGTTCCAAAATCTGCTGGAAAGTGTTCACAAAGAGTGGAGGCTGTAACAGCAGCAATGTGAGGACCAACTCCATATTAATTCCCATGGATTTAGAATGGGGACTTTAACAAACACATATGGGTACTGGTCAGGTGTCCACATACTTTTGGCCATATCGTGTATAACAAGTGCATGAAACATAACCATTATATTCTGTTCACTACAGTAAAACAGTCAAATTTCATCTCAGTTATATGCAATAATTCATGAAAAAATGTCTTACAAAATATCATCACATGCCTAGGAATCTTCCTGACAGATCTTTGTGTATGCAACAGTCATAGTGTGAGTAAGAGTAATGTGATAGAGACTGAAATCATATTTTGGTCTTACTTTGTCTTGTTACGTTTTGTGATAGAGACTGAAATCATATTTTGGTCTTACGTTGTCTTGTTACATTTAAGTAATTGGTAGTAAGTTGAAATTAATTTAAAACCGTAGATAAAATCCCAAGGTAAAATCTATTCACATTAACCCAGTTTTCATAAATAATACATAAAAAACTTTGTGGCTCATTAACTCTAGGGCAGATAAAAACGTCTATATTAGAGTGCAGAGAATTTTATGAATGTGCAAGCCTGATGTGGTGTCAGAGATAAAGCACTTAATCACAACTAAAGGCTGCTCCAAAGGCCACTGTAACACGTTAGTGCTTGATATTACCTGCTAGCAAAACGGCTTTGGCTCCTGCCTTGGTGATGTAAAGACTGCTGGACACACTCAGTTTCAGGCTCCCATATCCCAAGATGGTGTTGTGTTTTCTCCTAAAAGGCTCCCACACTTTTAGTCTAAGGAACAAATGAAATCCAATAGTTATACCAAACCTACAATTTGGCTGTGGATTGTACTGTACTGAACAGCCAGTGCCTTGCATAAATATTCACCCTTTAACTTTTAAATATAATGTAGTGTTACAACCTGGAAATAAAATGGACTTAACCCATAATACTGAAGCGGAGGGTTCTTATGATTGCATAAGCATTTATCCCCACTGTTGTGAAAACACTAAATAAGTTCTGGTGCAACCAGTTGCCATCACATATTTAGCTGACTAGAGTTCACCTCTTGAGATCATTGTCCCATGGGATCTCAATATTCACAATAATTCCTGGAAGGCCCAAACTTAAAAGCACTCTTGAAAGTTGCTCTGGATAAGGATATCTGCTAAATGTTGTAAATGTAGGTGTAAATGTCTTATGCCTTATGGAAATGAACCCCACAGGAAACCTCACAGACTGGGCCTACTTGGCTCTATGAGTCTATCAGCTACCACATACTTGTTACCCTTGGCAATGCCAAAGGCAATTCTGCTGGCATCGTCTGTGATGGCCACACAACAAATTCCAGGTTCATTTTTCAGTCGCTTTTGCACCTGGATCAACAAAATCACAGAAAAAACCCTTTTTTTCTAATTTTCATAGTTCATAGACTTATCACACTGTATCATTTCTTATTAGCATTGATATATTAAGTAAAGGATAAAACAAGTCAGTATATGTTATTATTTGGAAATAATCAGCAACAGGATGGTGTGATGTTGTTACCACCCCAGTTTATTTTCTTTTCCAATACCATTATGTCCCAATGTTTTGTTCTTCTTAAACCACAGAAATTTGCCAATTAATTTTTAAAATATAATTAAATGGTCAGTGTTAGGATTCAGGTTAAGAATTCAATGGTGCTATTGTACAGTATAATAACTATTAACATGAATAAATAATAAATAAATAAAAACATGTATTGGACAAACTTTTTAAGTGCCTTAAATTTTCAGGACCACCTTTATGAGGAATTAATAAAGTAAAAAAAAAAACTGTGGACATTATAAAGTTACTGTGTCCAACATACCTTTCCATGCTGTGTGTCCCAGAGAGTGAGGTAAGGTATTCGCTGGGTTTCATTGTAGTTAGAGACGACCAAGTGCCTTCCTGAGTGTGTGAGCGCCGCAGTACGGAGACCCAGAAGGGACCAACAATCTTCAAGTGTGTGCAAGTGCTCCTGGGAGACCACACTGAACACATTCAGGTGGTGGGCAAAGTAGGAACATATTACAACCTGACCAAGAGAAAGAATGGAGTGGAAATAAACAGAGCTACCTGAGAATATAAGTGTATGATCAGGGAGAGGTGTACAGGCCCATACCTTTACAAAATATGCTTTTACAAAAAGTTTTAGACGGACTGTTTAAAGTTCTCCTCGAACAGTACCTTTTCATCTCCACTGAGGAGGTACTGGTCTATGGAGTTGTATTTCTCCCTCTCTAAGCACTGCTGCACTTCTTTCTCCCTCTGTAACTCACTCTCCTGTCTTCTCTTTCTGGCAGTCTTGCTCTCTGTGCGCCAGTCCCACGGCATTACCAGCTCTGTAGAAGCACACAACGCCCTCCAGACTATAGCCATTTGAAGAATTTTGAATAAACACATTTTACCAGGCACAAAGTCATCGCTGCTGATATGTGTGCTCTGTAGTATCTGATGGATTGTGAAGTCATTTTCAGATTTTCTTCTTAATAAAGATGCATGCAGGCACAAACTTTGAGAAGAGGAATAGTTCTATTGAAGCTTCATGTACATACACTGGTGCTGTTCCTTCAAATTTCAGTCCTCAACTGCCCACATACCAAAAAACATTTCCGTATTCCCCATCTTACCTAGGTATCTACCCCAAGATCAGCACAAAGATAAAATTGTCTTCTATGTAGGCCCTGACAAACACATTCCTGTTCATAATACATGTCCAGTGAGGAGGTTTTCATTAGCACATGAACCCTGAGAAGATTTATTGTATCACAATAAAATGGTAAGTTTATTTTAACTTGACACAGTACATAAGGTTGCATGCATCAAATATTAGCAGTATACTTAACTAGTATAATATATCTGAATGAAATTCATTTTATACAGAAAATAGGCTTACCATGTTTCCAATCAGTAAATATGTTGTCATTTTATGTTTAGAATTAAAGTCAGAGCTGAACAGTGACATTTCAATTTGACAGGCAATTTTCAAACAAGGAGATTACCACATACCTGATCTCTCTCTGGTAGGCACATTGAGGGTCTGACTGACATCAGCCAAGGAGCTGGACTGCAAAGAATCTTTATGGTTCATTTTAATGCGACCTTTAATGTAGCCAGAGTCCAGGTCCCAAATTATCAGATGGTCACTAGGGTTAAACATGCAGAAGGATATTGCACATACTTCCATATATACAGTGGATATAAAAAGACTATACACCCCTGTTAAAACAGTTATTGTGATATTTAAAAAAAAACGAAACCAAGATAAATCATGTCAGTTTTTTCCCCACCTTTAATGTGATATAGCGACAACAAAAGTCAAGTGGAAAAACAAATAAAAACATTTTAGGGAAATAAAAATCGAAATTTTTGTGTAAAGGGGTTTTTATCAACTTAGCACATATTGATTTAGCAATTTTATTCCACTTTTCCTTGCAGAAATGCTGCAGATCTAATGCATGCCAGATCTACTGTGCATAGCCCTCTTCAAGTCATTGGTTCAAGTCACTGGTTTTTGATAGGATTTAGATCCAGGCTCTGACTGGGCCATTAAACAAAGTTGATCATCTTCTGAAGCCATCCCTTTGTTGACATGGATTTGTGCTTTAGGTTGTTGCACTGGAAGTTAACATTTTTCTTCATCTTCAGCTGTTTAACAGAGGCCTTCAGGTTTTATTCCAAACTAGAAAACAAGTTTTGATTTGATCCTTTTTATCAGTTTTGGAGGGACAATTTTGTTCTTGATAATGGTACTGTGGTGCTAAATTTCCTCCACTTATTGGAGGTTCAAAACTCTTTTGTACCCCTCTCCTGATCAATACCTTTTCACTATGACATCTCATACAGTGAGAGGAAAAAAGTATTTGATCCCCTGCTGATTTTGTACGTTTGCCCACTGACAAAGAAATGATCAGTCTATAATTTTAATGGTAGGTTTATTTGAACAGTGAGAGACAGAATAACTACAAAAAAATCCAGAAAAATGCATGTAAAATTTTTTTATAAATTTATTTGCATTTTAATGAGGGAAATATGTATTTGACCCCCCTCTCAATCAAAAAGAGCACACTCTTAAATTGAGTGCTCCTAATCTCAGTTTATTACCTGTTTAAAAGACACCTGTCCACAGAAGCAATCAATCAGATTCCAAACTCTCCATCATGGCCAAGACCAAAGAGCTCTCCAAGGATGTCAGGGACAAGATTGTCGACCTACACAAGTCTGGAATGGGCTACAAGACCACTGCCAAGCAGCTTGGTGCGAAGGTGACAACAGTTGGTGCAATTATTCGCAAATGGAAGAAACACAAAAGAACTGTTAATCTCCCTCGGCCTGGGGCTCCATGCAAGATCTCACCTTGTGGAGTTTCAATGATCATCTGAACAGTGAGGAATCAGCCCAGAACTACACGGGAGGATCTTGTCAATGATCTCAAGGCAGCTGGGACCATAGTCACTAAGAAAACAATTGGTAACACACTACGCCGTGAAGGACTGAAATCCTGCAGCGCCCGCAAGGTCCCCCTGCTCAAGAAAACACATATACATGCTTGTCTGAAGATTGCCAATGAACATCTGAATGATTCAGAGGACAACTGGGTGAAAGTGTTGTGATCAGATGAGAGCAAAATGGAGCTCTTTGGCATCAACTCAACTTGCCGTGTTTGGAGGAGGAGGAATGCTGCCTATGACCCCAAGAACACCATCCCCACCGTCAAGCATGGAGGTGGAAACATTATACTTTGGGGGTATTTTTCTGCTAAGGGGACAGGAGAACTTCACCGCATCAATGGGACGATGGACACGGCCATGTACCGTCAAATCTTGGGTGAGAACCTCCTTCCCTCAGCCAGGGCCTTGAAAATGGGTCGTGGATGGGTATTCCAGCATGACAATGACCCAAAGCACACAGCCAAGGCAACAAAGGAGTGGCTCAAGAAGAAGCACGTTAAGGTCCTGGAGTGTCCTAGCCAGTCTCCAGACCTTAATCCTATAGAAAATCTGTGGAGGGAGCTGAAGGTTTAAGTTGCCAAACGTCAGCCTCGAAACCTTAATGACTTGGAGAAGATCTGCAAAGAGGAGTGAGACAAAATCCCTCCTGAGATGTGTGTAAACCTGGTGACCAACTACAAGAAACGTCTGACTTCTTTTATTGCCAACAAGGGTTTTGCCACCAAGTACTAAGTCATGTTCTGCAGAGGTCAAATACATATTTCCCTCATTAAAATGCAAATCAATTTATAACATTTTTGACATGCGTTTTTCTGGATTTTTTTGTTGTTATTCTGCCTCTCACTGTTCAAATAAATCTACCATTAAAATTATAGACTGATCATTTCTTTGTCAGTGGGCAAACACGTACAAAATCAGCAGGGGATCAAATACTTTTTTCCCCCACTGTACATGTTTTGTAAGCTCTTTACAGACCATGGACTCAGCCGTTGGAAGAAACCAAGAAGATGGCAAGAAAGTCCTAGACAAACAGCTAATCTTTATATGTGGTTAATAAGAATCACGTCATTGATGGCAGGTGGATGATAATTAATTTTGAACATGAGTTTGAATGTGATTGTTTAATTTAGACCTAAGTTACATGCCCTGTTATAAATTTGCATAAATGTTGCAGAAGTGTGTACGTTTATGCAACCAAATAAGTTTTTTCTTTCCCTTTTTTCTAAAAAGAAAAAAGACTGCATACATTTATTTCTTCCCTAAAATGTTTCTATTTGTTTTTCACTTGAATGATCTGACATGATTTATGTTGGTTTGACATTTTAGATCACAAAAAAACTGCCATTCTTATGAGTGTGTAGACATTTTATAATCCAGTGTATGTAAAGCATACAATATATACAGATATAGCATATTGTCAAATCTTTCATTTATGTTTGACACTTGAAAACTACAAGAAGAATGTAAAAAAAAAACAAAAATGTAAGTTTATAATAATTTAATTTACCTATGAATTAATTTAATAAAGAGAATTCTAACCGAGTCTCTGACAGGCCAAGCAGTAGCTCCCCCTTCATGAGCAGGTAGTCTTTTTCAGGGCAGGGTACAATGAAAAGGCCAGATTGCTTCTTAATATAGCTTCTTGATAGAAGATCATACACCAGAAGTGTCTACATATTCCCAGAAAAAAAAAATTATAAACATTTGAAGCATATTTTTTTCAAGCTTCAGTATTACCAAGGGCTCCAATCTAATGGTTTTGATTGACACAAGTGTTATTTTTTTGTAGCATTACAGATAGTATATATGCAGTATATACTGTATATTACATTTGATTTTAATATACAGATGGGTGAAAAAATTAATGGGAAAAAACTGTGGCTCTGTCATCCTTTGGGTCTATATGTGCCCAGAGAAGGTTGGCTCAATACAAATCAGTGACCAATCACCTTTATCCTATGATGAAAAATTTGTATCCTGATGGGAGTGGTCTCTTCCAGGATGACAATGTTCCCATTCACAGGGCACAGGGGCTCATTAAATGGTTTGATGAGGGTAAAAATCCTATGATGTGACCTTCACAGTCATATTATACACAACTGAACACCTATGGGAGATTTTGGACTAGCATGGTAGATGGCATCCTCCACCATCCTCATCAAAAGACCAACTGAGGGAATAGCTTTTGGGAAAATGGTGTTGATCCCTCCAGTACAGTTATATAGATTTGTAGACTCGGTGCCAAGCCTCACTGATGTTGGTTTGCCATGCACCCTAAGACACTTTATGGGGCTTTTTGTTCGGTTTTTTGTCATCCATCTATATATTGCCAAGTTCTCTAAGGTTAAGTTATTAGCAAGAAAGTAAATTTATTGTATAGGATTATACATAGTGAATTTACTATTGATTCTTTATTTCTATACAAGAACATGTAATGATTCATAAAGAACACATTAGTAGTGTTTTGTAAATAAAGCAGTGGACCTAGCAGTACAAATCCCATGTATACTTTTAAAAGCCTGTGTTGATCATATATAAACTCAGCAACATAAGAAACGTCCCTTTTTCAGAAGAGTGTATTTTAAAGATAATTTAGTAAAAATCCGAATAAGCTTTACAGATCTTTATTGGAAAGGGTTCAAATAATGTTTTTAATGCTCGTTCAATGAACCGTAAACAATTATTGCACATGCACCTATGGAACAGTCCTTAAGACACAAACAGTTTACAGGCAGTAGACAATTAAGGTCACAGTTACAATAATGTAGGACACTAAAGAGACCTTTCTACTGACTGAAAAATACCAGAAGAAAGATGCCTAGGGTTCCTGCTCACCTCCGTGAACATAGCAATAAACTGTAATGTCTGTAATGTAAGAGGCCTAAGAGAGTGCTACAGGGAGACAGGAAGGACATCTGATCATCCTTGTAGTGGAAAATTTACATGTAACCATGTCCCCCACCCCAGACATGATTGAGAACTTGCAAATGTCTTGGTGGAAGAGTGGGGTAACATCTCAGCAAGAACTGACAAATCTGGTGCAGTCCATGAGGATGAGATGCGCTGTAGTACTTAAAGCAGCTGGTGAACACACAACATACTGACTGTTACTTTTGATATCAATCCCCGCTTTGTTCAGGGACTCATTACTCCATTTCTGATTATCAAATGTCTGTGAAACAGTTGTTGAATCTTTTTTATGGTAATACACATATTTACACATGTTAAGAAATTTGTTACAAATAAAAGCAGATATGAGATACGTTTCTTTTTTTGCTGAGCTTAATTATGTAATATGCAAAGTGTGATATGCAAAGGAATAACTTATACTGCGAAATATAGCATGACGCGTTTGTTTTCTTAAGCCTTTTTCAATTATCATCATTAAATTACAGTTGTACCTGATAAACTGGTGTGGGTGTATCAGTGAAGGTGGCAGTGCCATGGTCAGTCAGGATGTAAAGTTTGAGGTCTCGCACCAAAACAACATCAGCGCTGGTGAATAAGCTGTGTTCCACCCGGACAGGCCGTGTCCTGAACCGTGCTCGCCTTATGTTCCACACCCGCACCGTACCAGGGCGTGTGCTCCGACACACTACATAACTGTTGTGATCAACCACACTCTTGTATAATTATATTATATTATATTATATTATATTATATTATATTATATTATATTATATTATATTATATTATATTATATAGTGATTGATTGTTTTGCAGTTATGGTATTCGGTTCAATTATTAAGATACGCTAGAAAATATTATGGTTATATTAGTGTGTGAGTGTCTACCTGGGATATTTATCCATAGGTATAATCTCCTGAATGCCATCACTCTGTACTCTGTGAATGTTGTATGTGAGCGACTGGTCATTGATTCTGGTAGCCAGATTCCACAGGCGCAGGTACCGCTCTCCCATACAGAACCCCACACAGAAACGCAGGTCAGAACATATACCTACACATACAAAATAGTTGTAAACAAATGCTCATACTAGGTTACAGCTACATCTCTATATGTGCCATATTCAATGCATTATCAAAATATTTGATCTTTTTTCTAAATAAATATATTGGTTTCATGTTCTTGTATAAGTATATGTATCTTGTGTAATTCATAATGTCATGAAAAATAAATTACACATACTTAAATTACAAATAAATTATGACCAAAAAAAATTTTATTTCTGCAATGTAGGTTTAATGTTCATACTGTATAAGGTACTATGTGTCCTGACCAACCTGCAGTCAGAAGGCCAGGGAATCGTGCCATATGTTTATGATCTTCAGTTTCTAGATTCCAGGTATTGATTTCTGTGGTTCCGTTATGAGGTGAGGGGCAAAAGACCACTAAATGGGTGCCACCCTTATTGATAGTAACATGGGAAATGTAATCCTGACCGCATCCCATAATAGAGCGCAGGTACTGAAAAGAAGAAGTGCTGAAGAGCTCGATGTGTATTATATCTCTGTGTCTCTTATAGGGATACCTTTTACATTAGAAAGGAAAGGATAGATTTCAGCTTTTGATAGTGAATATGTTAGTATGACAGGTCCATGATAATAGAGGGTAAATAAATAAATAAATACTTGAGAAATGTAATTTCTTTATACTAATACATTTAGCTAACCTTAGTTCTAAAAGAGGTTTAAAAAGATGCCAAGTTATGTACTATAAGCAATATTACTATATGCAACATGAAGTGTAAAAACGTGCTGTTACCTGCAGAAGAGCAGGAAGTACTGAGAGTTCATTTCCACAGCCTGTATGGAAGCAGCTTGATGCTGAGCTTTTAGAGTAACCAGTAGTGACCCCGTTCTAGCACTGAAAACAGCAGCCTCTCTGCCACTTCTGAGAAAAACAGAGAGGAAAAAATACAGAGACTTAAAATGTGAAAAACAGACAGAAACTGTGACCAGGTTCCCATTAAAAATTGCACCAGTGCTAGTGGTGTCAGTAAAGTCTATTTAACGTCCGTCACAATGACTCTGTTGCCAGAGCAGTGCACTAACAAATCTAAATGCTTTAAACAGCCTGTTATTGTGGCCTATGGGTTTTTCCATTGTCCCTGTTGTCATTCCAAAACAACTCTCAGTGCATTCAAAATAACCTAATGCTTACAAACTGGTTTCAGTTATTAATGTACACTCACTGAGCACTTTATTAGGAACACCGGTACACCTACTTATACATGCCATTATCTCATCAGCCAATCGTGTGTCAGCAGTGCAATGTAATGTAATGTAAATAAAACCATGTAGATATGGGCCAGCAGCTGATGCTTGATGTTCACATCAAGCATCAGAATGAAGAAAAAATGTGACTTCAGCGATTTTGACTGTTGTTGGTGCCAGTTGGGCTGGTTTGAGTATTTCTATAACTGTTGTTCTGGGATTTTCACACACAATAGTCCCTAGAGGTTATACACAGAATGGTGTGAAAACACAAAATATCCTGTGCACGGAAGGTCTGCAGGGTGAAACACCTTTTTGTTGAGAGAGATCAGAGGAGAATGACCAGACTAGTTTGAGCTGACAGGAAGTCTATATTAACTCAAATAAGCACTCTTTACATATGAGGTGAGCAGAAAAGCATCTCAGAATGCACAACACATTAAACCACTCCTGTCAGCCAAGAATATGAATCTGAGACTATCACGGGCACAGACTCACTGAAAAAGACCAGGTGATTTTTAGTTTGTTTTTTTGTAAATATTCAACTGTCCAGTTTGGGTGATTAGCTATTAGGCTAAATAAATAACTGCATGAATGTGCAGGTGTACCAGTGTTCCTAATAAAGTGGACGTTGAGCGTAATTCTGGACACCTGCAACAATTCAGTAAGAACTCTCTTGGCATTAAAATCACAATGCAATCTATTATTTGCAATAACCACAACTTTAAACAGTCAATCAAGTGTCATATTACTCATCATATGTGGGAGATATTTCCTATCTGTTTCGTTATAATAGTAGAACTAATGCCATAGTTTCATTATCCATACGTTTATTTCATCCTATCAGTCATTCACAATTGAAGGAAAGATACGTATGTGTGGGGAAACATACTGGTGCTATGGATGTGACTGGTAACTATTAGAAGTGATGACACAAACACTTGTGAAGAATGAAAATGAATATTCGAACAGGTATCTGCATGACCAGGCAATCAAATCAGTTCAGAAACTGCAACAGTGTCATTTTAAGCATGGCTGATATTAAATGACATATGTAATAGTAAAACTGAATTAATAAAAGTGAAACTCCATAACTACACACTTAACAGGTCATTGTGGTTATATACAGTATGTAGGTGTGTGAGGAAGATACACAAGCATTAATTTATTTTCATTAAAATGTTATTAGTTGAGCTTTTAAACAATTAGTTTTAGCCTTATATTATATAGATTGTGTGGTTTACTGACGTATATATACTAACCTATATCCAAAGAGTACATAATCTTTAACAGAGTTGTGAGAGATCAGAATGGAGTTGTCTTTGTGAATGGGGTCACAACCAAGAGTGAGGTTCACACAGTGAAGCAGTGAGCAGGACTCTGCTAAATCAAACACCTAACGATAAAAAATAAAGAGAACAAGAAGTTTGTTGCAGAGTTCCCCAATAATTACTATGCATAGATAACATTTCAACATCTAACACAATGGTGTACTGAAGGTGTCTTGCCTTGACTATGTGCATGCCATCGTAAAAGACCACCAACAGTCGTCCATCACAGGTAGATGTGATGAGAGGAACATCCAGTGACAGTGAATCTGTATATAGCACCTTTCCAGAGTGTACCTCTTGCACTGTAAGTCTGTGTCCCATCCTTAGTACCAACACTGTGTCTTCCAGACAGAGAGCAAGCGCTTCAGGAGCGCAATATGGATTAGAGCTCACTGAACTGGGTATGGTTTTGGCAAGGGTTACTGAATCGTCCAACTTCCAGACATTAAGAGTTCCATCCAGAGAGCATGATACTGCAAACAAACAAGCCCCTGCTTTTACACCCCACCAAAACCAATCAAAAAGAGAAAAAAAAAAAAAATTTCACCTATTTTACATAAAAACAATTTGGAGGGCAATTTACCTAATTACTTTACAAGTCCAAAAGTATAAGAGAAAGAAATTAAGAGCTTTCAATCCTTAGGGATCATGTACTTTTCTTATTGGTCACATTCCAGTTCATCCCTTTCCATATTACCTATAGATTACATAAATCATGCTTTATAGAAAGTCTTACCAATGTGTTTTTTCCTATTTACTCATTTTGAACTTCATCTCTTTGTGGGTGTGACTATGGTTAAATTTGCAAATAGAAACACTTAAAGTAGTAAATTTAAAATGTGCACTCTATAAATAATATTGAAAAGACTGACCTTCTAGATCGTGCAACAGAAAAGCATTTAGTAAATTAAATCCAGATGAATGCCACATCAGTGTTTGCACCCCAAAACTCTAACTGATGTCTCATGATTCCTTACTTGTATCTCAAATATACCCTGGAAAGGGGTGTCAGCCCTTTGCAGAGCACAATTGCACACACATTCACACACCATAGACAATTTGGAAATGCAAATCGCATGTCTACAACACATGTCTTTGGACTGGGGGAGGAAACCGGAGACCCCCAAGGAAATCCCTGAAGCATGGGAAGAACTTGCAATCTCTGCACAGACACAGAGGTGGGAATCAAAATCCCAACCTTGGAGGTGCGAGGCAAATGTTCTAACCACTAAGCCACCGTGCCATCCGTAATATATATATGCAATAATATTTTCCTTAAACTTAACTGAGAGTGTAAACAGTGTTATCAGCAACACAGTTCTACCTGCAATTAGAGTGTGTTTTATTCCTCCTGGTGGCAGGAGGCAGCTGTAAGATGGCACCAGGACAGGCACTGATGAAAATTGGCACTGTGTCAACAAATCGTGCAAGTAAGAGAAGCGCTGAGGGTCACCTGCAGTGGTATGCCAGGGCAATAAAGAACTGTCAATGCAGAGAAAGCCACCACTAACTGTAAAATGTTTCATGTGCATGTTCACAATACCTGGAGCCACAGGCTTATCCTGGGCAGTGATGTGGAGGAGACGCCCCAGTAATTGAGATGCCAGTTGACATGGGTCCTTCAACAGCACAGGGCGTGAGAGACAGAGAGCCTGGGCCAAAACATCTATGTCAGGCAACTCTCTGTAGCACAAGCACAAAAAACACACAGAAACTGATTACACATTACAACATCTTAAAACCAAACTTAATATAATTCTACTAGACACACATATAGATCAATATTTCTAACTATCTTACTTATCTGGCATGACAGCAGCTTTTAAATCCTCTTCTACATGGCTGATGGACAGACCCCAGATTTTATGCAGCAGGAACTCGTAGTTAAAGAGGCACTGGCTGAGCAGAGACTGAATCTGGCCTGAATGTACGAGATGGTAGGGCAGTCCGTGAAGCTTACGCAAATTAAACATATAACTTTTCCTGCCATCACCCTCTCTACTCCATGCAAGTGGCTGGAAAATATGACTATCAGAAGCACTGTAGCTGAAATAATCTGCAAAGTCTGCATGGATAGCCCTCTTTGAGTCTTCTGTTTTCAGATAACGTTGTGTGATGACATGGCTGAATTCGGTGTGGGTCCAGCACAATACCCATGTCCCATCACTTTCCACCTCCATAATGTGATACCTGAGTTCCCACCTCAGCCGGGCCAAAATACCATAAAGTACACTGGGATATCCTGAGGTGCTTGGAGGTTGATTGTATAACTGTGTAAGCTCCTGAGCAACCCACCTGTCTTGTCCTAACAGTTTCAGAAGTTCCTCTTCTGTCACACCACCACGTGAGAGTGAGATCAGTGATGTGGCACGCCGCACCAGATTCTCACCATACTTATGCTCTAAATGTGCCAAGAGATTCATGAAAAGACCTCTTAAATCCTCAGGAAGGGAGAGCTGTTCTGGTGAGGAGAAAGAAGTCCATGTTCTGCTTTCAATGTAGGCAAATCTAAGATACACAGGAAAAGGACAGGAGAGACACGAGCGCAGTAAGATGCCCCACTGGTCCTCTTGAAGCTGATAAGAGTCAGACGCAAGCTTACAGGTCAGACTGGCTTTGATTTCCTCACTGCTCAGAGGAGGAATGGCAAGAACTGAGACCTTAGCTTGCGTCTGTAAGAGATGGGAGAAGGATATAAGAAGGAAAGGAAAGAAACAAAGAAATAAAGAAATGATGAACAGATGGAGAGAATATGGAAAAATAAGACCCAATGTCCCATACTATACTCAGAAGTTGTGGAGAAAAGGGGCACCTGTAGCAAGTGGCCCAAAGTGGACTGTGCATTGGCAGACAGAATAGCATAGACATGTTGAGGTAGTGGAGTGTAGAGCCAGGACAGATCAGCTTCATGTTCTTCACTCAGCTCATCCAGACCATCGACCACCAGAGCCAGAGGTCTGTTCTCATTCACCAACATCAACAACGAACGCAGCTCATTGCACAGCTGTGCCAAAGACTGTGGGGTGAGAAGCAGATTTAATTAGACACACTGCACTTAGAATGTATCAACTGTAGTGCAACTCAGTGGTGGCATGTCCACAGGGGCAGGTGGGGCAGAGCCTCAACATTTATATTAGCCATTAAACAATTGTTGAATGTTGAATGGTTTCAAGTGCTTAATCACAACTCTATACAAATTACCTATTTTGACTGAGAATTGAAATGTGACGGATATAAACGGATGCTTATTTCATTTGGTTGCCTTTCTACATGTTGCGCAATCATGGGGCAGCATGCTCACTTCCCCATTTAGTTCCATAAAGTAAAAAATTTACAGAGGTGTCCAGAAATTAGAACTGCCACAAATGTTAATAGAGGACCATTGTGGCAGGAATCATGCTGCTCCACACTTTATGAACATTTTCAGTGGAGGACAAGCAGCTGTCAGAACAGCTAATAACACAGATGGCAGGGTCTGGTTTAAAAACACTCTGCAGCTACCAAGGTCTTGTTTTATAGCAAATCTTCTGAATTAAACCTAATACATTTCTGCACACAAAGGCAAGATATAAGAGCTGACAGTATGTCCATAATCTACACAACTGTTTCTATTGTAAGACACTGAATGTGCACCATTGTGATCTTGTTTCCCATGTAATATATATATATATATATATATATATATATATATATATATATATATATATATATATATATATATATGTTTATATATATATATATATATATATATATATATATATATATATATATATATATATATGATGCATGTGTGTGCACTGTGCACCTCACACACTTGAACAGTATCAATAAGAATCACGCCTGCTGTATTGAACACAGTTGATGAACAAAAGTACATCTACATCCTTTCAACAAAAAAAAATGAAAAAAATCTATGGTCCCAAGTCACTGCTAGTGCTAGTAGTTTATATAAGAAGAGAGTTCCTTAGAGAGCTTATATAAATACAGAAATGCCTTACTGGGTCAAGTCAAAGACAATATAAATAATGTGATAATGCTATGAAAACTGGAGTGATCAGTTACCTCTGATATTTCTGTGTTTTTGCAGTAGACTTCTGCTATCTGTGTACAAAGCTTTTGCAGGAGAAGACGTACATTTCTGCTGTCTGATGTCAGTCCAACAAAACACACCAGCACTGTCACGTCTCTGAGATTAAACAGAATGAAATGTTACACTACTAAAACCAACCAAGGGATCTAAGTTACCATACTCATCCATACTTAAATTTTTGTTGATCTCTGAAATGCCTTTTTTTTTGCCTACCCAGGTATCCAAGTTGGTAAAAGCTGTGTCACTTTGGCAAGGATGGTGCTTTTCCCTAAACCTGGCTCTCCTAACAGCAGCAAAGCATTCTGGGAGGAAGCTGACTTTTGCAGGGCATCCCTCACTTCCTGCAGGAAGTTCTGTCTAAGCTCAAAGCTCTGTGCTCTGAAAAAAAAAAAGAATAAATAAACCCAATTAAATCAGTGAGGAAATTATATTATTGCAATAATATAAGATAAGATCTGCATATGGTCATACAAACTAAACAACAATAAAACAATACAAGTAGTTTGAAACTCACAGTGTTTTTCCATGTTTAAGGTGAAGCTGAATCTCCTCCTGAATTTGAGTTTGTGAAGCTTCTTTTCTCATGATATCAAAAGAGCTTTTGATTGGTTTTATGTGCATCACCCTGAAACAAAAATGACCATATTTAACCTGCCGTCTGTACATTCTGGTAAAGAACAACCCATCTTTTAACATCTATACCTGCTGAAGGCTGCCATGACTGTGCGTAAGAAATGAGAACAGAGACGTTCTGTGTAGAACTGATGTGATCTGTTGTGTTTGGGGCTGAGACCTTTCCTCCCCCAGCTCACGTTAATCTCATAGATATTAGTGTGTGGCAGCTTCAAGATGAAAGCACAAACAGAGACATATTTATATGACCACATATACACAACTGCATTTATACCACCATCAACATTATCATCAACCAGTTGAGGGAATATTTCTTGGATGGTGTTCATCCCTCCAGTACAGTCCCGGAGATGTGCAGAATCTATGGCAAGACACACTGAAGCTGTTCTGGAGGCACATGGAGACCAAGTCATTTTGACCTGAACAGAACATAATGTTTAACTATCTCCTATTATCATTGGTAAGCAGATAAGTAATCCCCTACTTTACCTTTCTGTGAATGTTGTGGATGAAGTTCTGCTGTGCTTGATACAGGGTGTGGTTGAGTTCTGCTCTTCCTTTCTGCAGGTCAATGAACTGTGAGGCATATTCACTCTTCAGGTTATACAGCAGGTCAGTGATGGTGCGCTTATAACAGTGACTGTACTCCTCAGCAGGGATCTTTGCTCCAAAGCCCTGTTCTACCTCACAGTCCAATACTGAAATACAAAAAGCAACGTACATTTATTTAAAATAAATTATGTCCACACTGTTTATTTCACATGGAAAGAAACACCACACAAACCTGTCCTAAGCAGGCATAAGGTTTCTGCCTCTCCAATAGCTTCTGGCCCGTAACGCTGCAGCACTCTACATATTTGCTTGCAGGAAAAATGCCATGCTTTCCTGGCTGCTATCCTACGCTCCCCATCACGGCTCAGGAAGTCAGGGTGGTGCGTACTGAAGTTCATAGAAACACCAGGAAAAGCAATCAGTTAGTTTGCACACTTCTAATAGTCATTCAGCTCGATGACATCACACTAATATGGAATAAATTGGTCAAAACCATTTCTGTCTCTATTATTTCAAACCCGAGTTACACATACAAGCACGTACACTATATGGCCAAAAGTATGTAGACACCTGAACAATCATACCCATATGTGTTTGTTGAATGTACCATTTGCTGTTACAATAACCTCCACTCATCTAGGAAAACTCTCCACTAGATTTTGGAGTGTGACTGTGGAGATTTGCTCATTCAGTCACGAGAGCATTAGTGAGGTCAGACAGTGATGTCAGGTGAGGAGGCCTAGGGCACAGTTAGCATTCTTGTTCGTTGCAAAGGTGTTAAGTGGGGTTGAGGTCAGGGCTCTGTGCAGGCAACCCAAGTTCCTATACTCCAACCTTCGCAAACCATGTCGTTATAGACCTCATCTTGTGGACAGGGCATTTGTCATGCTGTAACATGTTTTGGCCTCTTAGTTCCAGTGAAGGAAACTGTAATGCTACAGCATACAAAGACATTATATATAACTGTGTGCTTCCACATTTCTGGCAACATTTTGGGAAAGGCCCACATATATAGGTGTGATGGTCAGGCATCCACAAATGTGTGGCCATATAGTGTATGTCAGAGTAAATACTGTGAATGTGAAAAATGGCATGCCCATTCCATCCATCCATCCATCCATCCATTCCATCCATTTATTCTCTATACCGCTTATCCTACTGCGTCACGGGGAACCAGGGGCCTATCCCAAGGCGGGATACACCCTGGACAAAGTGCCAATCCATCACAGGACACAGTCACATACACATTCACACATACCAATCAGCCGAGGAAACCACCCGCAGCACAGGGAGAACATGCAAACTCTACACAAAGGGCCATGGCGGAAATCGAACCAACAAGCCTGGAGATGTGAGGGGAAAGTGCTTACCACTAATCCACTGTGCGCCCATGCCCATTCCAATTTATGCTTTATTTTCAGATTAACATAGGTTTTTATCATTCTGATAACAGCTAACAGGCCTTTATGAGGGCTAATCCCCACCACTGTATTTAACTTTTGTAAATAATTAAAACATTGGAAGCATATACTGTAAATACTTGAAGATACACACTGAGAATTTAGACTAAAAAAAAAAAATCACATTGAACTGTCAGTTTCAAGACTGGTTTAACTGGCTTAACTGCTCGTTCAATGGCCACTAAACACCTTAAACCCATTACATTTACATTTATTCATTTAGCAGACATTTTTTTCCAAAGCTTACAAATGAGGTCTAAATGAGATCCAACAATGGATATTCGCTTCTCAAATCTGTATCAGCTCAACAAGTTGTTCAGCATTTTCTCTTTCAATGTTACAGTTGTTAAAAACAAGAAGGCAATTGTAGACAAAAACAAGTTTAACCACACTTATAACCACAACACAAAATCCAAACAATACCAAAAAAAAACCACGGGGAAATTTAAGTGTGGTTCTCAGACATATCACATGTCATGTTTAACACAGTTTCACATGCAGCAAATGGGTTTTTTATTTTCACGTGATTCAACAACCTTTCATTCACACTGCACCCAGCATGAATTGATATTAATAAGACAAATTAATTTTTACAATAAAATTAACTTTATAACTAGCTTCTTAAAACTGAGCATATAAACTAAATTACTTCTTTACTGTCTACCTGACAGGCAGCAGGCGGTACTCAGATGGAACTGTGTTCTCATCTAGCTGGTACCATGTCAGCAAGAGGGTCAAATCCCGATCAAAGTCTGCCCAACATCTTGCTAAGCAGGCCTCTTCTCCATCTTCTCCATAGGAATTGGTGTTTTCGCCTATTAAAGCAATGCTTCCTGCAATCCCATCCTTTTCAGACCCCTGTGGCTCCGGTGTAAAACTGTCAGTACTGCTACCGGTAATGCTAAATTGAATTTCCGTGGGTGTTTCTTCCAAGTCTGAATGCCTCTTGGAAACTCTTTCCCTGTCTCTTGTAATAATTTTTAAAATTGCTTCCAAGTCTTTTTGGGAGATGGTGGTTGGTAATGACTGGACCTCATGCTTCTGACCTGTAAACAGCTGTGGAAATACAGCAGTGGAATGAAGCGAATAAAAGTAGAAAAAACATTGTGTCCATGATTAAGTATATTGATTTCTTCATTAAATTCAATATTTTTACAATTGCTGATAAAGATAAGGTAAGAAAGGCAGAGAGACTCACAAAAAAGTTTGGCCCCACTGTCTCTTGGCACTTCTTAAGCATCTCCAAATGTAACTCTAATGAATCATGTTGGTCAGTAACAGGGTCTTCCACACCTCTGCGCAGGTCCACCATTCTGAAATCATATCCTCTCTGCTTACAGTAGAGGTACAACTGAGGATACACGTTCTCCATCAGCGCAGTACGTTCTACAACTGTATCTAAAAATGTTTTTAAAAAAACACACTCAACCTCTATTCAAAAACAGCATTCAAATCTATTTACCTTTTCATAAAGACAATGGAACGGCTCTCTTACACTTTGGGGCAAGAAAAATGAGCCAAGGTTCTTTTAGCCCAAAAATGTCGATCATTCAAAGTTAGAAAAGTTACCAAGCAATACTGAAGCAATAATTGCTTTTGTTGGATTTGCTATAAACATTTAAATATCTAAATAAATTTCTCTTATGAATAATGAATTTTTTGGCATACATTTGCAGCCATTACATTTTACATATAGATGCAAGAGTGGACAACAGTTGAATAAATGTATTTTGGTACTACTGTATATTTGTTATCTTGGTATGATATCTCGGGATAAGCCACCAGAAAACTGTCAGGCACAATCGCACACACACTCACACACCCATTCACACACTACGGACAATTTAGAGATGCCAATCTGCCTACTACACATGTCTTTAGACTGGCGAGAAACCCAGAGTACCTGGAGGAAGCCCCCAAAGCATGGCCATGGCCATGTTATACCGAGTTATAGCATTACATTTATCCCTGTTTGTTTGAATATACTGTAGATAAGCCACTGGACTGCAGTGTGGAATTTGAGGATGGTAGAACTCCGTCTAAGGGCTTGGGGCAGGTTTTGTTCATTTGTTATCTGTAACTGGCTATATTTAACTAAGTTGACCGAATGTCTTTGCCAATGCCAGGTTAGAATATAAATGAATTTCAGCAGGCTGTATGATTACATGTATCTATTATTCATCTTCAGTGGTTGTCATTCTTACCTTTATATCCCCCACACAAATAGATCATAATCCTCCTCTCGACATGACAAAGTCCATCTGTCTCCCATTGTAGGGAATTTGTTCTTATACAGTCCGGCACATTTTCATCCCATTTCTTAGAATGTGAACTATCTCTCTTCTCAAGTCGACAGCTTCTACATGTTCCCTGGGAAGAGCCCAGGAGTGGTGCCTTGTCTGCACAATATGGCAAAGCAGGAAAGTCTTCTTTGTCCCATTTCTCCTCCATTATTAAGCTTGGCAGAAACTGTGGATCAATGTCCAATGAGCCTGCAGTTATGCTTTTTCAGTGAAGAATCTACAGTACACTTAGTCAATAATGATAAATTAAGATTGTATTACCACAGAAGAAAAGACACAAGACACAATGTGCTCTAGAAATGGAAGAAGGAGACATACAAGAGGAGTGGAAAACTCACTTGTGGTAATGACTTAACAGGGCCACTGGAAATGGATGGAAAACTTATAACTTCATGTTTCTGTAAATAGTGAAAGAAAGTAAGCTCCTGGTCCTGTTTAGACTGTTTACAATTTTTACATAAAGTGTTGCATCAAGCCCAAGATAATAGCTCCACTGGCACTTACTTGTATTGGTACTGAAATTATAATGAATTGCTTCTTTGTAACACAATGTTAGTTTGAAGATGGCTTTTAACTACAACTGATATGAACAGTTTTACTACAATGGATTAAGACTACAATTGTTATGACAGCTTTAGGACTCTAATTGCCATGAACAGTTCTGCACTCAAGTCTCCTGGTTATGAATTACCTGGTTACACAATTACACCTTTTTAACCATATAGTACATGGTTATAAAAGGGAATTGTTAATTATTGTTAAATAACCCAGATGAGGATGGGTTCCATTTTGAATCTGTTCCTTTCAAGATTTCTTGCTTATTTTGTCTCAGAGAGTTTTTCCTTGCCATCATGTCCTCTGGCTTGCTCATTTGGGATAAACTTATACATTTAAAATGTGTACACTGAATTTATATATTTCTGTAAGGCTGCTTTATGACAATTTCGATTGTTAAACGTGGTATACAAGTACAATCTAAATAAATTGGGCAGAATAAGACAGATTTTAAGGGTAAAATGTAAGTATATGTAACAAATACACTTTCAGTATTTGTGCAGGTTAAATTTTGAGTTAGTTTTAGTCTAGTCTATGCTGAATACAAAATAACAAATGTAGGCTACCTATTTTAATGATTTGGTTAAAAATAACAACACACAATAGCTTACGGTTTTGTTTTTCTTTTTAAGTGCAATCCCAGGTCTGTTAACGGCCCACATTGATGAATTTTAGGTTTCCGAGCGTCCAGCTGGATTTAGGCTATAGAAACAGCAAAGAAGCAGTGACAAATAGGTTTAATTTAATTATTATTATTTAGCACAGTGTTTGTCATTCGTGCCATGTCCTGTTTCTGTGTCCTGTCTCTGTTTTCAGACATCCATAGTTACAGCACCCAAACACACAGTCACACTTAATTACTGCGGTAACACATGCAAATGTCACTGAGATATCAGCAAGCAAACTGCTCAACATATTAATCTTTTAATCAAGGCATCACGGCATAATGATCCATAATTAATAAGCAGGCATATCTATAGTATCTGATAATCTATCAGAGATGTCTCTTACTGCACATCTGCCATATTAAAAATAGGGCCTAAGAAGAAGAAGAAGAGGAAGAATTGTCTGCTGAACAAAACAGTAGAAACCATCACATTACAGTTTTTATTAAAACCAATACAACTCTCATTAGGACTCGGAGGAAGAGGATGTGGTGGAAGTTAACTAACCTGCACCGAAACTCAGCTCAAACAACGGGTTATTTCACAAAAAAAGAGAGACTCAGTGGTGACTATTGTGGAAACATACACTATTTTGTAGCTACACCTTTACCAGAAAATCCCACGATGGTAGATCATTTTGTAGTAAATTTGCACTCATGCACAGTTTCCCACAATAGAAGCCGCAACATTTTCCCACAACATGCCAGCAATAGAAGCCAACAGATTACCAGTAGAGACCCACAGGGACCATTAGAGTTTCCATTAAAACCAATATAATTCCCATTATTACCATTAAAAAAATTCTATGAGGGTTCTGTTGGGTTTTTTTCCTGCAAAATTTAAAATAATAATAATTCATATTTCTATTATTATTATTATTATTATTATTATTATTATTATTTTATTATTATTTTAGACTGCCTCGCTTCCTTGCTAAAATACAGTCGGGCACCGTGTGATTATGAGCGCGGGCAGGCACCTGACTCCACTTCCCATCATGCCTTGCATTATTTATATCATGGTGTTAGTAAAATGGCGGCTATGCCAAGCTGCTCTGGAGCCTGTGCGCTTCAAAGAAGCCTAAACAAACTCCTGAGGACTCCATCTGGGTCTCTCAAAACCCAAGCTGAGCCTCTGTATGTAATTTCTCTTGAGCGCTACGGAAGAGACCCGAATTTCGCCGTCCGTTTCCCGGACAGCATTTCTGCTTCGGACAGTCTGTATGATGCCACTGTTACTGACGGAGACTGCAGAGTCAGAGTGTCTCTCGAGCCCAGTCTGAACGCACAGATACACAGAAATAAACTCCGCTGCGGCAGTGTGGTGAGAAATGTGGTGTTCTCTGCTAGTGGCGAAGGGGACAGGGACAGCAGGACATTTCACATCTGTAGCCTCGATGTGGACACTTCAGGCGGGAGCGACGCAGCTCTCCTCTCCCTGTCCTCTGCTCATGTGGACTCACTGCCGTGGGTGGTGGCCGAGGAGCCCAGCCTCGTCCCGCTCAGAGCCCACAGGAGCACTTACCTCCCGCTGTGGAATAATCATGATTTCAGCGGGGAAACGTGGCGGCACACGCCTCCATCTGAGACTGGCGCAGAGGACTCGGAGGAAGAGGATGTGGTGGAAGGTAACCGACCCGTACCGAGACTCCGGCTCAGCTTAGAGCTCAAACAACGGGTTATTGAAGTCTCTTTAACCTACCCGACCTGAGATTTTCTTTCACCTTATACTTTTGATGTTTACATTCCTACATCCTACATTTAAGAAGCACAACCTTTTGTCTATAGTCAGATATTTGCGATTACTTTGAGTAAGTAAAAATTTGAGGCAGACATCCCTTTTCCTTTTCTATTTTAACCTTTGTGCCGAATTTGACAATGTACTTCAGCTTTTACAAGAGTATTGATTTAGATGACTCGATTACTCAATTTTACTTGAGTAATAAATTCTGTTACCTTTACTGGAACACTTGTACCAACAGAACCCACACTACCATGTTAGTGCCACTGCTTTGCTTAAACTGGTACATCATTCAGATATCTGATCAGTGGTGATCTCTTTCCACCGATGGGTATTACAATGAGTTGAACTGTGTATAAGAGCACAAGGGCTTTGGGGTTCAGCAAAAGGAAACTGAAAAGGTGTGCATAACCATTGCAGTGTTTTTTATTGATAACGATTGTGTTCGGATTCTTTTTTCCCCACTCGATGCTACTTGTTAATACTTTGTGTTATTGTGTTGCAGCTTGTTAATGTTCATTGAATTTGCCTTTGAACAGATGTACAGCCGGTAGTGTCTCTAGCAGAGCTCCGTCGGCGCTTCCTGAGCGGCTCACTGCGTCGCAGAGGAGCTCTGTGCGTGCGAGTTCTGCACAAATCCAGACTGATCTATTATGGGAAAGCAGAGCAGAGCTGCGAATGCCCGTACAAGGTCAGAGGTTATGACTGAGTTGACAGGAAACTTGAATGTAGCAAAACCTGTAGTGAGGCCAGCAGGGGGTGCTCACCCTGTGGTCTGTGTGGGGTCTAATGCCCCAGTATAGTGACAGGGACACTATACTGTAAAAACAGCACCGTCTGTTGAATGAGACCTTAAACCGAGGTCCTGACTCTGTGGTCATTGAAAATCCCAGGACACCTATCGTAAAGAGAAGGGGTATAACCCCGGTGGTCCTGGCGAAATTCCCCCATTGGCCTTTATCTATCATGTCCCCCTAATAATCCCTTTATTGGCTACATTAATCTCTCCTCTCCATTAATACATGGTGTGTGGTGGGCGTTCTACCACACCATGGCTGCTGTCGCATCATCCAGGTGGATGTTACACACTAGTGGTGGTTGAGGAGATTCCCACCACCCCATACTATGTAAAGCACTTTGAGTGTCTAGAAAAGTGCTATATAAATGTAACTGTAAAAACATACCGAATTTACTCCTCCCTTCTACTAACTCGTAATTTACCTTCTCTGTCTGTGGCAGGCCGAGCTACAGGTCGCCGACGGCTCCATGAGTGTGTGCGTGGTGCTGTGGAACAGCATATGCTTGGACTGGTACCGTTGCCTGCAGCCTGGTCAGGTTTTAAGACTGTGTCGGTACAGAGTGAAGGACAGCTACAGCAGCCGAAGCAGACAAGATACAGAACCAAATATTGGTACAGAGAAACATCCAGCTACCGTTCTCATCGTTGCGTATCATAGATACAGTTCCATCCGCTGCATTCACTGCACCAGAGAACAGGGTTCTGCTATTCAGGCCTCTTCTGTAAAATTGTTTCTCACCAACCCCAGTATAATTGACACAAATGTAAAAATCCCAATCCAACACATACAATCACTGTTGTATGCTTTTCAGTATTTGGCTTGTCTAGCATTTTAACTTTTCTTTGTTTCTCTCCTCTATCAGAGATCAGTCTAAACTCCAGAAATCCTACAGCTAAAGTAACCATCATTCCAAAGCAGCAAGTTTCACCAGAGTGGGGTTTACCAGACCTGCCACATAACTTCCTCACTGGGTAAACATACATAAACACAGAGGGGGTTTGGGTTTATTTTTTTATAGAATGAGTAAAGGTGTTTTTTTTGTTGTTGTTTTTTTAAACTAATAGTATTCCGTTTAACCCAAACCATTGTATCATTTTTAAATTCAAATGTCAGAATTTCCATAACCAACTCTCTCTGGCCTACTTAACAGCACTTTACAACCTTTACAACTTCTACAACCTTTAGATCTCCAACCTTTCATTCTCTAAACGACAAAGATATTTTATAAACAAGGGAGTATTGTTTAATTAGCGTAGACTCTCTTTTGTCTCAGTTGTGAAATTTGAAGCAAGGACCCAAGGGGTTTAGCCACTCTTTGCCAGGTTATGCAATGGTTTGTTTCCAAATCACTGCTTTAAAAAAAAATACAGCTTTGTGAGACCTGCTGCATATGTTTTTTTTTTCTGAGACTGCATCACAGGGTTGCCATTTAGTTTTCAGAAGTAGAAGTACAGTTTTGTAGGATTAATGAAATGACCTGTTTTTGCACTTTAAGAGAAGTTAAATAAAAATGCCTACATTTCTGTTTTGACTTGATTACTCCAATAATTTATGGAAACAGAGTGAGTCACTGAAGACGAATTGAATTGCCAAAGCTGAAGTTGTTTTAGTAATATCACTTGTGTCGGTCTATCTCTGTTATGGAGCTTGGATGTACTATCACTGTTCCTCTTTCTGATGCAAATGTCAAATTTTACAGTGACTGATTCACCCACCTTTAGTTTGGCCACAGAATATTTGACTTTTTCATATCTCTGTTGTTTGTAGTCTTATAAAGATGATACACTGATACACTGTTTGGACAAATGTTTGCAGACACCCAACTGTCACACCCGTATATGAGCCTTCCCACAAACATTTACCACAAAGTTGGATGCACACATTTGTCTAAAAAGTTGCTAATGCTCTTGTGGTTAAATGAGCACAAATTCCCACAGCCATGTTCCAAAATCTAGTGGAAAGCCTTCGCAGAAGAGTGCAGGTTATTATGAGCGCAAAAGGGGAGGGGATTAAATCTGGAATGAGATGTTCAACAAGCACACGCGGGTGTGATTGGTGAGGTGTCCGCATACTTTCGGCAACATAGGAGTACGTTGTTTATTTTGTGTGCTTGTACAGTACGTTCACTGTGTGTCATGTCTTCTGCAGACATGATCTACAAAGTTCTCCTGACAGCACCATCTGTGATGTTATCGGCGTGGTTGTTTTTGTGGGCCGACAAGAACGAATCAGGAGTAAGGGTGAGACAGCGCTACACACACCTCGCTCAACTAACTAAGTGAAACTAATCAGAGGAGTGTGTTTTCTGTTTCAGTAGCTCAACACAGCGGGACTCCAGCCGATAGCCGTTTTTGTATTCTGAAGTGCGTCTTGTTTTGTTTCGTTTCAAGATGGACGGAGGTCAGAATTTGAAGAGTACCGGTGGCTCCGGTTAGAAGATGGGACCACAGATCAACCAATCACCATCAAGCTTTTTTCGACATCACAGCCAGACATCCAAAGTCGAATCCAACCAAGTAATTGCACATATCACCTTTTTGTTACAACAAATATAATGCAAAGCATTATTGTTCAAATCTTTTTTCTGTTTCTTTTATCATACTCAGTGGCACTGGTTGTCTGTACTAGGCTCAAGCTATTAAGGAATACAGTTAGCAGTGCTACAACGTTTGAGTATTTGAGCAATACTTCATTTACCCAGGTGTACTGCACAGGTACTGGACACACACACACCCACCCACCCAGCTTCCAATACATAATGCACATGTTTTTGCTTTTCTGAGGTCTGATTGTCTGATGGCACACAGGCACCGGCTCCCACCACGCTATGCCATACAGAGGCATCCGTCCAGTCCGACAATTCCTGCAGTGGTTGAAACAAGTGGACGAGGCCAACATGCTGGACAGGGCTGTGATTGGAGGATACTTCAGCTATCCACCTCTGCCTGTTTCTCTACAAAGCTTTATGGAAAACCGACGCGGTAAAGCGAGAGAAAATGAACTCGAATACAAGATGGGCTACTTGCTACATTTTAAATTCATAGCAAATTGACAGCCTAGGCTGCTTGTTTAATATTAGCTACAATACAGATGCTCACAGTGCAATCTTTAGGGTAATCCGAGCCGGGGGAGTTGGGGGATAATAATTTTGAATTGAAACCAATATCTCATGGTTAGTATGTAAGTAAGTAAATTTTATTTATAAAGCACATTTAACACAGCGAAGCTGAACAAAGAATGAAAAGTAAAATAGAAAACAGAATAAAACCAAATAAAGCCAGACAATAAACAATAGTAAAAGTTTGATTAAAACACCTGGGAGAAAAGATATGCTTTTAGCCTCTTTTTGAAAGTGGTAAATGAAGGCGGATGTCTAGTGGCAGTTGATTCCATAAACGAGGGGCGGTGACTTTTGGTTATATAGCATATGCCACTGTCCATGGTGTAAGTCACATGGATTGGATTATTAGCCGAAAGACTGCATTATTATGAATATTGTTAGTGATTAGAATTGGAATACTTTAAATGAGCAGATATGTATGACTTTATTTATTATTAAAAGTCTTTAATTATGCTGACTGCTGATTATCTCTGCCTTGTGTGACATTTTTTATTTATTTATTTTATCATGTTGCTTGCAGATTAATTTGAATTATTTATTCAGAGCTCATGTCACTTGAGAACATGCTGTCACATACGGGTATACTTGCTGAGAGGCAAAATATGTTTTACGATGGCAACAACAAGAGCGAAAGCAGAGCTGCGCTTCCTTCCAGAATGTTCAAAAATGTAGCCAATTGCAAAAAATAATAATACTAATGATTTCTTAACAAATCTAGTGAAATGATCGTACCTGTCAGAAGAATACAAAAGTGTAGCATTTTGTCATCTTTGAAGAACATTCAGTATGGTTTGCATCTATATTGATGGTCTGGAGACCATGTGACGAGTGTGTACAGCTTACTTGAAAGGCACTAAAAAATATAAATATGCACTAAAACAGTGAGATTGTGTGTGTTCTTATTGTTCAGGTGAGGCAGGCCTGATCAGTGGGGGAGAAATGAAGCTCCAGTGTGACAGGCTACATTACAGAGAGAGACAACGCTTTGTTGTTCAGTGCACTGTCACTGCAGCCTGCTACCACTGCAGACAGGTATACACACACACACACACACACACACACACACACACTGTATATTGAATACATCTCATGTCATCAAGGATTTAATCACACATTAGTTTTTACAATAAGATCTTTCTATCTCTCCTAGGATATGAGGGGGATGCAAAATTCAGACCCACTGACAGCTCAACTTAGTCCTAGAGCGCCCAAACAAAGAGAAGGGTTTGTGTTTCTTTCTTCTGTATTTGTGTATAATGTGCCCTGTATGAGCGTTGTGATTGCGATACTGTTTGTTTTGCAGGTCAGACCCTTTTAAAACTCCAACAAAAAGGAAATTGCTCTTTACCGCTGCTTCTTCTAGCAGCAGCTCCAGAAAGAGGTAATGTGTATATGAGAGAGAGAGAGAGAGCGCTCTGGAGTTTTCTGCTTTTTTCAAACAACGTGTTCTTGTTGTCAGGTTTTCACCACCTTTTCATCAAACATCAACAGAGGAGGATGCAGAGAACGGTGAGAGATCTATAGACACCTCCAATAAAAGCCTTAGTGTTTTTATAAGCATGCCGAATGCTGCTGTTCAAGTAAACTTTCTATAAAGTTTTAAAGAAGCAGCTTCTAACTTTAAAGCTCTCTGCTGACATCAACAGCAGTTACAGTGACAACACCGGCAAGCCTTCCTCTTCCCACCTAATGCTATATCCTTTGTTGAGATTATGTATGCCTCGTGAGTGGCTTTTTTTTTTTTTAAGGAATAGAGCTGAACAGGCATTTCCTGTCTGAGGGCAAACGCTAATTTCTGGCTGGAGAAATGTAAAAGAGGCCTGAAGTCTGCTCAAGAACAGTTGTCTTTGAAGGGCAGGGTCTTTAAAATGAATTATTTGTCCGTATGAAACGCGGTTGGTTTTGGGGCAGCTAATGTTTTGGAACGTCTCATTCCTTCTGCAGATTTCTCTATGTTTGATGGAGCTATGGAATTTCTGGTTGGAAATGACGACGATGATTATGAAGATGATGACGAAGATTTCACCACGCCACCCAGTAGCCCTATGCAGTCCCAGCTTGGTATGCCTCATGTCGCCCTTGAGACATTACCGTGGAGCTTCTGTTATGAACGACGGCACATCCAAGCAGCAGCTGTGGGAATGCAGACCAACAGTTTCCACAGACTCCTCCCACGCAGAGAGCTGGAGTCCTTTAGCCCTGCCCATTGTTACACTGGTTACTTCACCTTAAAAATGAGAGGTTGGAATGACAGAATTAAACAAATGTGTTTTCGCATACACACACACACACACACACACACTTGTGACCATTGTCAGAGGCCCATGCACCACATCACAAATATTTTATGTGTGAATATGTATGTGCTTTTGTGTGTGTGTGTGTGTGTGTGTGTGTATGCAGTTTTATCAGATGGAGTGATGCTGGATGTCATCTTCTTCCCTGCCACTCCTGGGACCTTGCACTGGAAGCCCCTACCCCTGACACACGACAACACATGGGAGTCTGTCCTTTCACATGGTGGCTTCTCTTCACATGCTCCACCCCCAAGCCCAGGTAAAAAATATGTCCTCCTGCTAGTAGAAATGTACTCATTTGTAATGAAGTGAAAGTATTTTTTATTTCAACATGTACTGTATATTTAATGTACTTGTAGCCAAAAAATATCCAATCTTCTGTTGTGTAAGAATATGGAGGCTTTTTACAAGAACTTACATACATGCTTCTTGTTTCCTGTTTCATTTCAACACTGCCACTAAATGATTTTATTCACATGAGCATACATTTTGCTATATACTGTGTTCTCCAATAATATTGGCACCCTTTGTAAATATGAGCGAAGAAGGCTGTGAAAAATTGTCTTTATTGTTTGATCTTGTTCAAATGTACAAAAATACTCTGCTCGCATGGATATCAAACAATTGAAAACACAACACGTTTATAAAATATATATATATATATATATATATATATATATATATATATATATCCTTGTTAAATATATATGTGCAACAATTATTGTTATCCTTTAGTCAATACTTTGTGCTACCTTCCTTTGTCAAGATAACAGCTCTGAGTCTTCTATAATGGAGAATATATGGCGAGAGATCTGAAACCATTCCTCCATACAGAATCTCTCCAGATCCTTCAATTATAGAGGTCCATGCTTTTGGACTCTCCCCTTCGGTTCACCCCATAGGTTTTCTATGGGTCAGGGGACTGGGATGGTCATGACAGGCCCTTGACTTTTTGGTCAGTAAACCATTTTTGTGTTGATTTTGATGTATGTTTTGGATCATTGTCCTATTGGAAGATCCAACCATGGCCCATTTTAAGATTTCTGGCAGAGGCAGTCAGGTTTTCATTTAATATCTGTTGATATTTGATAGAGTCCATGATGACATGTATCCTAACAAAATGTCCAGATCCTCTGGCAGAAAAATAGCCCCAAAACGTTAAAGATCCATCACCATATTTAACCGTGGTCATGAGTTACTTTTCCATATGGCTACCTCTCTGTGTGTGCCATAACCACCTCTGATGTTTATTGCCAAAAAGATCTATTTTGGTTTCATCTGACCATCGAACCCGATCCCATTTGAAGTTCCAGTAGTGTCTGGCAAACTGAAGACACTTGAGTTTGTTTTTGGATGAGAGTAGAAGCTTTTTTCTTGAAACCCTTGCAAACAGCTTGTGGTGATATAAGTGACTTTAGATTGTAGTTTTGGAGACTTTCTGACCCCAAGATGCAACTAACTTCTGCAATTCTCCAGCTGTGATCTTTGGAGATTTTTTGGCCACTCGAACCATCCTCTTCACAGTGCGTTGAGACAATATAAACACGCATCCAATTCAACTCAGGTTGATTCATAACATTTTCAGTTGACTGGAACTTCTTAATTATCGTCCTGATGGTGGAAATGGGTATTTTCAATGCTTTTGCTATTTCCTTATAGCCATTTCCCATGTTGTGAAGCTCGACAACCTTTTGCCACACATCACAGCTACATTCCTTGGTCTTACCCATTCTTATGTATGAGTAAGAGAATTTGGCCTATGTGTTGCTTCATAATTATACCCCCGTGAAACAGGAAGTCATGATTGAACAATTTCCTGTTCCTAGTCACCCAGTTGTACTAAAATGTTTTTAAAATATCAATGGAAATATACTTCAAATATATTTTTCTCACATGAATTCATAGGGGTGCCAATAATTGTTGTGCGCACACACATTTAACAAAGATCTTTTTTTAGATAAACCTGTGCTGTGTTTGCAGTTGTTTGATACACATGGGAGTATTTTTGTGAATTATTTGAACAAAAGACCAAATGTTTGACAAATTTTCACAGCCTTCTTTGCTCATATTTATCAAGGGTGCCAATATTAGTGGAGGGCACTGTATGAACCGAGTTTAGGGTATGTACAAATGGGGATCGAAATAAATTCAATTAGGTGGACCGATACCTTTGCAAGTAAACGTGTATTACAATCACAACGGTACTTTAATTACAGCCTCTGTGTTTCTCCACCCACAGCTGATTTGATTGCCACTGCAGCACAGTTGACGAATCGGAGGCTGGTGTGTGTGCTGGAGGCATGTGCGCTAGGTGGAGACAATGTAGAGCTCATCCTAAACCGTGCTTTTCCTCTAAGGAGCTGACTGCACACGACTACAGAGCTGAGATTTCTTTTTATTGAGTTTCTTTATTGCACAGACACCGTGCATCACACATACATTTCAGCTTTTTTGTATTGCACATTCTTGGTTTTGTAACTATATAAAATATAAATGCTTTATGCTTGAACTACAAGCTTTTCCTATATGGGGGTGTAGTATTTCTCAAATCCACCAGTTTCATTAAAAATATGTATATATAAATGTAGATCAAATAAATGTGATTTAACAAAAATTATAAGTATTGATTCTGTTTTCTGTTGAAAACAGAAAAGTGTGGAATACTCTGTCACATTTTGGCACAGCTTGCTGTCTATTGAATTAACAGTGATAGTGCTAATGTCTGTGAAGTACAAACTAAGGGCAAAAATGACCTGAGGTGTTATTGGACTATTTGTAAGCTACTTTTTTTTTTATTTCAGACAAACTCCTATGCCTTTGTATACTACATATATTTTAGAGTCGTTTCGTATCGTTATTTAAATTATTTATATCTTCACTGATGGTTGTGTATTAACCCTGTAGAAAAAAAATGTCATATGTGTTTGGGGTTTTTTGGGGGGTTTTTTTGATCAGGGAGTTTGTATTGTAATGTTTGACTTCATAGCACCTTAATAACAGCAGTCAATTTCTTCACATAAACTGTTGATTATCAGCAGCTCTTTGAAATAAAAGCATGTTTCTACATTCAGAGGTCCAAGACCTTGTCATTTTCATAAACAATGTTGCCTTTGATGATAACAAATCTCACCAGCTCCTGATGGCTTCCAAACTGGTAGATAAGATGCTCCCATCTGCACAAAGTAAGAAGAAATGGTGAGACAGTGGACTATTCATCCCATGAGACAGAGTTTTGCTGTATTGGTGAGTTGATTTTTGCTTCTCTGAGTGTTCTGTTTCATATTCATTATAAGTGCTACCTCTTTTTACACATTCGGCAGCAGCTCCAGTGGTAACGGCATACAGAGCACAAATAGTCCAGAAAGTTAAGCTAATCAGAAAGAAGTGTTATGGCTCTTGTGTCAGACACAAGCCCCACTGATACTGAAAACGCCACACTATCCAGAATTCACAGCAGATCCATCGGAATGTAGTTACCATAATCTGCCATATATTGTATACATGCACTCTCTCTGCATCATAATTTGCCTACTACTACTATGTACAACAAGTATATCCTTTTGAGTGTGTAGCAAAAGAGTATGCAAGTACTGTAACGTGTCGTGTTGCAGAAGAGTCTAGGAACGTTGTTGCCTAGTTATTTACACTGTCACCGTAAACACACTCCTTGTTGCATTTCAGCTTTTCTTCATTCATTATTCCTTATAGAATTTATACTATTCAATTTCATTTACCATGTTCCCTTGATTTAAGTTTTTCCACGTTTCATTTACTCCTCTGTACAAATGCGTCATTGACCTCGTGAAGCAAACCGTCACAAGACTCCATCATGTAAGGAGTTGTGGGAAATAATAGCTGAAAAAGTGATCAACACTTAGAAAATCTAACGTAAATACAGTAGTAGACCATCCGGGTATCTTTGGGATACTCAATTCAACATACTACGATTTGGGACACACTCATTCTAATCTCGGATACTATTTAGGACGGATAGTAGGTGAATTGAGACGCAGGTTCTGGTTTCTATCATGCCTGGCTTGACTGAGGTCTCAAGTGCGGGTTAAAATAAATGCCCGTGCGCTGTGTTTTGATGTAAATCACAATCACGTCTCAAAATGATTCAGAAGCACATCATGTGTTGCGCTAGCGATGAAGTGACCAGAAACTAATTTCAGTGGGATGAGGAAATATACCAAATAAAATCACGATTAAAAAAAGCACAAAATGCATTTCACATGGATGTCAGACCGCAATAGGAGTGGTCATGACACCATATACATAAATGCTAGACTATTTCTTATGCTGTCTAATCATTTAAAGCATAATATTCCACAATCTTTCCATGTCAATAATAGGGGGAAATGGCACCTTATATAACAAAGCCTGATTTATTCCCTTACAATACAATGTATTGATATTGCACTGGTTTAAATAGTTGCTATTAGTTTTTTAATATGTATTAAAAATTTATATTCTTTCTGTCAATATGATCTCGTGAAGCCTGTATATGTCTTGTATCGTGGCTTTATGTATCGTCTCATACCTATCCCTGATCTGTATTTAAATATGGACCATGATGCCATAGGTTTGGAAATAAGTTAAAATGTTACCAAACTAAATATAGTAATCCAGTGTTTTATAATTATCCAGTATTTCAGACCATCATAATCATAAATTCTAAACTTTTCCATGTATTAAAGCATGAATTTTGTGGACGTTTTGCACGTACCGTGGGGCATTAATGATGAGAAGATCTCCTTGTTTGCCAGGCTCCAGAGATCCATGTGACTGTGAGTGATTTAACGCGTAGGCTGCGTTTATTGTGGCAGCTGCCAGAGCTTCAGGCATCGACATTTTCAACGTCACACAGGCCAAGTGCATCACCATAGGCTACCAAAAAGTATTGTAAAGAGTGTTACACACACACAAAGCTAATACACTGTATTTTATCTACATAGTGTTAAAACATGTATATGTATGTTAGTTACCATTGAGCAGCAGTAAGCATTGGGATTAAAGTCACTCCCAAGTGCTACAATAACTCCAGCATCAAGCATATCTCTGGCCCGAGGACATGGAAGCCTGTTTTGGTGGTAGAAAGATTGATTTCTGCTCATTCATGGTTTGCAGTTCTAAGCTTTATTAGCAAGGTTCTATTGTTTTTACTCTAAACATCTACCTGAGAATGTAGGCAGTGGTAGGCAGCAGGACAGCACATGTTTTTGCTCTTGCCATGGCAGCAATGCCCTCATCAGTCACTTCCTCCAGGTGACTTATGGCTAAAGCACCAAGCTCCGCCCCAAGCTAACATTAGGTGTGAGAGCAAAAAGGGCAAACGCAGGTATTGCATTATATATGGTGTTGCATTTAAGCTTTCTCTCTATATATGGCTCTTATTTGCCTTTTAATAATAGTGCTTTAATACAGGAAAGTGCGAGACTATCCAGAACTATGCATACCCTTTGTCACTTTCCCTTTGCATAATGATACCTTTTAAAAGTATTAGTATTAGTTCTTCTCTGGAACTTGATATTTAGTTTTATGTGAAGGGGCAAAGAAAATGATTCCAGTAACCTGTTTCAGTACTGTGTTTAAACTGCCCTCGTTGACACTGTGGTGGAATTTTGGCCCAGTCTTCTTTGCAGAACAGCTTTAGTTCGGCCCAATGGAGAATTTTCTAGCATAAACTGCCTCTTTAAGGTCCTGCCACAGCATCTCAATTGGTTCAAGTCAGGACTTTGACTAGGCCACTCCAACACATTAATTTTGCTTTTTTTTGAGCCATTCAGTGTTGGGCTTACCCCTATGCTTTGGATCATAGTCCTGCTGCATAATTCAGTTGCTCTTGAGTTTAACTTTATGGACGGAAGACTGGACATTCTCCTTTAGGATTTTCTGGCAGAGAGCAGAATTAATATTTTCCTCAATTATTGTACGTTACCCAGGCCCTGAAGCACCAAAGCATCCCCACACCATCACACTTCCATCACCATGCTTGACCGGAGGAATTTTGGAAGGTCGGCCACTTCTGGGAAAGTTCACTACTGTGCTGAGTTTTTCCATTTGGAGATAAAAACCCTTGTGTATTTCATGTATTTCACCCTCAACTTCACCTATCACCTTCTTCCTCATCATTTCTGGAATTTCTTTCAACTTTGGCATAGTGTGTTACTGCGTAAGACTTTTTAACCAACTTCATGGTGTTGGAAAAAGTCCTATTTAAGTGTTGATTTGACTGAACAGGGTTTGGGAATTAGTAACTATGGGGGTAAATGCATTTTCACACAGACCCAGTTCGTATTGGATAACTTTTTTTTTCTTCAATAAATAACTCCTTTAAAAACTGTTTTTATGTTTACTCAGGTTGCCTTTGTTTTTTAGATTTTGTTTTAATTTCTGAAAAATTTAGTATGAGATGCACAAAAACAGAAGAAATCAGAAAAAAACATTCATAATACTGTATCTAATGGAAAAGCATTTATATGACCGTCAATCCTTTTTTTTAATTCGGTGTAGATTTGAGCCAGGTGAAGTGTGTGTTGACTCTTCTTGAAGACCTATGAATACTTTATATATACACACACACACACAGACACACACAGTATTATAATGCATATATACATATGTTCCATATATATGTATACACACCTGTGCAGAGTTCATAGGATGCAGTTCATCTCCATGAAAGTTGATGTTGAGACCTATGTCCTTCCCAGCCTGGAGAATTTGGCGTGTGGAATTCAGATCAAAAACTCCTTTCTCACAGAACACGTCAATGTTGTCTACCTGCAGATTGCCAGCGGAAATCTGCTTTTGTACAGCTGGCAGCTGCACTGAGAGAATGTCCTCAGTCGCCTCCTCCATAGTCTTACCTCTGAACACGAGCACAAGTCAAGAGAGTTTGTGTGAGATTATGAACGTGACCGAGAAAATATGTGTTTTTATTATCTACTGGATCAGCAGTTCTTAATCCAGTTCCAGCTGCAACCTCAGTTCAGAATGAAGATGAAAAACTTGAACAGTGTTAGACTGTGTTCCAGCACTTATACATTGGCCTGCTTTGTATATAACAAGAGATTGTATATAAGCAATAATGAAAAAGGACTAGTATTATATGTTTCACCTGGCCACTGCATGTGCACCGCAGTATGTTGAGGATATCCCAATAGGCATGGTCTTCCTGGCTGCATCTATAACATTCAACATTTTGAGCTCGGTATTGAGCTCCAGTCCATAACCGCTCTTACACTCCACCAGTGTAGTTCCAGCTCTCAGCATGCGCTCTAGACGGCCTTTAAGCCCCTGCAGCAGAGTTTCTGGATTTGTTGCACGTGTGTGAGTCACCGTAAAGTGAATGCCCCCACCGGCCTCATGCACCTGCATGTATGTGGCTCCTGCTAACTACACACAGACACACACACACACAGTTAGTATACATGCCATGACCTACATATCAATTTTGTAAGGAATCTCATTTTCACTGCCCTTAAATAAAGAAAGGGGAAACTTGCTGATTGAAGGCTTTTAAAATTTACCTTCATTGCAAACTCATGTACTCTGTCCCCAGCCCAAACCGGATGAGTGTGTGCGTCAACCAAACCTGAAAAAAAATAATTAGCTGACTTATATTATGATCATTTGAATTATTCAAAATAGGTGGCTGCAGAATAAGTACTTGCCAGGAAGAACACACATGCCAGTAGCATCCAAAACGTGATCAAATACAGCTTCTCTGAAGCGGGACTCGATGGAGTCTGCAGGTCCCACGGCTTCGATAAGTCCATTACTAGAATCAACACAGACATATAAACATAGACACAGCAAATGCATGAGCACAAACATAACACAGCATCATTTCTATTTCATTCCAGTCAAGTGTATACATTCTCATATAAATATGCCACTCATAACATGCTTTTAAATATGACTTACTGTCCAATGACCACGCTTGCATTCTGAAGAACTGCCAAATTCTGCATCCCGTCTTTGGTCAGAAAGTTCTCCCCGTTTTTACACACCATAACCACCTGTTTGGCATTTTTCACTAAAAGCCGGAGACTATCTGACATTTTGTGGCAGGCTTATCCTCTTGAACACAAGCACTGTAGCAGAGCTGAGTTCTCTCACACACACACACACACACATCAGACACATGAAAAAGCAGGTAAATATTTAGCAGAAATGAGGCAAGATCCAGGGCAAAGGTCTGCAATGGGGAGGGGAACAGAGACGAGAAATAAATGGTTTGTGCTGTGGGGTGGGGGCTGGCTCATAGTAGAGAAGGTAAAAGTAGACATTTTTCATCATATAATTTACACACACTCAATCTCAAACCCACAACTCATGCGTTGAGGACGTAAGAGGCTGCAAATAAGCTGCTTTTGCCTCTTTTTCTTGTAAAATCATTTGAATAGGCGCCAAAATCTTTATTGTTTTAAAAATTTGGCAGATTTAAACCATTTAACCTGGGCAATTTGACTTATGCAAAACAAACTAACAAATAACAAAAAGTGGTAACAATTTTCAATTAGGTTTGGTGATATAATATTGATGTTGTGGTACATTTTTTAACACTATTTTTACTCAGAAATATGGCTGACTAAATTTTAAAACATATATACTGTATTCTTCAAAAAACAGCTAAAGACCCACCTCTTTTCTAGAACTCAACTAGTTGGATCTGATCCAGCCCCTCCTACCTGGCAGAGAGAGACACCTCTGTGGACGTTGTTCTGTTAAAAGTGTTGGATTGAGTCCATCTCCAAACTGGGCCACTGTCAGCAATCCTAAATACTGTGCTGCACATGTGGTGGACAAAACAACAAAAATCTGTAACAATATATTAGCAATAACCTGATAACTCCACCCTCCAGAGCAGCCTTGATCCTTTCTGGAATGTTTTCATACAAATACCGAATGTTCCTTGCATTCCCACACTAACCATTCACCCATCCATCCATTTTCTGTATGGCTTATCCAAAACAGGGTCACGGGGAGACTGGAGCCTGCACCAGGGAACTCTAGGCACAAGGCAAGGGACACCCTGGACCAGGTGCCAACCCATCAGAGGGCACATTCACACAGCCATTCACACTATGGTCAATTTAGAGAAGCCAGTCAGCCTACAGTGCATGTCTTTGGACTGGGGGAAGAAACCAAAGTATGCGGACTATACCCCCAAAGCAGAGGGAGAACATGCAAATCCCTCCCACACTAATCACTCTTAGTGAAGTTTTTTTTTTTTTGATCAAAGGAAAAAATACTTTTTTTTATTGCTCAGGATTTAGGCTTTTTCCTCACATCTCTTCCTGTATTAGCGTTCAATATATAGGATTGGTATAAAATAGTAGACCTTCCACACAAGTGGTTAACAGTTGAAGTGGGCGTTTTATAGCAGGAAAAACACCATAATGTGCAGGAAATGTGGTACTGGGACCAGGGTTAAGGTGGTGTGATCTCAACCTAATATATCCCACCTGTGCAACTGAATAATTGCGTTTTATTCACTACAAAATAAAGGTTGTATTGTCGACCACCTATAGATTTTGTGTATTGTGAAAATGTTGTTACACATCAACAATACACACAACTCTTTTTCTGAGGACCTCAGAAATCTCATTCATTCCTGCCATGAATGAATTTGTGAATTTGTGGAAACACTTCCACAAACTTCTGTTGTAAAGATAAGTGCCTGTTCTTTAATTAGAACAGGGTGCTCACTCACACCTGATTGTTATGCCAATGATTGAAAACAGAGGACTGATTTCACCTTAAAATGTATTGCTAATCCTGGAGGTTCACATACTTTCACCACTCACACACATGTAATATAGGATCATTGTCCTCAATAAATAAATGACCAAGTATAATATTTGTGACTCATTTGTTTAACTGGGTTCTCTTTATCTATTTTTAAGACTGGTGTAAAAATCTGATGTTTTAAGTCATATTTATGCAGAAATATACAAAATTCTAACAAACTTTCATGTACAACTGTACATATTTTTAATTTACAATAAACCCCAGCTCAAGTTGAAAAGTAGTTCACTGCCACAGGAAATTCTCACAACTGGCAATGAGACAACACGTGTTGAGAACTTCACCAGTGGCAAATAAAGTTGCTCTTGTAAAGAATATCTATGCATATGTGATAAGTACGTTTGCAAGTTCCATACAAGACACTGCTCACAACACAGGACATTAAAGCCACCAATGTAATTTCTCTCCTAGATGAGTTTCTTCAAAAGAATACCATGAAATTAAATAATTCATCTAAACTGAAAGTCTACATTGTGAAATATTCCCAAAGATGGCTCTGTGATGTGTCTCAGTTAGGGCTGAGCCATAATCACATCGTCCATGATATACCTGTACAATTCCTCCCTGTGATCAGAATTTGCTCATGGTTACCAAAGGTGCCGATATTAATGGAGGGCCTTATACATCACCCAATCCATAATCTCAGTCCACTAGCCTGCCTGCATTCTTTAAATGTGACTGCATGGTTTGCTCAAGAGGCATAGACCTTACAAAATCAATCCTGACAGGTGCAGTGAACCATCAGAGTGAACTCGATCAGAAAATGCAAGTAGGTAATTCATTCATTCAAGCAAACAAGCAAAATAGAAAATGCATAATTTTATTTGCACCATTGTACAACCAGGAATTATGCTTTTATAGTGTAAAAAAAACCCCAACATGAATTCACAAAAACAGGGGAAAAAAAACAAAAAAATAAACTATACTAAACTTCACATATAACTAAGACAAACTAAATCATACATGTTCAACCCCAAATCCATAATCCCACATTATTCTCGCATCTCTCCATCCTCTTCCTCTTCTTCTACTCCTCGTATATACAAAACATTGTTACACCTAGGAGACAGACGAGATGGATTAGGTGAGCTTCAGGAAGAATCACAATCGTTGTGTAATTGTAGAACACACAAACATGTGACATTGAAATGAAAGATTTCTACAAAGTAGTAAAGAACTTTACAAAGTAATAAATAATTACAATGAAATAAAGAGAAGTAAACATATATTGGATTAAATGGTGCTTTGGATTAATATGGGGTTGTTGTTTTTTTTTCCAAGAATTGCACAGGATTTAACAAGTATACAGAAGCAAGTGTACCTTGATCACGGTCAACTGATGACAAACTCTTAGTGAGGAGCTTCTTGGAGAGTTTCTGTTTGCTAACTGCTTTCACATTAGCTAATGTAAAACTTTCTATTACTCCAATTACAGGTAATTGTACAAGAGTCATTTTATTTTGTGAAATTTTGATAAATACATGACTCTTCTATAGAATCAATAAACATGGTGGAATGAACTTCCAACATCAGGGAAATAGACGTACGAGTGCTGCCAGCAATGCGACACCATCGTGTGCGTCACCTCATTGGCTCAGCTAGCTAGTGAGTTATAGGCCACTGACCACACCCCCTGACTCAGTGTAACAAAGTCATTCATATACACATTGTGGAATGCTTAAATGAAAATCCTACCTTTAAACAGTACTAGTCTTCATGTGACGTCAGAGCAGCACACAACCGCTAAATTCTCACAGGAATAACAAACCGAAATCCTGTGCACTATTTAACAGTGTGAATGCAATATGTGGAAAGTGTTTGAAATATGCTGTTACCTGATTAACACCTCTCCGAGGTGACCCGCCAAAGCTCCATCCACATACTCCTCTGTGTTCGCCAACTGAACATTAAACATGGGAGAAGAAAACAGTCACTGTAATTAGAGTATTTCATGAGTTTGAGTAAGTAATAAATATATAAATGGTATTCACCAGGGTAGCTTACACTTAACAGGGTATATACACATTTATTTCTAGAAAATAAGATTACTGATGTAGATCTCGGACCATTTACTGTTTGGTTTGTTTATGGGTTATTTTTCACTTGGCTGCTACGGAAGCCCCAATTGTTTCTTTCCTTCTTATTTTCTCATGACACCAACAATTTTCTCGTGATCTCCACATAACAAAAGTTCTCGTGACCTCGATTAAATTTTTTCGTGATCTTGACGTAACATTTGTGCAAATTGTCACATTATTATAAACCTGCGTCACAAACACGAATGATTATTTTCGAATGTTTATTACACACAGTTGCTAAAAATATATGCGCAAGTCTCATTCTTTATACAGTAGATATTATAGACTTAAAGCTAAAGCTCGACTGACAAACTCTTTATGAAGAAAAAGTACATACTTTTGAGTGAGTAGCAAAAGAGTAGGTAAGCACTGGGACATTAACACGTCGAGTAACGGAAGAGAACGCTGTTGCCCAGAAGAGAACACAGTCACCGTAAACACACTCCTCGTTGCATTTCAGCTTTTCTTCATTCATTATTCCTTTTATAACTTGTGCTGTATAATTTAATTTACCATTCCCTTGATTTATTTTTCCACATTTCATTTACACTGCTGTAAACTGTGTCCTTAAATTCAGCGAAGCAACCCGCCACAAAACTCCTCCTCCTCCATTGCGCAGAGAGTTGTGGGTAATATTAGCTGAAAGAGTGTCCACAGATCCACAGGTCAAAAAATCTACCAGAAATAGTAGACCATCAGGGTACCTCTGGGATACTCATTTACACATAATTCGATTTGGGACACACTAATTCTAATCTCAGATAATATTTACGACGGATAGTAGGTGAATTTGGACACAGACATGATCATTCCAAAATACTTAGCACTGCTTGGCTCTATAGCATTTATAGAAGGGAAATTATTTATAAGTATAATTTTTTTGTGATTATAAATCCTAAATAAATCTAAATAATTTCATATTTTAGCATCTTGAAAGTAGACACCGCTTTTCCAAAAATTTCCAGAAACGTATTCTTGGCATTTTCTCAAACGATTTCTTGAGGAGTCACCCTTCTCGAGTTCCCACCTACACTGGACACTTATTGGCTGCTTTTCTGAATATTTCACTCCAAGGGATCCATTTAAAAACACATATTTTGTAAATGAAATGTTAGGCTTCTAATGAAAGCAATGAATATGTTGGCACAATTATACAATTGTCTACAACTCTGATTTCAAACATTTAATTATCCACCAACAGATTAAAAGGTTTTTAAGATCATAAGAAACATTTCGGTCAAGTGACTCAAAATTTTTGACCAGTAGTGTGTGTATAGCTCATTCTGGAGTCATGGCACTCACATTTTAACACATTAAGCTCTTATGACCATTATTAGATTGTCCTGTTTACACATTAGGGACGGATGTTTTTTTCCCCCATGTCAGGTGTTATATGTGGATGTAGAATGAATGTGTGTGTACACCAATACAGTACCTGCATGTTCATGTATCCATCCACAGATACCAAGTAACCCTTGTACTCCATCCCCCACTTCAACTTCACCATCACCGGTTTCCCCGTCAGACCATTCAAGAAAGGCTTCGGATTCAATGGCAAACTCTGAAAATGAAAGTTTTTTTTATTATATATATATATATATATATATATATATATATATATATATATATATATATAAGTGGCTGAAACGCCTTAAAAATGGTTGGTAAGAAAGCCAAACTAGTTTCTCGACGCTGATTCAACGATTCACATAAAAGATGGTCCAATGGATGAACTGCTAGTTATTAGCCAATCATAAGGCAGGAGGCGGGGTTTGTCGAAATACTGGTGGGGGAAAAAACCCACCATATTAGCTATTAAAGCCAGTCTCTCTACCTAGTAACCTTAGAAACAACATATACGAACCTCTGCCGTAATAGACCATTAAAGTGCGAAGTACACCAAGTATTTCTGTAGTTATCACGAAGACAGAAAGATGATAAATGCAGCTGGATGATAGAAACGAAACGCTTACGTCGTGAGCCACAGCCGGCTAGTTTGCTAATCAACTCGCGAACCCGGTAATGAATTTAAAAAAAAAAAAACACTTCACATTGCCGTGAACAATAAAGCTGTACACAAAGCGAAAAAGAGTTGACATCACTTACCATGTTTATGAAGGTAAATCAGGTTTCAATACCAAAAAATTATTCTTTCAAAAAGCATCTGTTTCAGAAGCACACTCTCATGCCTTGCCGCCAGGAAAGGGGAGGACAACGAATGACATTTGAACCGGAAGCGCAGAGAGTGAAATACAGCGACCTCCCCTGTCCTGGAGTGTATAATGAACACATCTTCTGTCTTGTAGTAGATCTCATTATATATATCTCACAAAAGTGAGTACACCTCCCACATTTTTGTAAATATTCGATTATATCTTTTCATGTGACAACACTGAAGAAATGACACTTTGCTACAAGGTAAAGTAGTGAGTGTACAGCTTGTGTAACAGTGTAAATTTGCTGTCCCCTCAAAATAACTCAACACACAGCCATTAATGTCTAAACTGCTGACAACAAAAGTGAGTACACCCCTAAGTGAAAATGTCCAAATTGGGCCAAAATTGTCATTTTGTGTGTCCACCATTATTCTCCAGCACTGCCTTAACCCTATTGGGCATGGAGTTCACCAGAGCTTCACAGGTTGCCACTGGAGTCCTCGTCCACTCCACCATGACGACATCGCGGAGCTGGTTGATGTTAGAGACCTTGTGCTCCTCCACCTTCCATTTGAGGATGCCCAACAGATGCTCAATAGGGTTTAGGTCTGGAGACATGCTTGGCCAGTCCATCACCTTCACCCTCAGTTTCTTTAGCAAGGCAGTGGTCATCTTGGAGGTGTGTTTGTGGTCGTTATCATGCTGGAATACTGCATACTGATCATGCTCTGCTTCAGTATGTCACAGTAAAGCGTTCATGCTTCCCTCAATGAACTGTAGCTCCCCAGTGCTGGCAGCACTCATGCAGCCCCAGACCATGACACTCCCACCACCATGCTTGACTGTAGCTAAGACAAACTTGTCTTTTTACTCCTCACCTGGTTGTCAACACACACGCTTGACACCATCTGAACCAAATAAGTTTATCTTGGTCTCATCAGACCACAGGACAGTTCCAGTAATCCATGTCCTTAGTCTGCTTGTCTTCAGCAAACTGTTTGCAGGCTTTCTTGTGCATCATCTTTAGAAGAGGCTTCCTTCTGAGATGACAGTCATGTAGACCAATTTGATGCAGTGTGCAGTGTATGGTCTGAGCACTGACAGGCTGACCCCCCACCTCTTCAACCTGCAGCATTGCTGGCAGCACTCATACGTCTATATCCCAAAGACAACCTCTGGATAGGACCCTGAGTACGTGCACTCAACTCGTTTGGTCGACCATGGCAAGGCCTGTTCTGAGTGGAACCTGTCCTGTTAAACCGCTGTATGGTCTTGGCCACCATGCTGCAGCTCAGTGTCAGGGTCTTGGCGATCTTCTTATAGCCTAGGCCATCTTTATGTAGAGCAACAATTCTTTTTTTTCAGATCCTCAGAGAGTTCTTTGCCATGAGATTCCATGTTGAACTTCCTGTGACCAGTATGAGGGAGTATGAGAGCGATGACACCAAATTTAACACACCTGCTCCCCATTCACACCTGAGACCTTGTAACACTAACAAGTCACATGACACCAGGGAGGGGAAATGGGCCCAATTTGGACATTTTCACTTAGGGGTGTACTCACTTTTGTTGCCAGCGATTTAGACATTAATGGCTGTGTGTTGAGTTATTTTGAGGGGACAGCAAATTTACACTGTTACACAACCTGTACACTCAATACTGTACATTGTAGCAAAGTGTCGTTTCTTCAGTGTTGTCACATGAAAAGATATCATCAAATATTTACAAAAATGTGAGGGGTGTACTCACTCTTGTGAGATACTATATATATATATATATATATATATATATATATATATATATATATATATATATATATATATATATATATATATATATATACACACACACACACAAAACTGTGATAGTTTGCCATAACATGTACTTTATGATGTACCTATATATTTCGATATGTAGTTACTCAAAGTGTAAAATTGGCATATAGTTACAAAAAAAAAAAACTTTCTTCCGTCGAGTATTGTTTCTTTATTTTATTTTGCGACCAACAGAGGGCGTCTGATTACTACTATATGACCAACACTGTATGGCCAAAGGTCTGTGGACACCTGACTCATATACGTGTTTCTTTCTCAAATTATTGCCACAAAGTTGGACGCACACACTTGTCTATGATGTCTTTGTATGCTGTGGCATTACAGTTTCTCTTCACTGAAACTAAGAGGTCCAATCATGTTCCAGCATGACAATGCCCAAGCGTACAAAGCGAGCTCCACAGCGACATAGCGACATATACAGTGCTTTATAGTGCTTTAACAGTGGTTATTATTAAAACAAAGGGGACTAAATCTGGATGTTCACCAAGCACAAATGAGTGTGATGGCCAGGTATCCACAAACTTTTGCCCATATAGTGTATGTCAACTATGTCTGAAACTAGATACAGTGAGTTAAATTTACTCATAGTAACAATAATTTGCTTTTCAATCCAGTACCAAGTAATACAGAGACTATATGTGATACCGATACTTTGAAAATTGCTCTTGTGTATGAAAAAAGGGGGAATTTGCAACTTCTACAGTAAATTACACATAAAATACATTATTAGAGACTGATTGAATTTGGGTCATTTGTAGCTATATCACTAACTGTTAAGATAATTTTGACCAAATTCCCAGAGAATGTTTTTAAAAGTACTTTGTTAAAATGTTTAATATTAAACAAGCTTTCACAATGCATTTAGCAATGAAACAGATGCTGGAATGTAAAAGCCATACAGTGTATAGGATATTTGAGTTTTGGTTTCGGGCTGGTTTTGCAGCTAAATTTATTGATCAACTAGCTGCTTTTGGCAGGTAAAGTTGCTGGGGTGTCCACGGTGTGTGTGTGTGTGTGTGTGTGTGTGTGTGAGAGAGAGAGAGAGAGGTGTGCATGGTGCGCATGGTGCAATGGACTGGCATCCCATTCAGGGTTTATTTCCACCTCGTGCCCAATGTTGGCTCTGGATTCACTGTAACCAGGATAAAGTAGTTACTGAAAAGATGAATTAATGAATGAGCTGTTTTAGTCACACTGACAACCCTGAACACTGGAGTGGCCAAGTTTGTATAAAGATGCAATCAAAAATACTTTCTTTTATACTGTGTATTTAGTACTATAGCAGTTTTCATGGGAGTGGTTTCAGACAGGGATTTAGTGTTCACCTGATGCACACACACAGCATGCAACCATAGACGTGTCTCATATAACTTAAGTAAGCTCACATTTTCCTATTTTTACATTTAATTTCATTTACTGTAGCACTTCAGCTTATGCAATAATATCTGGACGTTAATTTTTTCAATGCAGGAGATTATGGGTAATTTTATCAGAGTTACACAAGAGGTGTGTGCGTGCCTGATGCTGTGTGTGTGTTTGTGTGTGTGTGTGTGTGTGTGCAGGGTTTCAGAATCTTTGGGGGAACCATTTGGGGAACCTTTGGGGGTTGTTACTACTTGTCTACTACCTTTGGGGGAAGTAATAGGCAAGTAGTGACATCCTACTTGCCCACGGAATCATACCACTCAGGTTGCAGAACACAAGACATAGGTTGACCATTCCTTAAGGTACTAACAATACGATATTGGTATTAAGGGGCAAAATGTGTGCCAAGAAACCATTCCCCACACATTACACAACCAGCCTGAACTGCTGACACAAGGCAGGTTGAATTCATGCTGTTGGCGCCAAATCCTGACCTTCACATTAGTATATCGCTGCAGAAATCAAGATTCATAAGACCAGGTGAAATTTTTCCAGTCATCAACTGTACAGTTTGGGTGATCCAGTGGCCACTTTAGTCTCAGATATCTGTTCTTACCTGACAGAAGTGGAACTGAATGTGGGCTCCTGCTTTTGTAGCCCATCCTCCTCAAGGTTTGATGTGTTGTGTGTTTTGAGATGCTTTTCTGCTCACCACAGTTGTAAATTGTTTTTATTCGGGTTACCATACCCTTCCTGTCAAACTAATCTGCCCATTCTCTTCTGACCTTTCTCACCAACAAGGTGTTCCACCCACAGAACTACTGCTCACCGGATGTTTTTTTTGCACCATTCTGTGTAAACTCCTGCAACTGTTGTGCATGAAAATCCCAAGAGATTAGCATTTTCTGAAAATACAACTATGCCACAATCAAAGTCACTGAGATCACATCCTGCATGACAATATTGTGCTATAAAATTTCATTTTTCATTTTGTTTAATAATGAAATTAACATGTAATGTTGATGTTGGCAAGGAAATCTTTTGACCAGGAAACATTTTAAAAACAGCGTACTTGCTCTATTATTGACACCTTACACTTACAAACATACAATCACAAACACAGTCTTGAATGAATCGGCTTGTTTAAAGAGTCTTGATGGAATGAAGGGAATGCATTTCCTGTCATCATAAGTCATCAAAAGTTTGTAAAGAATATGGGATTGGCATGTTGGCTGCAGCACCTGACCTTGCAAGAAAATAGCAAGGTATGTCAATAACAGCTTCATTGTCCACAAAAATGACAGAGACTCCCCTTCCAATCAAGTGTTGGGTCTTTACAAAAAGAGCTGTCTCAGTAGGACAAATTGTAAACCTAACATAGTGTTTCTGTCCATTGTAACAAAACACTCTGTTGGTCCTATCAGAGTACAACTGTATCTCCTCTAGAGTACAGGCTGTAAAAGTGATTAAAGAGGTAAAGCAGTGAACTCTTGTGAAAAACCTTGAGGAATAAAAGCACGATTAGTTTAAGAAACAGGACCACGGTTGCAAATCCACATGAACGGATTATGACCGGAAAGCCTTTCAGCCAGTCCGCATTCCAGACAGCCAATCAGGAAAGGGGCAGTGAACGACATGGCTTTGATCCACTGGCATTTCCCACTCAGCTGCTTTCCATGTTTTCCGCTTTCTGCCTCCCTCCAGCCTTTAATCTGACACCAATCAAACCACTTCTGAAAGTAAACCACTGCACATGATTAGCTTTGGAATTATGTAGGTTATGACTATGGTAAGTCTGCACAATATGGTTGAAATGAGCATATTGTGATTACATTGCTACACACAGAAATTGTGATATGATTTACAGTAGCCTATGTTAAGTCAAACTGGTTTTTGATGACATCGCTAATAACTGGCCTATATGAATGTGACCAAATGTATTTATTTATTTATTTATGCGCGACAGTGGCACCATTTATCAACACACTCACAGAAAACCTGAGAAAATCTGGAACACCTGAAAAAAAATATTCCAGGACTCAATTACATATTGCAGGCTTATGTGTATTAAAGTCTAGTATTGGAATAAAGATTAACAAATCATTTATTGTGGTACCTAGTACACTCTTGGGTAAAAAACAACAACAAAATGGCCCAAGTGCAAAATGGCTAAATATTAAGCTTTTAATGGTCTTAACAACAAATCATTGGTCAGGAAATTAGCAAGAATGATAAAGCAGATAAAGTAACTTAGTATGTGATAGCTTCTCAATTTGATTTATTTAAATATTTAACCCTAGTGTAACCTTGCAGACAGCTTTTTATTTTTATGTGGTGGGAGGCTGAAACTGGTTTAGCGTTTAGCAAGTTTGTTTTACACCTCCAGGGTTGGGGGTTCAAGTCCAGCCTCTTCCCTGCGTGTGCGGAGGCTGCATGCTCTCCCTGTGCCCTGGGGACTCCCTCCGGGTACCCTGGTTTCCTCCCCTAGTCTAAAGACATGCGTTGTAGGCTGAGTGGTATTTCCAAATTGTCCATAGTGTGTGAATGTGTGCGATTGTGCTCTGTGATTGGTTGACACCAAGTTCCTTGTGATAGGATCCAGGCTCCCTGTGACCCTGCGTAGGATAAGCGGTACAGAAGATGGGTGGATTTATTTTGTTATTTTCTACTTTCTTATCATTTTTTACACCCAGACATGTTAATTTGAATGTTACATCAAACATTTCAATAATTATCAGTATTTTTACCTTTGCGTACAAGAATACTATATAAGTGAGTTTCCCAGTTTCCAGATTTTCCCCCAAACAGTTCACTGCAGCAAAAATATACAAGCAAATGCTGACACATGACATCTCAGGAGTGCAATTGTTTCATTCTTACTCATTTTCTGACCAATGATTTGTAGTTAAAAACCATTAAAAGCTTATTATGTTGCCATATTGTGGTTGGCTCATTTTTATTTATTTATTTTGCCCAGAAGTGTATGCCTTCCTCTATGTGTGATTGTGTGTGGCTTGGATGAAACTCAAGTGTGACTCAACAGCCGAGGTTGCCGGGAATGCTCCTTTAAAATGGGAGTCCAAATGTTGGGAGAGGGGGCGGAGCTAAAGTTCACAGTCCTGTCACTCAACGCTATTCCAGAGAATTCAGCTCGAGGATCCAGCAGCACGAAGCTGACATGAGATGGTGTGGTGTGAAGGGGAAAGCCTATATCTCACCTCACTGCCCACAGACTCTCCCGGCACATAAACGGTAAAAGTGCGTCTGAGTGTCTTGCTAAACAGATGGCGGCGTCGCGCGAGATTTGCGCCGCTGCGCAGGTGAGCGCTTTCTGTTCAACACCGAGGCAAATGAGCGCAGCTACGAGGCGCGCGCGCACCTGGCCGAGCCACGCTAACGCAGTCATGCTTCTACTTGCCGCTTGAGAGACGCTGGCGCTACTTGGATCCTTCGGATAAGAGAATTCAGTCCAGCGCTGATCTTATGATCTTGAAGACATTTGAGACGGGGTTTTGTTTGTGTGTTGTTTGAGACATTTTGACGGGGCATCGATGGAGAGGTGGGCGTTGTTTATCTTGCTCGCGTGCGGCGCTTCTCACTCTGCGCGTTCAGGTCAGTGCACTGCAGGTGCCATCAAAACAACAACAACAACACACGTTTCGATATATTCTTTTATTTCTTTTGAATTAACGAGCTGCCATCGAGTGGGCAGACCAATAAGACACTTACAGTGTTAGGTTTCGAACGTATTCCTTCATTGTCGCACAAAAATAAAAGTAAAAATGAATAAATAAATAAAAAATCTCAACAGTATTAATTCTCAAGCTGGGGTATCCCACACCTAAATCTGAAATAAAGAAGTTTTCTCTAATAATTTGTATCCCCACTCTTGCTGTCATTACTTTCACCAACCTCTTTCCTATCCTTTGTTTAGAAACCATGGGGGATGCTCAGTATATAAACAGCATCTAGAAGTTATCTTGATTTACAGCAATACAATCTACACATTTCAAATTGAATCATATCTCTGTAAAGCAGTTTAAAATGGTAGAAATGTATTAGTGCTATTGTGTTTTACTATGATTTACAGTCAGGTCCATAGGTCAGCGATACAATTTTTGATATTTTGCCTCTAAACACCACCACAATGGATTTGTGATTGAAGTGTTGACTTTCAGTTTTAATACAAGGGGTTTAACAAAAAATATCAAGCTAACTGTTTAGGAATTACAGCCGTAGTTCCTCCATCGTCACAGGCTCAAACGTAATCATACAATTGACTGATCAGCAGTTTCATGAACAGCTGTGGTCTGTTTCCTCATTATTTCAGGACAAATTAAGCAGATAAACGGTCTAGCGCTGATTCCAAATGTTGAATTTGCATTTGCTCTCTGTCCAGAGAGGTGTCACTGTAAGTGAAGGAGCCAACCATTAGGCTGAAAACAGCAACAACAACAACAAAACAAACCTATCAGAGAGACAACAGAATCTTTAGAAGTGGTCAAATCAATAATTTGGTACAGTCTTAGAAAGAAAGAAAGAATGCACTGGCGAGCTCAGCAACACCAAAAGGCCAGGAAGACCAGGGAAGACAGCTAAAGTGGATGAATGCAGAATTCTTTCCTGGGTGAAGGAAAAAAAACCTTCAAAACAGCTAGCCAAGTTATGCACATTCTGGAGGAGATATGTCATTGTCAAAGTTTACAATCAAGATTGTAGACTTCTTTGGACAGATGCAATCAAGATTAACTTGTACCAGAAAAATGGGAAGAGAAAAATATGGAGAAGGAAAGGATGGGCTTATGATCAAAAGCATACCACATCATCTGTCAGACATGGTGGAGGAAGTGTTATGGCATGGGCTGCCAGTGGAACTGCGTCTCCAGTGTTTATTGATGTGACTGCTGATAGAAGTAGCAGGATTAATTCTGAAGTGTGTAGAGTTATACTTTCTGCTCAGATTCAGTCAATTGCTGCAAAACTGATAGGACAGTGTTTTACAGTACAGATGGATCTGGTTCACCAAAACGTGAACACTGCACAAGCAACCTAAGTGCTTCTTAAGGCAGAGAAATGGAATGTTCTCAAATGGCCGAGTCAGTCACCTGACCTCAACCCAATTGAACATGCTTTTCAAGTACTGAAGACAAAACTTCAGGCAGAAAGACCCACAAACAAGCAGCAACTGAAGGCGGCTGCAGTAAAGGCCTGGAAAAGCATCTCAAGGGAGGAAACTCAGTATTTGATGATGTTCCAGACTTCAGGCATTCATTGACTGCAAAGGATTTACATCCAAATATTTAAAAGAATAATTATGTTTATAATTGTTAGTTTATTTAATTACTTTTGAACCTGTGAAAATGAGGGGACTATGTAATTTTTTTTTTTAAATGTCGGTAATCCTTTAATGGCTATTGCAGTATTATTGTTAAACCCCTTGAATTAAAGCTAAAAGTCTACAATCACATCTTGATTGCTTCATTTAACCATCCATTATGGTGGTTTACAGCGGAAAAAAATATGAAAATGGTGTCACTGTCCAAATACTTAGACTGCATGTTTTTCATCGAATTATAATACCAGAGGTCAGCTCTTCCTGCCCTTCATGCAAAACAAAAGCATTCCCCCTAATTTAATCCCTGATTTAATTTGTTATCTATGTTATCAATTATCAAAAAATTGCTGTTATTTGTGCATTTGTGTGTTAGGCTGTGAGAACCGTGTATGTAATCCTCGTATGGGCAACCTGGCCACTGGGCGCCAGATGCTTACGGACACGCAGTGCGGCTCCACCACACCGGAGTACTTATGTAGGTATGATGATGGCAGCTGTGTAGTGCAGTGTGAAGTGTGTCACCCTCATGCTCACCCACCCACCTCCATGACCGACTCACCCTTCACACAACCACCTACATGGTGGCAGTCGGCTGGAGACGCCATCACTGAAACGTTACAGTTGGACCTGGAGATGGAATTTTACTTTACCCACTTGATTGTGATCTTCCACTCGCCACGGCCTGCAGCCATGACTGTGGACAGTTCGCGGGATTTTGGGCGTACGTGGAGCACCTTGCAATTTTACGCCCGCAACTGCTCCTGGTTTGGACTGAAAGATGGCCATGGCTGTACTGAGAAGTACTCATCACCAAGGCCATGTAGTCGTGGAGAGGTGAGAGTGTGTGCAAAGATACAAAAAATAGACTCACAATACTCTATTAGTCATATGATATAATTAAAATCAGTGTTTCTCAAAGCAAAGAGGTGAGTGCAAAACTTGACTGATGACCTATTAAACCTGTGCTACTGAGATTGAACGGACGCTCATGTCGTAAAAAGAACATTGGCAAACGTTGTTGGAATTACTATTATATACAATAATACATTTAGATTACAATAATAGTAATTTAATAAATAATTTAAAAACCGTGTTTATCATCACATTAACTTATTTGATATTTATTGATCTGTTTCACCCAAATTAAACACCAGGGTTGGTGAGAATCGCTTGGATAATTTCTTGTGTATGTGTGTACACATGCAGAGATCTTTCAACAAAATCATGTATTTCAAATTATTTATAATATTTTCAATAATTTACACTATCATATGGCTATCTTTTTCTTGCCTCATACACATCAGACCTCATTTACAACATATGGAGATATCGGCTTACCAGCATGTGACTATGCGTGGAGCTGCATATCTCCTGGCCTTCAAAGCTGGGCATAATCTCGTCTCATCTCCTCTACTTAGGTGAAGTGTACTCCTCTGAGTATTCCACACTCCCTGGCATCTATCCAACTACCCGTCCGTTGGTTATGTGCCACTAGCATGAATAAGTGGTTTTCTACGCTCCATACCGCACACACTTTATTACTAAATCTGTTAAATTAGCTAAATCTTATTCACTAGCTAGCTCTCCCATATCACACAACAGCTACCAACTTGGGAGGGTGAGGGCTAGCACATCTTACTCATGATTGGCTAGTCTTGCTCTGATTGATATGGTTGAGAGTATAAAATCCCTCCGACTAACAGAGTGCATTTAGCCATAAATGACTTTGGCATTGATGGCATTTAGTCAAGTAATCTCCCGGTGATTGTGTTGCTCCACTCAGGAGCCGACGGGAAGATTTACAGACCGAAACATTGGCCATTGTTGCAGGGATACAAATGTCAGATATGCTGCTGATCAAAGTTGTTGCTCTAATCCAAGAATCTTGGACAGCAGGGCAATCAAAAAGGTAGATGCAGGTAGAGTAAGGTCAACACAATCTACATCCTTGTTTAGAAGAAAGATGTTTTTTGTCCACTTGTAAATTTATAAGAGGTAGACTGGTTCTTAAAGGCCCTCTCTTTCATTTGTTAAGGTTGTCAGATGATGTTCAAGCCATGCAAAGGCAGGACTGATTTACTTGGTGGACATGCTTGACATTTATGTCCCCAGTGCTCTAGACCACTGATGGTCTTCCAAGGTCATTTAATTCACCTCTACCACTTGTATACTTCAGTTTCTATTAAGTGTCATGGGTATTTTCAAATGTATGTACTGTATGTGGCCTTCAGGATACTGCCATACTTGATCACTGGCTCCTATGTGCCTCACCAAGGAGCACACCACCCTCCTTGCACACATAATATTACTCGGCCTCACAGTGTACTCAGAAGAGAGCTCCCATAACACCAAAGCCCGCCACACACATCAGGTTCACTGAGAATGCCAACCTCCCTGTCAATCTAATATGTGGCAGGCATTATAATTAAGCCAGGCCACCAGGTGTGGTACCAACTCCTGGTGCAGATACTAGGACTGATGAAGGCAGCCACAACGGTAATTCTCCTATGCTTACAAGACCACAAGAAGTTGTTTATCAGCCTATGTTTGTACACCAAATGGATCCAATCAGGGCGCAAATGTACACTGTCTTTACATGCTGAGGTAGATCAGAGCACATCAACCATTTGGAAATGAGGGCAGCCTATATGCCCCTCCCAGTTTTTATGAGTGCGGAGACATCACCATAAGACATGATGGCAGTCAGCTACATCAACCATTAAGGTGGCATGTAGTCAAGTTGCTGTGTTTACCTTACACAGAAGCACCTCAAGTAGGCACATGAACAGTTAGGCTCACTAAAAGCATCTTTGCTTTTAGGACTGCACAACGGTGCAGCGATCCCCAAGTGAGAGGCGTTTACAAAAGCATGTCTGCTGTCTCAAGTGGACGGAGGGTCTTGGCATCCTCGGACTAGTTACATGTGCTTGTGAGTTTGGTCCCTCAGAATGAATTGCCAACTGAGACTTGCAACCCATCTCCTCTGTAAATGGTTTGTGCTTCATCTTATGCATCCAGTGCATTGACTACACTGACTCCCAAAATACTAACCTTTCTCCAAAGACTCATAGACTACAGCCTTCCCCCATATTAACTAATAGTATATGTTGCAACCTTCATTGGCTCCACCATGGCATCATGGATAGTATCACTCAGGGAGCTCATAAACATATAGCAGTCTTTCTGAAAGTGTGAAACCCCTCCATCCACCAGTTTCCCTACCAAGTTATGCAAGATGCCAAATTGACATGGGTGTCTCTGAATTCTGCCTTTTTTGTCAGAAAGAGTGCTAGAATTGTATGTTCTGGCAATTAGCCTGCCTTGCATGAGTTGGTATTGTATGTCATCAATAGAAGATATCCTCACTTCCTCTGTTGATTATCCAGGGTTCGTAGTTCACCACAGTTATATATGTAACTAGCATTATTTGGGTTATCTGTATTATATATTATCTGTAGTATTTAAGTTGTTTATATATTTAAGATTGTTTTTCTGTTTGTACATTTTGTTGAAATCAGACAAAGTCTAATATCATATTGGTTAAAAAAAATGCTGTTTATTATTCAGAACAGTAGTAGTAATAATGGTGCAAAGTGTGGTAAAAGGACCTGCAGTTATATACACATGGTGACGCACCAACTGATAAATCTTGACTAGCTACAAGTTTTTAATAGATATGGTTGTTGCGTGTGTATGTGTCTTTCCAGGTTATATATCGTGCTCTCTCTCCCTGGGGCATATTAGAACCCTACAGCTCAGAGGCTCGTGCCCAACTTGGCATCACCAACCTCAGAGTGCGCCTTCTTCAGCCTCAACCATGCCCATGTCAGCTCAAAGAGAGTAATACCAGCCTCCTCAGTGTCCCCTATGCCATTTCTGACTTCATCCTGAAGGGAGCCTGCTTGTGCCATGGCCATTCTGATCAATGTGCGCCAGCCAGTGGCTACCTGGCCACACATACTCGTGGCCTCCATGTGGTGAGTGGAGACCTAAGCAGAGGTCTCTTGATAGTGTATGGGTACTTGTATGTTGTTTTATCTTCGTACACAACAAAATAAATATTCTAAATACAAAATAAATATTCTAAATGCAAACAGCAGTCATGTCATAAGTGGTGTTTTGCAAAGTGTTGTTCAGGAAATTAAGCCTCAGAGACAGACACAGATAGTTTAACTTTTTAAGTGAAAGAATTGTTGCCCTGACTTGATTTTAGGCATTTAAGTGTTCTTTTAAACAAAGATGCCTCGTGCCTGATGCACGAGTTGATCTTTTACTATCACAATTGGCAAGATAAGCCAACTTCAGGATTAAGTTCAGCAGTGCCAAATACAATTGAGCATTGTATAAGGAGTCTAAGTGTCTGCTCAGTAATGATTAACCTATTAATAATGAGGTGGTATACTTGCTATTCCAACAGTCATTTCTCATGCTTATATAAATGGCTGCTTGCCTAACTTGCTATATGTTTCTAGTCTTACTTCTCCCTCCTTAATTGTTATGCAGCATTCCCCTATTCTATGGTACCTTTAGTGAAAACTCTTAACAGCAGGGGCTATTTTCAGATCTGAAAAGAGATAGGAAAGTCCTATCTCAGGAAAGAGAGGAAGATGGAAAGGAACAGTGGGAGTGATACACAGAGGAAAGCATGTAAAGAAAAGGGCCTCGTTGAATGCCACTTTCTCGAATCCACTCGAATCCACTTGTTTGCCTTTTATAATCAGACAGTAGCAACAAATAGTGACACACACACACTGTACCCAGGGAGGGTCAGACTTTGATCTAACTGCGTAGACCAAAAACACACACACACACTCTCGACCAAACCAACCACAAAGGCATGCATTCACTCACGGTGAAGATATCCGGGTGTTTATGCATACACTCCTTGATCATCAGCATTTTTATACACATGCCTTCCGCACACTCCACATCAATGTTTTTATTAGCAGAACAAGTAATGTTTGTAAATTATAATGGGTGAACTATTATAATTTAATATGTAATTTATAAAGGATGAACACATGAAAGTTATTTGAACCCTGTCCAGCTACTCTTATTCTTTTCTTAATCTCTTGCTTGCCCATTTTGTTTTGTTTGGTCTGTGTGTTCTTGCTTGAATCTGTTTGGGAACAGGGCAGTGGAGATATCAGTCTTGCTCCCACAGATGCTACATAATGCAGTGGGCCTAAAGGTAAAGAGAATTGAAGGGAGTGTGCAGGTCATGGGTTTCTACATGTTACTTTGCTGGTGCTCATTGGAAATTTGGGTAGCATCATGTGGAACATTTATAAACACTTAAATGCATGTTTGAGACTAGAGAAAGACAAGGTATGTTTGGGTTGGTGTGGTGAGTCGATCTGGAACTTTTAGACCAAGATGCAAATTGGCTGAAATTTGCACTTTTTTATTTCTTCTCATGGCTCATCAGCAAGATTATAGTTTCATAATTATAGATTATAATTATACAAAAGAAATCTTTTTTATAAGCTGTAAGAAGAAGGGATTCTGTGAGCTTTTTGTCCATTCTTCTCAGTGTACTCACACTGACACGACTCAATTAACCCTCACACTCCTGTATATGTTCGCCGTTGTAGATAATTTCCACCCCATTTTCTACAACATTTAAATGGTTAAATTAGGAGAACATTTTTAGAAATAGAGAAGAAAGGAAAAGGTCAATAACATATTTGGTTATTTGCTCCATGTCAAGATGATTATTCAAATACCGGCAATATGATTTCTCCTCCCAAGATAGAAAAGGCTGCTTCTGCATTGGTGTGGATGGATTTGACTCCTTTGACTGTTTTTATGTACGTCTTCCTCAGGTGCATGGCAAGTGTGTGTGTCGGCATCACACTGCAGGTGATCACTGTGAGAGATGTGATCGTCTCTATAATGACCAGCCATGGAGACCTGCAAGTGGTCTAACTGGAGAAGCTCACCAGTGTGCTAGTGAATACTCTTTCTGTCTTATCTGTTCTCTCTCTGTAAATTAGCATCCTTATGTATGATTTAGCGGTGGTAATATGTATGTGTGTGTGTGTGTGTGTGTGTCTGTGTGTACTTCAAGAATGCAAGTGTAATGGACATGCAGAGAGCTGCCACTTTGACCTAAGTGTGTGGGTGCGTTCTGGTCAGAGAAGTGGAGGTGTGTGTCACTGCTTGCACAATACAACAGGTCAACACTGTCAACATTGCCAGACTGGCTTTTATAGACATCCAGAGAGACTACTGACTGCTGCCAACTCCTGTACAGGTAAGACAACACCTCACCACACACACACACACACACTCTCATAAGTCAGACTTAAATGCGATTTATGACCCAATGACTGTCAGGGTGTGGAGAACTTTATAGAAAAGGTTCTTCTAGTTAATACATACAGCATGTGAAGCTAGAGGGCATTGTACTCTTAAATGGTTTAAGGGAAATCTCCCTTTTTTTTTTTCTTCCTCTCCACATTTGATCTCGCTTTTCTTTCTCACGCTGTGCTGACGAAGTGTGTGTGTGTGTACGTGTGCATAATTTGTGTTCAAATATTTATTTATGACGCTCAGCCAGGAGCATGTTAGAGTTCAGGAACTCTGTACTTTTGAAAATACATTAATTCACACATGTGCCTGCGCGCCCAGACACGGGCGCAAACACAGGGGGGCTGTTTGGCATAGAGCACAATTCCCGTTCGGAATGCTGATGGCTATAATAACGAGCTGAGACATGCAGAATAACGAGAACTCTGAGGGGTTTTAGCTGTTAACGTGTGTGTGTTCGCAGCAGACAGATTAATCATCACATAGTGTACACTGACACACTACTGTTCAGCTCATAGCCAATGCATCAGTATCATGTTGTTGTTTTTTTGAGTGTGTTCATATAGCAGCCTCTTCTACAAACACATGGAACCAGACTTCCTGTCATGATGAGTACGAGAAACTCTTATAAACTTCACATTCCTTTTGGGGGTTTTTTGCGCTCTACTTTTACTTCATTCGTAATGTTTGGGCTCAAAACCTTTTTACTTTTTATGGTCTTTTCTTATACTCTGTTGAACTTTCTCGTTCTTTGGAAAAGTTTCCTGGTGAAAGAAGAAGAACGGCATTTCTTGAACAAATTAATTGAAAATTAAAACCATCATTAAATAATGAACACTATAATTACCAAAACTATTCAATCTTTGGGCAAAAAACGATATTCATCACCCACCAGACTATGAAATACAGCGTGATTTCTGAGTATATAGCAACAAAATAGTCAAATTAAGCAATATATTCCCCGAGTTTTGACTTGATTAAAATAGCAAATAGGTAAAATACAGTACCTAATGAACTGTCAACTCAATATATACCCACCTAAATCTGTTCACTTTCATATTGGAATAGTTCTGATTGTTTTGAAAAATATTTTTATTTTTAGAGTAAGTGTTGTACAAAGGCAGTTTTTAGACATGTAACACTTTAAATGTAAATGCTTTTTGTGAAACATTTGAAGTTTTATAAAAGTCTTTAACACAGAAACAGTGGCATTAAATGACCTGTACTTATGAATGTACTGTAAGTGCTGTTCAATTTGTATCTCACGTTTTAATTCTTAATAAAATGCGATCTTGTCTCAAAATCTCAGTGATAAGCTTTCCAAGAAACTTAACTCAGGCTTTTATATATTCACCCATATTGCATTTTTTATTGGACTACCAAAACTTATTGAAAAATAATGATAGTAAGATAAAATAAAAAAAATTGCACTTACACGGGTTCTTGTACATCTACTCTGGGAATTCTGCTTCTCTAGAAATAAATTAAAAGATCTTGTATGGTAGCACTACTTGTATAGTTCTGCTTGATATATCGCTTTGCTTGTATTTCCTCATTTGTAAGTCACTTTCAATAAAAGGGTGTGCTAAGTGAATAAATGTAAATTGTACATTGTCTGCACTTTTAGGTATCATGCTTAATGTGTACAGTATGAATATATTTTTCTCTTGTTTGTGCAACTGCAGCTTGCTTGTGCGATCGTGTTGGAACTGAGAGTTGTAACCCTGCTAATGGGGACTGCATGTGCAAGCCTGGTGTGGCCACCCCACAGTGTGACAAGTGTATGCTGGGATACTGGGGTTTCAACGAGTATGGCTGCAGACCTTGCCACTGTGCAGGTGACTGTGATCCATACACTGGAGACTGCATGACGGGGTTAGTTTGTGTGTATGTATGTGTCTCTATGTGTGTGTGTGTGTGTGTGTGTGTATATTGTAAGGGAAATTGCCCGGAGAAGGGCGGAGCACAGATACGCAGGAAGCTGGTTGTAGTGATACAGTGATTAAGCCTTTATTTTTCTTATGCGGTGCTGTCTGCAGGGAGGAGGTGTGTGTGGGTGAGTGTGAGGGGTTTTGTGGGGGTGTGGCTGGCGTTGCGACTCTCGAGGGCGCGTCGGGGTTCCCAGGAAGTGTGTGGTGGTTTCCCGTGCCGTCATCCACCGTCGTGTGAAGTTTCACCAGCTGACGTCTTTGTCTGCACCTGAACCTTCAGGAAGAGAGATTAGAGAAATTATATTGCTGCATCTGAGGTCGAAATACCTGTATGCAGAAAACGGACACGCATATGGTCTGTGAGTTAGTACTCATCTGATCAATGAGTGGAATTCTTGCGACTGACTCCCCAATCGCCGGCCGGTGTTGTGTCTGGCGCGAGACTGTCCGCTGCGTGCCTGCGCGGCAGTCAGGGAAGGAGAGACTTTCTCATCATGCGTGCCAGCTGTCGGTCCGTCGCAACAGTAAGGGTGTTGTTCTCCATCTAAGGTATGCGAGAGAACTGCACCAAAGCCCGGTTTCGGATGCATTGGTGTGCACCGTGAATGGGAGGGTGAAGTCTTGGTTGTGCAGTACCGGCGCGCTGGTGAGGGCACATTTCATGGCTTGGAAGGCCCTCTCCACTTCGGCTGACCACTTAAACTGGTCCGGCTGGCCCTTCTTTGTGAGATCTGAGAGGGGGGAAGCTTCAGCAGAGAAATTAGGCACAAATCTCCGGTAGTACCCCCCAACTCCAAGAAGGCATGTACCTGTTTCTTTGACATGGGTCGAGGGTAGTCCTTTACGGCTTCGATCTTCTTTGTTTGTGGCTTCAGCATCCCCTGGCCAATGCGATATCCCAGGCACTGGGCCTCGGTTAGCCCTAGGTGGCATTTCTTGGGGTTGGCTGTCAGGCTGGCCTCCCAGAGCGCCTTCAGGACCTTCCCCAGATGAAACAGGCGGTCCGACCATGTGGAGGAGTGGATGACTACGTCGTCCAGGTAGGCAGCTGCACACATGCGGTGGGGCCGCAGGAGGATGTCCATCAATCTCTGGAACATTGCAGGTGCCCCATGTAGCCCAAAGGGGAGAACCCCGTACTGCCAGTGGCCGGTGGCTGTGCTACAGGCCGTTTTGGGCCTTGCGTCTGGCACTTGCGCAACTTACCAGTAACCTTTGCTCAGGTCCAGGGTAGATATGAACCAGGCCCTCCCCAGTTGCTCCACAAGGTCGTCCACTCGGGGGAGGGGATAGCTATCGAATTCCAATACCAGGTTCAGCTTCCGAAACTCATTGCAAAGCCGCATACTCCCGTATGGCTTCGATACGACGATGATGGGGCTGGACCAGGGGCTGCTGGACTCCTCTATGATGCCATCCCGCAGCATTCGGTCAACTTCTTCATCGATGGCTTTTTGAGCCGGGCCTCTGGAACATAGTAGGGCCTTTGTCTTACCACTATGCCAGGAGGAGTTTTGATCTTGTGGTGGACCAGCTGTGTCATCCCTGGGGATGTAGAAAAACACATCGGAGAATTGGTCCACCAACTCGGTGAGCTCCTGTTTCTGGGCGGGGGTAAGGTCCTCCCCCAAATCGAACAATGTACGCTTGCCATGATCTGTGTCTCGGGCCGCATATGCCGATACTACCGGTGCCGGTTCCACACACTTCTTCAGAAGGTTCACGTGGTAGAGCTTCTCATCCACGTGCTTACTGGGTTGTTGCAGGCGATAGTTGATGGGCCCCCGGCGCTCGAGGACTGTATACGGGCCTTGCCACTGGGCCAGGAATTTACAGGTGTTGCTGGGTACTAGTAGGAGGACTTGATCTTCCATTCGTTTGAGCGTCTGGCTGCATCGCTCGACCAGCCCGTCAGTTTGCGGGTGATAGACAGACGTCTTAAGGTGCTTCACCTGTAACAGTCGATACAGATCAGACATTAGTTTGGATACAAAAGGCGTACCTTGGTCGGTCCGCACGTTCTTTGGGATCCCCACTTGACTGAACAGGAGTACGAGCTCCCTGGCGATGTTGTGGGAGGTGGCTTTGTGCAGCAGCACCGCCTCAGGGTACCGGGTGGCATAGTCCACAATGACCAGGATGTACTCGTGGCCCCGGGCAGACTTGGGAAGGGGGCCCACGGGGTCCATGCCCACTCACTCGAAGGGAATGCCGATAATGGGCAGAGGGATAAGTGACTTAAGTGACACCCTGCTAACCACGGTTTCTGGGTCGGCCTGGCGGGCTTCATCTCCAGCTCAGTGGGCATGGGCTCGTCCACGGGGGTTACACGGACGGGTGACCTTCGGCGGGTCCTCCAGTGTTGCTGGTGCTTGCACCCCCACGGCCTGGAGTTCGTTGCGGGGCAACGCCCTCAGGAAATGGTCCACGGCCACTTTTTCCGCCACCTCCGCAGCGGTATGCCGGTCCGGCTGGAGCCAATTTTTGGTTATCCGGACAAGGGTGTTCAGCTGTTCGTGTGGCCGGGCCCCCGGCTGGTAGGCCCAGCAATGGAACTCCGTCGCTGCCTGGTAGGGGGTTCGCCCACACCATGCGAGGACTCCCTCCTTCATCGTCCCGTAGTCAGCAGCCTCCTCCAGCGTGAGGGCATAGTAGGCCATGCGTGCCTCTCCCGTGAGCAGTGGGCTGAGGGTGCGGGGCCAGTCGTCCCAGTCCCATCCCTCTCGGCGGGCAATACTCTCGAAGTACGCCTCGAGATCTTCCTCGGGGGAGAGGGGGGGAAGCAGGTGGCGGATCTCACGTCCCGTATCAGAGAGGGGCATGGAGGCAGCGGAGGTCTCGGTTCTCAGGGCAACCAGCATCTGGGTCGTGACCTGGAGACTTTCGGCAAGCTGCTGTGTGATGGTTTGCTGCTGAATGCTAGTGTCCAGCAAGCGTTTCAGTGCGGAGTCCATGTTTCTTTCTCTCTCTTTTTTTATTTATTAATTTATTTATTTCTAAACTTTTTTTTTTTTTTTTTGGCAGGTCTGTGCTCTATGCCCGCATCCTCCACCAGTGTAAGCGAAATAGCCCAGGGAAGCCCGGGCGGAGCACAGATACGCAGGAAGCTGGTTGTAGTGATACAGTGATTAAGCCTTTATTTTTCTTACGCGGTGCTGTCTGCAGCAAGGAAGTGTGTGTGGGTGAGTGTGAGAGGTTTTGTGGGAGTGTGGCTAGCGTTGCAACACTCTCTGGGGCGTGTCGGGATTCCCAGGAAGTGTGTGGTGGTTTCCCGTGCTGTCATCCACCCTCATGTGAAGTTTCATCAGCTGATGTCTTCGTCTGCACCAGAACCTTCAGGAAGAGGATGAGAGAGAAAGAGAGAGATTAGAGAAATTATATTGCTGCGTCTGAGGTCGAAATACCTGTATGCAGAAAACGGACATGCATATGGTCTGTGAGTTAGTACTCATCCTCGCATGGGCGGAAGAGCGACCTTTTATATCCTTCCCCCGTCGCCTGAGTGGTGGAATTCTCGCGACGGACTCCCCAATCGCCGGCCGGTGTTATGTTGGCGGTTCCACCCCACCGTGACGGTCCTTCTTGTTGGAGTTGTGTCTGGCGCAAGGCTGTCCGCTTCATGCCTTCATGCGGCAGTCGGGGAAGGAGCGATTTTCTTATCATGCCTCTCCTGTCAGTCTGTTGCGACTATATATATAATATATATTCGTGTGTGTTTGTTTGTGTATGAACAGAAACCCATAGAATACTGAGTGTTATATAACCTAAAAATGTGTATCAAATTTGTGTGTGTGTGTGCAGATCAGATCCTGATCACAACACCACCTTATTTCGAGTGGAAGAACTTTTTTCTGCCCTGAACTTCCAAGGTATAAGTCTGTTAACAATGCTCTCCTGTGTCTTTGGAGTTTAGTCTGTTGCCATGGATAAGATAGGAGCCACTTGAATGTCATGTGTGTTTTTATATTGCCTTTACAACGGCATTAAACTGACAGGCTAGATGTTGATAACTGGTGGAGTTTTTTTTGTTTTGTTTTTTGCTGTGCAGAGAAATGTGTCTGCAAACAGCAGTCCCTTAGGAACAGTAAAATCTTCTGCATTATGAAATATTCCTATGGTAAGTATAAGCATTATCAGACACGTGCAGACATAAACAATCATCTATGCTTATCATGTGTATGTGTAGCCTTGAGGATATTCCAAGACTGTCATTGTGTTCCAGCAGATAATATCATGAAGATAAGCCAGATTTGGACATGGTGTTTGAGAATTTAGGAATTTAGAAATGAATGCTTAGGTTAGATAGTGGTAGTCTACAGCTGCACTGTTCCATGGTTTAAATTGTTTGTGTGCATGTGAAGGAAAGTAAGGTTCTCTTCATTTTATACCAGCATATTGTGTGTTTGTGTGTGTGTGTGTGTGTGTGTGTGTGTGTTGTGTGTTGTGTGTGTAGCTCTAAAGGTTAGAGTGCTGGCAGCACATGATAAGGGCTCTCATGCTGAGGTGGATGTTAAAGTTCTGAAGGTGCTGTGGAGCAGCTCCACCCTCAGGCTCATTCAAGGAACTGTCACTCTGTATCCAGAGTCCTGGACCACTCGAGGCTGTACCTGCCCTGTACTGTACCCAGGTGAGTATAACCACACACAAATACACATTATGGAAGTAAAAGTTGTGATAATATGATTAGATAATCGTGTAGGGAAATGTAGGGCTGGCCCAAAAATATCATATCACGATACTTGAAGACATTTCTACGATACACGATGTATATCACATGCACCGAAATTTCGGCGGCTGAAAATAGCATTTTTGGTTTTTGGCCGTAAGAGAAAAATGGCAGAAAATATATGCCGCCAGGCCCGCCCTGCCCCTCAGTACAGGGATTTGGAAATACTTCAAAGTTTCTGATGAGGACATAAAATTTGCCATCTGCAGTGATTGTTCCGCAGAAATTTCAAGAGGGTGTACGGTGCCAAAGCACTTTTCCATGGCAGGTTTGATACACCACCCGAGAACACGACATCCAATATACAGAGTGCAGCAAAACAACAATGACCGAATAGAGGCCCTCTGCCATTCTGTGTTTTGCCTGTTGTTTTCATTAAATGATCGTGTAGCATCTTTAAACTTTTTGTATTTGAAAGAAGCTACCCTAGTAAGTTCATTACTTGAATGCTGTTTTGCATATTGTAATAGTTAATGTTACATTATTTGGATAATTGGATTTAAAAATCTGTTCAATTTGATTGTTACTGAACTGAATGAAGAATAATATATTTAATGTTGTTTTGGTTTGTTCATTTCAATAAAAGCGTGATCATTTCATTGGTTTGTAGTTTTTCAATTCAGATTCGTTAAATTCATGAAATGAAATAAAAAGTCTAATATTAACACGATTATCCAAAAAAATTTATTTAAAAATATATTTAAAAAAAATCAATTTTGGTTTTTAGCCAAGTGCATCCTGAATTTTCGGTTTTACCCCAGAATTTTCCTTTCTGTGCATCACTAAATATCCCGATATATAATTTAGAGAACTAATTATCTGCAAAACGATAGTAAATTAAACGAAAAAGGTTAAACGGAGTTTGACAACAATTTTCTTTAATGCCTACAAAAACAGAAGAAGATTATTATTTTTTTAATTGTCAAATGAACAGCATCCATTCAGTACTATTTTAATTTATAATTATAAAAGTAAAACATATAGCACCAAAAATGTATCGTGTAATCATTTCTCACAATATCTATATTATATCAGTATATTTCCCAGTTCTACTGAAATGAGTGTGTTCTGTTTTACTAAAATAGAATGGTCTAATGTCTATCTGTCTGCCTCTAGGGGAGGAATATCTCGTTGCTGGGCACCATGATGTGAGGAAAGGTCGACTTCTAGTCAACATGAAGAGTTTAGTGAAGCCATGGAGAGCCAATCACAGTCATCGAGTGCTACAACTCCTTAAAACTACATGCACTGGAGTTAGATAGAGAGGGAGAGGGAGAGGGAGAGGGAGAGAGAGAGAGAGAGAGAGAGAGAGAGAGAGAGGGGGGGAGGGGCCTTGGCCAAATTTACACACTGTCTTGTGCAACTGTGTATGTAAACTGAATGTTGAGAGATGAGGTCGGTTATGAATGTCTGTTGTACAGAATGTATATTCATTGAATGTACATATTATAATGTATGAAATTTTGTATCTTTTGGAGCCTGTACAAAACTTGCCATTTGTATATAATGTCCTGCTGAAAATATGCTCATAAAATGAAATCAAAAATGGCGTAGGGCAGACAACGAAAAAACATAACTAGCACTTTTTTAAATGATTTCTTCTAGGGACCCTGCTTAAGGAAAATACCGAGTTTGATTAAACTACTTGGAGGCTATTCTTTAAATAAATTACTACCGTTTCTATTCATGCCCATCTCTTCTGCATCAGTAGATAATACAATACCAGTCTTATTATATGAATACTCCCTTTTTATTCTAATCTCAATCCACTGCATTTACAGTGTATGTGTATGATTACTTCAAATATTAACATGTCCTGTACTGAGAAAAGAACAGAAAACCTCTTTACTTAAACCACTCATAATGGAAGCCTGAGGGCATTTGCTCAATTCCATCAATAAGATTTGAAACTAGACTGCAGAACACATTCAAAAGTACAACCATTATCCTGTAACAATTAAGTCTTTGGAAAAGACAGACACGAGATCACCAAAAGAAGTTTTAAGGTGAAACATACCTGAGGCCCTTGCAATTATAGGGAGTAATTTATCTTCACATGTTTTGGAGCAGTTGGAAGAAACCCACATGACATGGGAAGAACATGCACAAGATCAAACCTGTGACCCTGGAGCTGTGAGGTGGAAATGCTACCCACTGTGCCACCCTGCCAGATTTTGGCTTCATTTAATAAATTGTAATCTGTTAAAATGTATTTTGTATGCTGCGTAGTGGCAGAAAGTAATTCAAACATTTTATACACTAGCCCTATCAAGATCCGTAATAAAATTTATCACAGTTTGTTCTGTGATAAAACTGATTGATGACATGATTTGATGATCACATTATTGTGTCATAAATTAATTTATGGTTTATGTAGTTTAATGTAATCGTAATTTATTGCCTTAAGAAGTTTTTGATCAACTTAAACAGGTGTGTTAGATTTTGGTTGGAGGAAGGTAGATCTTAAAATATCAATGTCCTGGAAGAGGTGATTGAACCTGACATTTGTTTCTAAACCAGGGATGGGCAATTCCGGTCCAGGAGGGACACTGCACTATCCTGAAGAGTTTATCACCATCCCTAATCAAACACCTGAAAAATCTAACCAAAGTCTTCAGGATTATCTTGTTTGATTGGTGTTTTGTGGGTAAACTAGCTAACTAGCCCCTAAATGTTCAAATCACTTGAAAAAGCTTTCACTGATAATGAATAAATCACATTGTTTATGGCAGAATGCTGATTTGGAAGAGCTAAGCGAGTATTATTTTAGCACTTAACAAGCTAACATTATCAATCAAATCCAAAGCCAAGTAAATTTGATCTGGAAAACAGCATTCCATCATTCAACTAAATACAAATTCACATATTACTCATTAACACAGCGATAAGCCGTAACCTGGTAGTTACTAGTGATGTGTCGTTCATGAACGATTCGTTCATTTTGAACGAATCTAATATGACTCGGGAATAACGAGTTGTCTCAGAGCGTGATTCGTTCATTTTGTCTTGACTGCATGCGGTGCAACATCTATAGGTTCTGTACAGGAAACAGAAATGATTAGTTCACGTCTCGAGTCTTCGGGTTCGAGTCGTTTGTTTATCACATCACACTGCATTCAGCCTATGGGGTGGTCACGGGATGAACAAATGACTCGAGAGGTGAACTAATCATTTCTGTTTCCGGGGAACAGACGTGACAAATGTGAACGGCTCGGATCAGGAGGTGAGGTGAACTTAACAGACCCAGACAAGCTATTAATGAATCATTTCTGTTTCTCGTTATTCGTCCTTGGCTGCATTAGCCTATAGTTTATTTTTTTTTTATTCTGAAGGTGATTGATACAGCCCTTAAAATGGCCGACTCCCTGATCAGTGCCCTGACTACTGAAGTAAGGAGCGGATTGAGACGCATCCCCTGTCTGAGTGCTAGTTTTCCACGTGGAAGGGAGGAGGAGCACAGCGATGGGGGCGGGGCGTATTCTCCCTTCAGCTGCTCAGCAGTTTAGTCCTTTGCACTGTCTATAAAATAAAACCGCTGAAAAGCAAAAGTGAAAGATAAAGAATACAGCGCCTTTTGCGTTGTTCCAAGCCTACCTCCAGCTTCCTCATTCCCTACCTGAATCCGGGAAAGTGTTACACTAAGGTGTTAATTATTTCAATCATGTTTCTACGATAATATTTCAGTAAATTATAAACTGAAATAGACGGAAAACATCAGTCGCATCGCTGAGGAGGCAATCGTCCCCAGGGGGCGGGGCCAAATCTGACATTCACTAAATGGCTGTGAAGAAAGTATTGAAGTGTTGTCAGCTTTCACTCAAGCTGCACACACACGAGGTCAAGTCATAGAAATCCTTTCTTTTTTTCACTTAATTTTTTTATGCAGTAATGTTTGTCTTTGTTTCACTGATTGATACAAAAGACTAAATAAATATATGAATAAATATAAACGGGCAGAGTGTACATATGTCTTATTCACTCAGTACGTTTACATGGACAACAATAATCCGATATTAACCCGATTAAGACAATACTCTGACTAAGAATCTACCATGTAAACAGCGATTTCTTATTACTTTAATCCGACTAAAGTCATACTCGAAGTGAACACAAATTGAGTTAAGACATGTGGAGTATTCCTGTTTTAGTCGCATTATCGAAGTGCATTACAGACACGTACACACCTTAATCACACTATTAACGTCGTCTGGGAGATTTTACCACATTTTGAGACAGGAAACGTACACACACGGCAGTGCTCAACCGTTTAATGGCAAACAAGAGAGCACGGCTGTGTTCAAAACCGCGTATTTACTTACTATATAGTAGGCAAAATATATGTATTTCAGCTATTATATAGTAGGTAAGTACACGGTTTTATACGTAGCTTCAAACAGTCGTCTATTTGCACGTATAGCATGACAAATAATTAACTGCACTTGAAGCTTTTGTAAAATTAAAAATGAAACACCCAAAACTGTATACGGTACCATAACGAAGACGAACTGTATGTTGATACGTGAAATTCTGGAGAGAATGTTGGACGGCGTGGCGTGGGGACGTAATGACGTGTGCCGTTAATCGATCTATGTTCTATAACATGTAAAACAGGAACATGAAAGGAATATTCTAAAAGCAACTCCTGTAAACACCTTAATCACAATATTGTCTTATTCAGAATAAGGTCAGTAATTAGATTATTGCTGTCCATGTAAGCGTAGTCATTTAGATAGACATCAAAATAGTAGGCCTTTGGGTGTCAGAAATGTGTCCTACACTGTCCCAGACAAGCTTCCTACTTGTCTGACACTTGGTCTGTTTGCATCTAGTCACCCTAATCAGCCTTCATGTTTTAAATAATTCAAATGATGTAAAGGATAAAGTTCACTGAACGGGAAAAACCTGTTACTGTAATCTAACCCATAAGACAATGATTTATCACTGTGATCATTAGGGCTGGGAATTGTGACCAATTTGGCAATTTGATTCGATTCTTATTTATATGGTTTTGATTTGATTAGATTTTGATTTCGATTCAATTCAATTCAATATCGTTTAGTTCAATCTTTTATTTTAAATGTTAGTTTTGCAGACATGGAAGCCCACACAATTATGTTTAATTACTTTTTAATTTGACTTTGAGTATTAAACACTGTAAAAAAAAAATTTCATCATACATATGTTCACAATGCACATTCACAATGCACATTACTGTAAAAAATTAAATAAAATAAGAAAAAAACTGTAAATGTGCAACAGTGAAATTCATTTACAACTTAAAACGTTTAAGAAATAAAACCGTTGTCAAAATTAAAAATGAAAAAGGCGACATCCTCAGGACGAGAGGCGAACTACAGATAATGTTCTCATCCTCTTAAATAAAGCGCATTAAGAATCGATTCGGGGATTTACCGAATCGATATCTTTTTTTTATATTGAAGATCGATTAAAATCTGAGAATCGATATTTTTTACCCAGCCCTAGTGATCATTGTGTAAAACAAGAATGAAAACTCTTGTATTACAACATACTTACCATAAGATGTCGCTGTGAGTTCGAGGAAAAAATCAGGCAACCATCCAGCCTTCCCTGATCTGATCTCCTCCACTCTGCAAAGCTATTCTGCATAAACGTCTAGGACAGGAGGTCGTTTTTTTCCACCAACAATCACCATGTATGACAACTCACCACTGTGCATTTGAGCCTATCCGTAGAATCAACTCATTGGACCTATGTTATTAGGTTGCATTGCAGACCATTCTGCACTGATGCTTCTCATCATATTATTGCATTGTAGAAGTGCAGAACTGTGGTCGCTCTGTAGATCACACCTACTTTGCTGCACATCCGTGTTTCCATACCTGCTGGTTTGCACCATTTGCACAATACATTACACAAATTATTCCCTGTGGTTAAATCCCTAGTATTGCACTGACACTTTCATGTTTACCTAGAAGACTGTGAATACACTTGAAATCCTAAGTTTACATATGCCTTGCAGAATCTGCTAATAGTAATAAACAATTATATATTATTGCCCTGCGATGGACTGGCACCCTGTCCAGGGTGTACCCCGCCTTGTGTACAATGCTCCCTGGGATAGGCTCCAGGTTCCCCCACGACCCTGAAGAAGGAATAAGCGGTAGAAGATGGATGGATAAATAACAACAGATAATAACAGGGATCATAAAATTAACATTAATTTTTATTCTTTTTAGTACTGATCAGTCCAAGAGACACAATAATACCTGAATTTCAAATATGAACCAGTTCAAAAGTTTACTTACGCTTGATTCTTATTACTGTGTGATGTTACCTGGATGATCAACGACTGTTTTTATGTTTTGTGATAGTTCATGAGTACCTTGTTTGTTCTGACTTCTTCACTATTCTTCAGAAAAGTCCTGCACATTCTTTGCTTTTCCAGCATCCTCTGCATATTTGCTCCCTTCCCAACAGCGGCTAGATGATTTTGCAATCCATCTTTTTACACTGATGACAACTGAGAGACTCGTACACGACTATGACTATTACAAAAGGTGCAAACATTCACTGATGCTCAAGACGGCAACAAGATACATGGGGGGGGGGGGTTTACATTTTGAAGAGGATGCTTGGTGTAAAGTGTTATTAGTTTGTCTTTTGGAAAACAAATATCTTATGCTTCTGAAGGACAGTACTAAATGGGGAAAAAAAGAGATTTAAACACATTTTTTTAATGTAAACAAAATAATAACTTAAACCAATCATCCTGTTTAAACGTTTACATCCCCATATCATGTTGCCTTCTTTAGTATCAGTGAATGTTTGCACCTTTTGTAATAGTTTATGTAAAACTTGTGAACTTGTTCATTTGTGTAAATTCAGTTATTATTGTGCATCGTGTCTTATTGTGCTAAGAAAGTGGTCTATCTATCTATCTATCTATCTATCTATCTATCTATATCTATCTAATAGGCGAACTTGTTTCAGATGGTTTCAGGTTAGTCTCCTTCCTATATTTTTTAATAAATAAAAAAATAATAATTTGTGCAATAAAATGCAATATAAGGACTATATCTACAAAAGGTGTTGTATTGTTTTATTTAATATTATTTTAATTTAGTTAATGTAATGTTATGTTTTTTTTGACTCCATTTAAAAAAAATGTAAATAATAAAAAATATATATATATATATATATATATATATATATATATATATATATATATATATATATATATATATATATATAATTATTTTTTTTTTTTTAATTTTTAAAGAGTTTTGCGTCAATCTGGCAACCCTCCTGTGGGCGGTGCAGTGCTTCCGAGCAGCTTTACTCCTTGGACGCGCCACATCTGTCTCTACCACACCTGGGTTTAAGGTAATGTCTCGGATTTCACTGGGAAAGTTGATGGAACTGTTAAACGTCTAAAGTCAGAAGTCATGTCCGAAGTGCGGAAATTCACCAAAAGGCTGAGTAAACCCGGGACCGCGGCGGAGCTCAGGCAGAGCGTGTCGGAAGCTGTCAGGACGTCTATCGCTGTGGTTAGTAACCTCTAGTTCATATTGACTCTAACGGAACAGTGTGCTGTTGATGGTCATACTCTAACTCTCACATTCATCTTTCAAATGCTCAACGCTTTTATTTCCACACTTTAGAAGCTCACATCTCGTTGGATTCGCGACCCAAATGTGAAGCGGTCTCCGACACTATTTCCCGCTTGCCACCCGGTAGTGGCACTGAACTGATGCTGCGGTGTAACACGCGAGCAAAAGCTCTTACTTAGTCACACGTGTGATCAGAGTGTTTCAATGCGTTGATTGAAGATCTTTTGAAGGGTGTTGTATCAATGTAACGACCCAGTATTCCCCTGATAATGGCTGTCCCACTAGCCTGATGTTCCTGGTGTACAGACCACATGGACGGTGTGTTGTCTCTCCTTTGTGTGCAGAAAAAGCGGCCCATGTGCTTATTCAGTCTTATTTTAATTGCCTACTTCATTTTTTTCTTCTTCTTCTTCACTATATTATGTTTGTGCTTATGTGTGTCCTTTGGAGACTATTGTTTGAAGAGTGAGTGTAAGCTGTGTCCTTGTTCAGAAAGGATGAATGGATTCACATGCTGAAGAAGGGGTTATTAAGATGTTGGCTGATGCAGCTGCAGTAAATGATGCAGGAGGGGGAAAAATGGCTGCAGTCTGAATGTCGAACCTGACAAGTTTTCATGGCCGCACAACGAATTCAGTCTCTCGTCTTGCCCTGTTTGGAGAGGACGAACGGTTGCCGGGCAGTGCTGTATGGAGGTCGTCGTGATGCTGAGGGAACCCTTCGAGGGTTTCTTTTCAGCTGTGCTTTCTGTACTTTCTTGCTTTGATTATGCATGCCGTTTAAGCCTGTCTTCTTGACCGTCACCTCTTCACCATTTTTGTACTGGGACTTTACTTTGATCCAACAATAAGGCAGGTTGTCATGGTGTGCCTTGGGATTACAAACACTTGGGTATGTTGTGTCTACGCCTGGTGTCAAATGTCTTGAGTTCAAAACGTAACTAACTTTGATCATTTTGTTCAAATGAACATGGTTCATGTTTAAAAATGATATTACCTGCCAAGGTCTTTGTACCTTAACAAAATATGTTCTTCAGACTGTGACCGTTCCTGGAACTGAAAAGAATTTAGGCCTACAGATTTAAATGAAAATAAGTCTTAGCTTAGCTCAGGTTCAGAAAAGGGCCATGGTGGGTTCAGGGTATCGTGCTTATGCACAGAGACCACCAGCTGCCTTTTACATTTGTGTTCTTCTAAGTGAAAGTTATCTGGAAAAGCAATTAGCCCTTCAGACCTCTGAGGCAGACCTCAGTTTGTCTAGGTCACCGTTGTTGAAATTTCTGCAACTGAGAATTTGTCATAAAGATTGGTTGTAAATATTTCAGCGCAGCGTCTTTCTGCGGATACGGAAGTAAGAACTTCACCATAGCTAACCGAAGTGCCAACGCCCTGCAAATACAAAGTGGTCTGCTGCTAGCAAACGCTTCCTTTTCCCTCCTGCTTGTGGTTTGACGATCTGTAATTCGTCTATTACACTTTGTGCCTCTTTATATTATACAGTAGCAGTACAGAGTGAAGGGTTTTGCACTTACTATGCAAACTTTGGTTAATCTCAGGCCAGAGTACTGATTTCTCATATAAGGAGATGGGTGTACCGTTTATTATGAAACAGTTCCTTGTTCAGAGTACAATGATGTTTGGGGTAGAACTGAGAGGGTTCAACAGTGCAGGCAGAAGGCAGTAAGACGTTCTAATTTGACCAGTGTTGGAAGCCTGGATTGTGGTTTCAAAATCCTTCATGCACATGCCTTGACGCATGACAGGAAGCTGTTAAGCTTGCGGGTATGCAGATGTTACAAAGTGGAAATAAACTTGTGTTGTTGCTTTTGAGTGACATGCGGTGTCTTTTTATATTATCGTATGATTAACATAGAAAATCAGCATGCACTGGTATGATATCTCTATGAAGGAGTTCCAAGGGATTCTTACAGAATTTCCTATGAGCAGCAAATCCTGTTGAAACTCGGCTGCAGAAACAACGAGCAGATTGTAAAAGACACTGACTCGAGTTAAAATAGTGCTGAACGTGGTGCTTCTTATCATTTGCGCTCAGCTTGTAAACACAGACTGGTCAGCTTTAGGGCTAAAATTCCAGAAAAAGCAGAACATCACTTATTAACGTCTTACTCCCTCCTTTCTCATTTCCTGCAAAATATAAGGCCCTAAAAGAAGTGAGCACATTTATAGTCTAGGTATGTGGGTTAAGGTTTGCATTCTCAGTTCTAACAAGTATGTAAATTTTTTTTTATTTTGTTTAAAAAAAAAAAAAGGTTTTCCAGTGATTTCCACAGAAGTACCCAGGTTGGTATTAACAGTACTTTCGGTTACCACACAGCCTCCACTAGATCAAGAGCTCATGACAGTGTCATATTAAGAGGCTTAGTAAGTTCTAAGCAATAGATAATTCGCATTGGTACTCTGATACACAATCACATATCCACGGATGAAAGGAATTTCCCAAAATATATCTGTTCTTTTAAAGGTTTTTAAGACCAAATGTTAATTAAAACTTTGCTTTAAATATTCTTTTAGAATGACAGAAAAAATTGACATTGTAGGAAATACTTAATTTAATAATACTAATATGTTAATAGTAGTTCAATTCAATTGTACTTGTGTAGCGCTTTTAACAATGGACATTGTCTCAAAGCAGATTTTTGGGATCCATTTGGAGCAGAACATATTATTACAGGCAAAAAAAAATTTTTAAGAATTTTTTTCTTTAAAAACGTTTTGGTGTACGCCCACTTGTTCGAGAATATGGTGAAAAGTGAAACAAAGGGTCCATATCAATTTTCTTTTCCCCACATCTATATTGACCTGAATTTTCTGAACCAGATTTGCAACTCTCAAATGTGAATTCATATTTGTAATAAGGGGTCTATGTACCATAAAAATACTATAACATCCCTCTCTATGTAGTTTTTGCTGATAGTCTGGGCATGTCCTGCGTGGACATTCTCTTGAAGAACAGTTGCTCTTCTGTTTTTCCCTATCACATCGCACTAATGCATGAGCATCACCATCATTGAATTTCCAGCTCCATTTACTCCCTTAAATCTTAAAGCAGATACCACTTTAGTCGCTGTTCTTATTGAAACATAGCCAGTCTTTGTTACTGAAGCAACTGCTCCAATAATAAACCTTCTGTCAACGTTAATTAGGCATTTTTTTGCCATCTTGAGCCAAAATTGAGATCAACTCGGCCTGCTCAGCTTTTTTTAAAGTACTTGCTGCAGTCGAGAGTGAGGCGAGCTGACTGACAAGACGATGGCGGAAGATTTGGTTTCAAAAGTTCTATGTTTAATATAAGCAAGTTTTTCATTGAACCGTTTTGTTGTAGTTGTGTTTTTCATTAAGAATAATAATAAACCCACTACTCAAGCAATTGGTTCCCCTGAATTGCTGCTAAAAGGAAAACGAAAGTAAAATGCGCACGGTCGCCCGGGCATTCATAAGTGATTTAAAAGCGAGGGGGAAAATAGGTAATTTAACTCACGTGACCTGACCACAACCATATGTGCTTTTTGGACATCCCAATCCCCCACCTCTTTTTTGCTGTTTTAATAAGCTCAACCCTACTGGGAAGCCTTTTTACTGGATTTTGGCACGTGGCTGTGGGGATTTGTTTTCATTCAGCCACTAGAGCATTAGTGAGATCAGACACTGATGTTAGGTGAGGAGGCCGGGTGTGCAGTCAGCGCTCCAGTTCATCCCAAAAGTCTTCAGTGGGATTGAGTTCATGGAGGTCTTCCATATCAGCCTTGGAAACCATGTCTTCATAGAACTTGCTTTGTGCACAGGGGCATTGTCTTGCTGGAGCATGCTTTGGCCTCTTAGTTCCAGTGAAGGGAAATTTTAATGCTACAACATACAAAGACATTCTAGACAATTGTGTGCTCCAACATTGTTGCAAAAGTTTGAGGAAGAACCAAATGGGTCTGATGGTCAGGTATCCACATACTTTTGGGCATTGAGTATAGCTTTTGCAGGTATCCTATGAAAAATATCCTTAAGTAAGTGTTAACATAGGTGTAAAATTTAGCAGCAAGGGTGATCAAAACAGAGTTTTGTTGATTTTTATAGATTGAAATCCCTTCACCCAAAATAGTGTCATGTTTTTGGAATCATTATTGTTGCAACATGCTGTCATACACCTAAAAGGGAACTATTATGTCATATGATACTGTATATCTGCTGTTTTCCGTTTTCTGCTTTGAACAAGCAGCCGCATTTATGACTTCGAAGGAACTGAACTTTGGTTGAGTAGAGCAGAGTTATGGTAAGATATCCCATTGTTTTGGTAGTTCAGTCATCTTATTCATATATGTTCCGATTTCTGTTTCTCTGTGTGTGTGTGTGTGTGTGTGCAGGAACAAGCAAAGATCATCGAGCCACTAGACTATGAAAATGTGGTGTTCCAAAGGAAAGCGCAGATCCACAGTGATCCTCAGAGAGACCTGCTGCTGTGGCCAGCTGATGACGTCTCAGTGAGTCCACCAAAAATAACTCTCATTATGATACAGTAGAGCTCAGTGCAGGCGGCTTTAAGAACGCACCGCCAGTTTGGAGTATATTTAACCCAACACCATGAGGAGTACATTTAACCCAAGATCTTACTCTAACATAAAGTAAATAAAACAGTAGAAGGTTATGTAGTATCAAATAGAATGCGCTGACTATCAAATAGATGGCGCTCTGTCAAAAGATATGTGATTTTTTTTTTATCTGTATCTTTGCTGTGTATGAAGGAGAAATGTGCTTACTTTTATTTAAAATAGTACAGATACATTTTTGTTTATCTGAATGTTTGTTGATTAGGATCTGCAACAATACTGGATGTTTCATAGATAAGCGTCTGAATTTGGGCTCAGTCATACAGGATGTTAAACAGCACATTAATGCTTGCTTTAAACTGCTTTTTTTCAGGAGTTACAAATCGAGCGTCAGAGAAGAACGACTGTCTCATCTGTACCTCAGAATGCTGAGCATGAAGCGAAAAGCCTATTTGCAAAAGAGGTACTTCACAGAGTGTCTAATTCTGATTTTAAAAAGCTTGACTAATACGTATTCCCGGATTAAGCACAGTGGTTTTGTCACACTTTCCTACCTTACTGACTTTCCTACCTCATTCATGTTTTTTTTTGAGCACATCTGGTGCTGTTATGTAGTAACTGGTGAATGTTCTTTTGGCAGTGCATCAAAATGTACAACACTGACTGGCACATGATCAGTTACAATTATGAGGCTTACTCAGGATGTTTCCGCACTCTTCCCAGGTAGGATGCTCCAGGTTTATTATTATTATTATTATTATTATTATTATTAATTGATTGTCATGTCTCAGTGTATGAAAAGCTGGGTCTTCAATGTTTTAAATATTTGTCAGTGATGTGAATAACTCACTGTTAAATAACTTACTGATTACCTTAAAACTGAAGTGTCACTGTATTTGTTTAGAAACCCTATACCTAAAGCTTCTGTTATAGCACAGTGAATACAAACCCAGTTATTTCCCCAGCAGTTAAACTTCACTGATCTTAATTAAGAAATTTTAATATGATTAACTTAATGAAAATACATAGTAGTGCCATATAGTTAGTAGAGATGCACCAATGTATCGGCTGATAGTCAATTTTTCACGCTATCGGTTGATAGTTTAGAAACATCCAATCAGGGCTGATTATATTCTGTCAATCAAAAGAGGGCGGGAAAACACATTGATTTCGTGGTGTGTGTAAAGATGATGTCTCTTGTGTGGAATGATGACATAAATGCAGTTTGTAATCTCTGTAGTCTCTACACTGCTAAAATTTTACACCGGATGCTGCAGCAGTGAAGCGGGAGTTTCGGCGTCGAGTCGAATTATTTTTTAGCTGCGCTGCTCGAGCTGAATTAAAGTGCCAGTACACAGTTGAAAGATTTAAATGAAGATGAGTTGACAAAAAAACTATATATTGCACAGAAAAATATATTTGTAGAGTATTTCATATATCCATTCATATTTCATATCCAGTGAATGTTAATATATAAAAAGTTGATATTATATATTACCAGTTTGATATTCAATAATGAAGTAGAAATGTTTTTGTTTGTGGTGAGTGAATGTGAGACTAACAGGTGGTTTTTTAGATTTCAGTCAATGTTAATATGAATTAATAACATTCAATAAGTTAAGAAATCTTACCTTAATCATCAGAATTTAGTTCACGTGTTAATGTTAATTCGAGTAATGTGTTTTCTGTTTATGAGACCAGTTACTGTGAAACAACTTTTTGTGGAATTTATTATTATTAATTTAAAAGAAGGCAGAAAAGGCAGAACTATCGGTATCTGCATTGGCCGATAACACTGAATAATCAGTTATCAGTATTGGCTGAGAAATTTAGTATTGGTGCATCTCTAATAGTTAGTGAATCCTTTACAATGATCTGAATTTCTATATAAATCTTGTCTAATTCTTCTTCTCAGTCATAAAACCAGATCCCAGTATTACAAATAATGCGTAAAATTACACTCATCGGCCACTTTCGTATTATCATCATACTAATACAGGGTAGGACCTCTCTTTGCTCTCAGTTTGCTCAATTTGCTCGAGAACCAAGAAAACATTCTCCACACCATTACACCACCACCAGCCTGAAGTGTTGACACAAGGCCGGTTGGCTCTATAAATTCATGCTGTTGGCACCAAATTCTAACCCTACCGTTTGAATGTTGCAGCAAAAACCATGATTCATCAGACCGGGCATCGTTTTTCCCATTTTGAACAGTCCAATTTTCGTGAGCCTCTGCCCAGTGTAGCCTCAAATTCCTGCTCTCAGCTGGCTGGAGTGGAACCCGATGTGGTCTTCTGCTGTTGTAGCCCATCCTCCTCAAGGTTTGAAATGCTGGTCACTCTGAGCTTTTCTGCTCAACACAGATATCAAGAGTGGTTCTTTTATTTACCGTAGCCTTTCAGTCAGCTCAAATTAGTCTCACAAGACATTTCTGCCAACAGAACTGCTGTCCATTAGATGTTTCAGCAGTTTCTAAAATACTCAAACCAACCTGCAACCAACAACCTGTCACAAGATGTTAAAGTCACTGAGTTATTTTCTCATTTTGATGTGTACTTTAACTGGGCATCTGAGGCTCTCTTTTATTAACCATTCTTGTATGCATGACTGGCTGATAAATAATTGCATGACTGTAAAAGACAGTTTGGCTTGCCAGTTTAACATCTGTGAAAAAAATGCTAGCGCAATATTGGCTCCCATCACACACGCTGGATATTTAGAAGTCGTTGACACAACTCCGGGACATTATAAAGCTGGAATTATCCACTGCACGGGTGAATTTTCACCAACCTCTACAGTGAAGATTTGGACTGTAGCTACTGGTTTTCAAGTATATTGTACTAAACAGTGATCTAGACTCAGAGTGAAGTTGATTTCTACCACCCTTTTTTCCCCCGGGATGTGTACTTCTGACATTTATGTATCTTAACGCCTGTTTTTCTGCCTAGGATGAGCCCTATTGTAAAGAGACCATAAGATTAAGCAAGGTGGGAGGGATGGTAGGTGGGGTGTGATGTTGAACTATCAATTATGTTCGTGTTCACATTGTTTTTCAAATTTATAATTAATAATAATAATAATAATAATAATAATAATAATAATTACATGCCTGTGCAGATGTACAGCTGTTCTTAATAATGTGGCCAGTGAGTGTATTTACTTTCCATTCCTTGTTGCAAAGAATGATCTGAAATCTTTAGGAAAACCTAAAAAAAAAGCCTTGATCAGAAAGGACTTTATCCAAACAGCCTAAATGCTGCACCACTGCACTGATTTTGCAGTATTGTAGTCAGTAAGCAGTATTGCTTTGTAGCTTTTGTAGATATCATCAGAATACATAGGACTAATCTCTTTGACATGGGAATTTCACTAACACATAGATGGTGGGCATTGTGCATGGCATGAGATACATGTTGGGCCATCAGGAGCCACTGGAACAGTTTTGTATAGATTCTGCAAGTCTCTGGATCTGTACTAGAGGGATGAACACCATTCTTCCCTCAGTCCCTCAGTTTGTCTTACATGATGGTGTAAGAGAGCACTGTCTGAAACACTCCAACATCACTACAAAAATTCTCCCATACGTGTTCAACTGGGTTGAGATCTGGTGACTGCAAAGGCCATAGCACATGATTTACATCACTTTCCTACTCATCAAACCATTCATTGAGCCCTCATACTCTGTAGATCAGTGGTCACCAACCCTCTTACTTGAGATCTACCTTCCTGAAGGTTTCATCTCCAACCAAAATCTCACACACCTGTTTTAGTTGATCAAGCACTTAAGGCAGTGAATAGATGGTCAGGTGGGCACGATTATGGTTGGAGCTAAAGTCTTCAGGAAGGTCAATCTCCAGGAACACGGTTGGTGACCACTGTTGTAGATGGAAGCCATGCTAGTGGACCCAAACCCTGCTGGCAGAATTTCCCTCACAGCATAACAGATTCACTGTTTTTGCCTTTAATTTGTCCATATACCAATACTACTAATTTGTATGTATAAATACACATACTAGAATTATGCACATAATAGTGATCACTAAAACAACAAATTTAAACCTATCCAGCTAACTAGATATTACTATAAATTGAGCAAAGCATTGAATCTGTTCTGTGTGTGGGTTCTCCACATTGCGGGAAGTGCAGAACCATATTTGGCCATTTTTAAAACACAAAATTCCTGAAGAAAAGAAACATTGAAGACCTGATTTGTGAGTTTAGGCTCCTGGTCTTGCTACGAGACTCAACTTTGGTTAAGCTTTAATTCCTAGACAGATAGCTGACATGTTCCTGTAGAATTTCCTGTTAGGACTCTAGAATTGTGCAAAACTGAGACAGTGTTTTTGTGCACCTCCTACAAAATTAGTCTCAGTACTGGATAAGTGTAATTATATCTGAGGTCTGAATACCAATGTGTGCAGTTTTGGTATTAACTCCCCATTATGTGTAGTCAAGTCAACTTTGAATATATGGCCCTTAATGGATAAAAAAGTACATAATGTGTGATATTTAGTTTTGTTGAGTTCTTTTAATCTATTTTTGTTCAAGTTTGAATTTACTCCAAAGTTCATAAATTCTTAAAGCTTTCTAGTGCCAATATATATTCACAATGTTTTCAGTGTTGTCGGTTGTTCCAGTGCTCTGCTCACTGTCTAGCTGTACTGCTTTGTTTTCTGTTCCAGTAAAGGGACCAAGACTGAGAAACTCCCATACCACGTGTTTGAGACTGATGAGGGAGAGGAGGTAAGAGGACTTCAGTGTGTCTGTGATTCTGAATTCCTGATCAGTGTGCTAAAATATGCTCCCAAGCTAGAATCAGTGAAATTGCAGTGTGACTTTTGACCATACATGTTACAATACCCATGAGCAGTCATGGTTTGTTGGTTCCAGGTCTACAGAAGCTGCAAAACAGCTAATCTAATACATGTTAAAAATGATGGTCTTGTTTTTTTTAGTCATAATGTATGATTTGATTGCTAAGAGGAAAATCAGTCACATGTCTAGAGTCAGCACAGAGGCCTTTTCAGTGGCCTGAGGCGCTCACACTATAAATAGCCTCAAATGAAATGTCTGGTCGATCTGGCTGATACAAGATGGAGAGTATGAGTGACTATTAAAGGAGAAAGTATTGCCTTTCTCTGTGTTTTGTCTGTTCGTAATGCATCAGTGCCGTTCAGAGGTTGTTCTAATTTTAAACGGCTTCGTATTTTTCTCTGTGGGGTTGCTGAGTGCGTGATATCATGATCATGATCCAGAGGTCTTATAGCCCTGAAGCTAATTTCTAGTACTGTTTCCTTGTGTTAGCCAATTCGAGGACATTAGTGTAGCCCTGTACATGCCTGCTGAAATGAATAACTGATGGAAAATAATGGCTTTTAATCCATAGAGCGGTCAGGGGAAGAGAGGAAGCGGGAGAGTGATTGATCCTTTAGTCTCAGAGGAGCAGTGAGAGAGAGAGGGAAAGAGTGACGGTGAGAGAGGGGAGGGAGTGCACTTGGACAATCACATTACAGTAGAGAGCTAGAGAAAAGCGCATTGATATAGGGCGCCAGGCCACTTCAATTACATTAGAGAGATATATGCGCAGGCATACACTCACACACACACACACACACACACACACAGAGAAATTGTGTTTCTGAAAGCTCTCTGCATGAAAGGCTCACTGCATGAATTAGAATTGATTATCATTAGTAGCAAAACTATGGAAAACCAGAAATAACACTTGTATGGCTTACAGGTATTTTATTTCCCATGGGAACATGACAGAACACATGTTAATTAACTTTTCATATTCAATTTACTAGGTTACTGTTGCTATAAAGATCATTTGAATGTGGAAACCCTACAAAACATGTGACCTGAAGAACGGTCGTTTACTAGTCTGTTTACATGACTGTAAGATGAAACAATGAGAAGTTGTTTATAACTTATATAGCAGCAGGGGTGGAAGAGTTACTGAGAAAGATAGATATATGTGTCAAAATCATATTCTATTAAAAATCTATGTATCCAGGCAGCTGTATTCAAGTGAAAGTAAAATGTCTTTACCTGAAGCTATTCGGTAATGTCATGTTTTCATGTGAAACATAGATATTATTACTACTATTACTTATTAGATAATATTATTATCTAAAACTGCTAGGATAGGGCTTTTGTTTTAAGCAGCCATGGTGTTTTGCCTGAAAACATTAAGTAAGTTTGCTGGTAATATGCATGAATAATGCTTCTCTAATGAATGAATCAGAAGTAAATAATTAATATTTACCTTTAGCTAGAATTTGTTACAATTATATTTTTATTTTTACATATGAGACAGGAATATGCATGTGTTGGGTATTGTCCCCCTTATTAAATTATAATAATCCAGACAAAAGTTAAATAATTAACCCTTAGCTAGAATCTGACTTATTTCCTAGTCAATTACATTAGCTGCAGGAATCAATGCTAGTCTAACCTGACATTGACATGAACAAAGAAAACAAGCCAATTGAATTAAATATAGCCAGGTACTGATAACAAATTAGCAAAACTTATATCAACATGCTTTTATTGCTGCACAAGAGGGTCACACCAAATACTGAATGCAAAGGTTCACATACTTTTGTCACTCACAGATATGCATTATTAGATTATTTTCTTCAATACATAAATGAGCAAGTATAATATTTTCATCTCATTTGTTTAATTGGGTTCTCTTTGTTACTTTTAGGACTTATGTGAAAATCTAATGATGTTTTAGGTCAGATTTAATGCAGATATATAGAAAATTCTTTCAAGCACCACTGTATTGACACTGGGTTTTGTGAATATACAGTAGTGTGCAGAAATCTAAGGCACATGTCAAATTCTGATAAGTGGAGATGCATTCAAAAATAATTAAATAAAGAGTCTCTAAATGTCCAACTGTATAAGCAGTAAAATGTAATAAATAAATAAATAAATGGTGTCTCCACCATTTGCCTTTGACTAGGAGGTTGTTTCGAGTACCTTGGAGAACCTGCCATGGTTCTTCTGTAAAAATTTACTGTCTCACTTGCTTCAGTTTTCTGCAGAAAAAAAATCCCAGACATCCTTGATGATGCAGTGTATTATTACACATATTGTATTATGTATTATTATACAGTATATATAGTGTGTTACTGTCTTGTAGTGACATAAAAACTTTTTTTTAAACTTATATTCATTACCATAAAATCAGCATCAAAAAAATAATTATAATTTACTAGAATGTGTAAAACTTTTGACTTTATTTATGGTAAGATATGCCATAGTTTGAGCAGTTCAGTCATCTTATTAATACATGTTCTTATTTCTGTGTGTGTGTGAATCAGGACACCTTATCGCTGTGCTCTCAGAAAGGAGGTGTGATGAAACAGGGATGGCTCCATAAAGCCAATATCAACAGCAGCCTTTCTGTGTCAATGAAGGTAACTGACACCTTATTAACTGCATTCATTTGAAATCATGTGGTCTGTATTTCGTCTTAACCGTGAGTCCTTTGTTTAAACGTCAGCCTCATTTACTTAAGCAGGCTTTTTCTAATCCTAGGTATTCAAGCGGCGATATTTCTACTTGTCTCAGCTCCCTGATGGTTCCTACATTCTCAACTCCTACAAAGATGAGAAGAACTTTAAAGAAACCAAAGGCTCCATCTACTTGGACTCTTGTATCGACATAGTGACGGTATTCCTTATCAGTACACTTAACCAGGGAAAATATTTACAAGCCGTTTAGTCAGAACTTTCCTAACTCCTCGACTCAGGCTTGGGTTTGGCTTAGTGCCCAGGCTTGTGGTAAGACATGGGGTTTATCTGTAGTATTTTGTTTTAGGATTTGGAGTTCAAAGGCTAAGCACTCAAATGGAAATACTGACTGAGAAAATGGTGTAAATGATTTCTGCCTGCTCCATAGTGTCCTAAGATGCGTCGGAATGGCTTTGAGCTGAAGATGCAAGAGCGCTACAGTCACTATTTGGCAGCAGAAAGCGAAGCTGAAATGGAGGACTGGGTGAACACACTGAAGCTTGCGCTCCAGAGTTCATTGGATGACAGGAGGAACGGAACTGACTCCTCAGACTGTGCATTAGGTGTGTTTATCTGTCTTCTACTCCCTCTGTCTCTGTCTTAGTACTTGAGATGTTTTCCTGAACCCGATGGGAACTGGATATTCACACTGCTTTTCAGTTTCTCACATATTTGGTTTAAACTTCACATTTACATTCTTCATAACCTAGACGGCATGGCCAAAAGTATATGGACACCTGACCATCTCACACACACCCATATACACACCCTTCTCCAAACTGTTGCCACAAAGTTGAAAACACAAAAGTTGTCTTTATGTGCTATAACACTATAATTTCCTGTCTCTGGAACAGACCTAGCCAAAACCTGTTCCAGTATGACAGTAATGCCCCTGTGCACAAAGCGAATCCATGAAGACACGGTTTGACAAGGTTGATGTGGAAGAACTTGTATGGCCTAAACAGAGCCTTGACCTCAACCCTACTGAACACCTTTGGGGTGAATTAGAACACTGTCTGTTTGTCCAACCTCAGTGCCTGACATTCATGCTTTTGTGGCTAAATGGGCAAATTCCAGTTTCCATTTTAAATAATTTCTCTACTAATTTTATTCCATTCTTCATTTATAACATGTCAAGTGTTGCACTGAGCAATGAATGCATTGAACAGTGCATTACTGGGTTGTGTAAAGTGTGCTGAAAGTTATATAAGAAGGCACTGACAGATTGATAAATTTGTATTTGACTGCATTTACCTTTTTTATTATCAAGTATTTTGCTTTGAATTTGTTTAATGCTCTCCTGAATGCTGAAAACAAGATAACTGTCAGGATTTTGTCTTTTTATTTGGTGGTAATTAGGTTCTGCCAGAATTTTTTCTAGCTACATCTGATTCATATTCTCTGTTGGGGTTGAGTCAATATTAGACTGTATGTTCTTGGGCTGTGGTATGGTCGCGACTGAAACTTCCGGCTTGGCTACCTCTCTCACATATGAATATAGTGCATACACTGTGTACTATAGTGCAGGCAGTCATTCACACTCATACTCATACTCAGTTGCTACAAACATTAATGCCACAGATGCACATAGCTCACATGCTCACATACAGAGCAAGGTCAGACACCTCCCCTGCTGATGCTGTGCTCTTTAGGTATGCGCTTTGCATATTCGTTGTGTATTACTTTTATATTTTAGGAATAAAACACGATGGGGTATGTCCAAAAATGTTTTATTCCCTTTATACCACAGCAGGTTTTTCCAATACAATTTTTATCTATTTATTAAAGAACAAGATTTGATGCTTTTTATCCATTTACAGTTGCATTTACTCTTGTGGAATGTCCATGAAACAAGTTCCTGTTATCGTTTACGTTATAGCAGCTAGAAACAGCTGTTCCCTCAGCTGCCTCTCCTTTTCTCTGTCTTGAAGTTAATAACACCAAAAATGCAGATTGTCATGTTACTGAGAAGTCAGAAAACTTAATGAAACAGCCTTACCTTTGACATTTACAAAGAGTCCTTCCAAAATTGCTAAATTAATATATCATTCTGCATATGAAAGCTTCACCATATCAAAATTGACCATACAAATCCTTGCACAAGTTGATACTATGAAACAAGAACATATCTGTGCATCAGTAGTAACAAGTACATTCATATAAACCTGCAGACCATTCTGAATCGAGAATTCAACAGCACTGTGGTACAATTGCATTTTGAGGCTAGTAATTCTACTGGCTCACCCACAATCTGTACAGTAAATAATCATACATATAATTAATAACTTGCATAATGTATATTCTTAAGAATGTTTAGTAGGTAAAATTACACTTTACCAATCTGGTTTCGTTCAGCTTGATGTTCATCATTGTGTCACCTGTACTTCCCTTTGCTAGTTTCATACTTTGTTTTTATTGAGGAAGTTATTTGAGAGCATTTTGCCTTCAGTCTTTCCTGTATGTCAGTAAAGCAGAACTACTGTGCAACAAATGCAGCCTGCTTGTGTGTGTGTGTGTGTGTGTGTGTGTGTGGATGTACGTTTGAGTTTGAGAAGAGACCGTCCCACTCTCCTGCCCTGTGTGTAAATATTTTTCCATCTGTTGGCAGACTGCGACTTGGCCGTGACTGGATTCTGCTGTTCTGTGGGAGTTTTTTTGGACAGAACGAAAACTAGTACGCTTGACTGAGATTTGTTAGAAGCTCGGCATATGCTGGGAGAAATGAAAAATGTAGTTTTTACCCTGAAAATTGTTGGCCATAGGTAGTAGCCAATAATGTACAGTATATTGTGATGTGTGTGTGTGTGTGTGTGTGTGTGTGTGTGTGTGTGTATATATAATGTGTTATACAGTTGTGCCCAAAAGTTTGCATACCCCTTGCAGAACCTGCTAAATCTTAATTCTGTTAACAAAATAAGAGGGATCATAAAAATACAATTTTTTTATTTAGTGCTGTCCTGAATAAGCTATATCACATAACAGATGTTTACATATAGTCCACAAGACATGATAGTAGCTGAATTTATTTAAAAAAATTACCCCGTTCAAAAGTTTACATAAGCTTCATTCTTAATACTGTATAGCATTACCTGGATGATCAACGACTGTTTATGTTTTGTGATAGTTGTTCATGAGTCCCTTGTTTGTCCTGAGCAGCTAAACTACCCACTGTTCTTCAGAAAAATCCTCCAGGTCCTGCACATTCTTTTCTTTTCCAGCATATTCTACATATCTGACACATTTCAACAGCGGCTATATGATGCTGAGATCCATCTTTTCACACTGAGGACAATTGAGGGACTGTTAAATGTAATAGTATTACATAAGGGATGTAAACTATTACATAAGGTGCAAACATTCATTGATGCTAAATATGGCAACATGATACATTAAGAGCCTGGGGGATGTAAACTTTTGAACAGGATGATCAGTGTAAATTGATAGTATTTTATTTAAAGATCTTTTTTTTTTCATTTAGTACTGCCATTCAGACACTAAATAAGATACTTACTTAGATATAAGATAGTTACGTCTCCCAGAAGACGTTCTGTTAACAGTATTAAGATTTAGCAGATTCTGCAAGGGGTATGCAAACTTTTGGGCACAACTGTATGTGAACCTTGGCAATTATGATAAATATTATTAGATGACCACAGCATAATCCGCAGCAGTTTCAACATATCCCACATGTGACTGTTTGTCATCTTTCTGCCCCTGTTCTGTTTCCATTCCTGAGTGCATGTGTTCCATGCACTCATCAGCTGAGGCAACATTTTAGGTTTTGTTGAGGAAATTTAAAGTCATTTTACACAGGTCTAAACAATGCTGACTATATAGCAACTCAATTCTGGGGAGCTTAATACATCCTTTCATTATCTGCAACACCTGGCTACGGTAACCTCGTAGCATGAAAATGACTGCAGCAGTAAAAGTAGTTGTAATTTATTAATGTGCTTAAGTTATGTTCCAGGTGTTTGATCACAGAATTGTCAATGCGGGGATTCTCGGAGAGGGTTGAAGTAAAGATAAGCAACACGTTGCATTATGGAAGATATGGTTTATTTGCAGTAATACACCAGCCGACGGAGCGCTGTTGAAGTGTTAGGTGCACATCTGGTCTATCGCTGCAAACTAATCTAAACGCAAAAGATTATATATTGGGCACAGCTAAAAACCTTTCGGTGTGAAGTAAGCAGGGTGGGAGGTTTAATGTTGTATGCTGAAAAGGGTGAATGTCATAGACTACATGGACAGCAATAATCTAATGCAGGGGTTCCCAAACTTTTCCAGGGCAAGGCCCCCCAAATGGCATTAACATTTGACCGAGGCCCCCCTTTTGCAAGATATCTTTAAAACACATTAAAAATACAAACTTCTGAATATATGCCCCCTTTTTTTAAATTAATATTTACGTCTTACATCTTTACCTTATTTTACGTTACATTGGCTTGGTGGCTCCGACAAATTGTTGAGGTCCCCCGGGTGCCCCCTCATGGCCCCCAAGGGGCCTGGTGGCCCCCACTTTGAAAACCACCGATCTAATGATTGACCTTATTCTGAATAAGACTATATTGTGATTAAGGTGTTTACATGAGTTGCTTTTAGAATATTAATTTCACGTTCCTGTTTTACATGTTAGAGATCATAGATCGATTAACGGCACACGTCATTACGTCCCCACGCCACGCCGTCCCAAGTTCGAATTAGTTCGAATTTCACGTATCAACATACAGTTCGTCTTCGTTATGGTACCGTATATAGTTTTGGGTGTTTTCATTTTTAATGTTAGGAAAGCTTCAAGTGCAGTTAATTATTTGTCATACCATACGTGCAAATAGACCACTGCTTAGCCGGATTGATGATTTTAGTCAGATTAAGGTAATCAAGAATTGCTGTTTACATGGTAGTTTCTTAATCAGAGTATTGTCTTAATCGGGTTAATATTGCATTATTGTTGTCCATGTAAACGTACTGATGGTCACGTCAAATACAGCGCAGGACTACAATTCCCATCAGCCATTTCACCTTACCTGATCACGAGACTCAAGTCACGTGACTGTTTGCACCTGATTCACATTTTGGTTTAACAAGCGCTAGTATTTAAGTCACATTTGTATAACACGCTTTATCTAGCGTCTGTGTGAGTAGTCATCGTACTGTATGTTGTTCTGCCATGCTCATCTGTATTTCCTGCCTGTCAAGTTTGTGTGTGTGTTTGTTACATAGTCTTAATCCTTGTTAACGTGTGTTGCACTTAATCTGCACTGGCATCCGTCCCCAACCCATCCATGACAGTGACTTGTTTGCCATCAACAAATACACTTAGTCAGATAACATCCTGGCTATTAAAACTCCTGCTTCAAAATGTCACTAGGATAAAATGGTGAGGGAATTGACAGGTTACATTTATTAATTTGGTTGTTTTTATCCAAGAGAGGCCAAACACAGTCTGAGCTCTCTCATGTGTTCTCATGTTATTTACAGTAGCATATTGGGCTACGATGGGACTGGGGTGAAACCAATAGAAAATCATATATACTTGGTGTGCTTCAGAAACTGCATATCTCCACATGTAAAGCTTTTTACAGTCTTCATAGTTTGTGTTACATTTGTATCTTATATTATTTGTATTTCCCTGAATAGCAGCAGTCCCACAAAGCTCCATGTTACAATATCATATATGTATATACAGTATCTCACAAAAGTGAGTACACCTCTACATTTTTGTAAATATTTCATTATATCTTCTCATGTGACAACACTGAAGAAATGACACTTTGCTACAATGTAAAGTAGTGAGTGTACAGCTTGTGTAACTGTGTAAATTTGCTGTCCCCTCAAAATAACTCAACACATAGCCATTAATGTGTAAACTGCTGGCAACAAAAGTGAGTACACCCCTAAATGAAAATGTCCACATTGGGCCCAAAGTGTCAATATTTTGTGTGTCCACCATTATTCTCCAGCACTGCCTAACCCTATTGGGCATGGAGTTCACCAGAGCTTCACAGGTTGCCACTGGAGGACTCTTCCACTCCTCCATGACGACATTGTGGAGCTGGTTGATGTTAGAGACCATGTGCTCCTCCACCTTCCGTTTGAGGATGACCCACAGATGCTCAATAGGGTTTAGGTCTGGAGACCTGCTTGGCCAGTCCATCACCTTCACCCTCAGTTTCTTTAGCAAGCCAGTGGTCATTTTGAAGGTGTGTTGGGGGTTGTTATCATGCTGGAATACATGCTGGGATCATGCTCTGCTTCAGTATGTCACAGTACATGTTGGCATTCATGGTTCCCTCAATGACCTGTAGCTCTGTGCTGGCCCACTCATGCAGCCCCAGACCATGACACTCCCACCACCATGCTTGACTGTAGGCAAGACAAACTTGTCTTTTGTACTCCTCACCTGGTTGCCGCCACACACGCTTGACACTATCTGAAACAAATAAGTTTATCTTGGTCTCATCAGACCACAGGACATGGTTCCAGTAATCCATGTCCTTAATCTGCTTTTCATCAGCAAACTGTTTGTGGGCTTTCTTGTGTATCATCTTTAGAAGAGGCTTCCTTCTGGGATGACAGCCATGCAGACCAATTTGATGCAGTGTGCAGCGTATGGTCTGAGCACTGACAGGCTGACCCCCACCTCTTCAACCTCTACAGCATTGCTGGCAGCACTCGTACGTCTATTTCCCAAAGACAACCTCTGGATATTATGCTGAGCACATGCAGTCAACTTCTTTATTCGACCATGGCGAGGCCTGTTCTGAGTGGAACCTGTCGTGTTAAACAGCTGTATGGTCTTGGTCACCGTGCTGCGCCTCATGTCAGGGTCTTGGCAATCTTCTTATAGCCTAGGCCATCTTTATGTAGAGCAACAATTCCTTTTTTTTTTTTTTTTTTTTTTTTTTCCCCAGATCCTCAGAGAGTTCTTTGCCATGAGGTGCCATGTTGAACTTCCAGTGACCAGTATGAGGGAGTGTGAGAGCGATGGCTGTGTTGAGTTATTTTGAGGGGACAGCAAATTCACACTGTTACACAAGCTGTAAACTCACTACTTTACATTGTAGCAAAGTGTCATTTCTTCAGTGTTGTCACATGAAAAGATATAATTAAATATTTACAAAAATGAGAGGGGTGTACTCACTTTTGTGAGATACTGTGTGTGTATATATATATATGTATGTGTATATGTGTGTGTGTGTGTGTGTGTGTATATATGTATATTATATATATATATATATATATATATATATATATATATGTATATATATCTCTCTCACTCATATGTATATCTACTTTACTTAGATGAAGAAACCTGCAGCCAAGGGAAACCAGAGAGCATTACCGATGGCTTTGGACGGAGTCTTCATCCAGAGCTTATGAAGGTAAAGTAAATTCAAAATAACTCAATCCATTTATAATATTTTGATCTACGCTAATTTCTTATTAAACCGTCTACTACACACTAAGTTGTTCACAGAGCTTTTTTCACACACTCTGTCTCTCTGCCTATTTCTTTTTCTCTCTCTATCCCTTATATCCAATATCTATCTCCAGTATGCCAGAGAAACCGACCAGTTCAATAAAATCAACAGGAATGAATGTAGGCAGAAGATCATTTCCCTAGATCCAGAGACTCAGGTTGGTAGCTATTATACTCTCCTAAACATTTACTGGTGTGGCTCTTTCTGTCTTGTACTCTTCCTGTGTCTTCCTGAGTTTAATTTATATGGTGTTACTCTCTTCTCAGAGACTGGATTTCTCAGGCATTGAACCAGAGGTCAAGCCATTTGAAGAGCGCCTTGGTCGCCGTATTATGGTCAGCTGTCATGATCTGACTTTCAGCCTGCAGGGTTCTGTCAGTGAGAAAAGCGATGGTGTTGTGACCAACGTAGGAGAAATATAACTATCTATCATTCTACATATGCAAACTGGTGACAAATGAAAGGAAAAAATTGGCACGAAGTGTCTTAGTGGTGTAATGTTGATATTCCCTTTCTTGATGTTTTGATGATGTTGGAGATTGCTGTCTAACACATCACTCCAAAATCATCCATGTGTTCAGTGACTGCTAAGGTTGCAGCATATGTCAGTTATGATTTATACTCATCGCAAAGTACACCACCCAAATGCCCACACTACAGAGCCACTCTTTTCTCTTTTAATTTGTCACTCATCTGTATTTGAAATTTGGGATTATTTGTTAGAATGTGTGTGCTGCATTTGACAAGTTTATAGTCAAAATTATTTTCAGCAACTGTAAGGTAAAAGAACCATTTCAGCCATCAAACCCATCACAATACACCTTAGTGGCATAAACGAACCACTCCGTGATTAACACTGAAATAAAAACAGCTGCCAGAACGCACTTTTAGTCTTTATATTCAGACATTTCTGCATAACTCACTCCACTGAAATCAATAAGAAAAGGCACCAGGCAAGTCAGTCTGAATGAGACTTGAATTAGGAAGGCTGTCATTTTGGCATAAGTACTGCTTTTGCACAGACAGGGCTATAAACCACAGTAATGAACATAATCCTCAGCAGAGCACTCTGGATGGCATATGGGCAAGAATGCTGACAGACACTAGTGTGGTTGGAAAAACTGTGGCAATCCTCCCGATAGTAAGCACGAGAGTCTTCGAAATATTTATAAGCAAAGGCGTAGACTTTCATAAGTCATGCAGGCTATTTGTGTTTTAATCCCAGGCAGAACCAGATGGAAATAATTTTTATTTGGCTGTTCAAAATGCTGTGACTTTTTGCATTAAATCTTTAAAAGCACCATTCCTTGATGTAGCCCTATTGTATGTGCATCAATATGCTTAAACATCTTTAGTAATACTTTATTGGGCCCTCATAACACATTCATAAAGCACTCCATGAAGCAGTGTTTGAGCACTTATTTCAAAAATTAAATAAGGTGACAATGTGTATACTAGTGCGATGGCTTTACCTCAATCATCATCAAAGGTAGACAGTTCAAGATGTTCTTTCTGTAATGTTTTTATAAGGAGTTATTTGTGTTTTCATATCTTCTATGAAGTATGTCATTTCCCTGTTATTCAGTGGAAATATGGGCTTTTTGAATAAGAGAAGCCATGGAATGTTTACACTAGTACATCACAACAGGCTTATAAATACAAAATTGATCACCACTTTAGTTTAAGGGCATGCAACCATCCATTCAATTGATGTATGGGCTTCTTGATTAAATGAAGCTGGAAATGGAATGGTGCTTCATAATAGTTTGCAGGGCAAATGGACCACCATAAATGTGGTCTTAGTGAAGAAAACTGCTAACTTGCAACAGATTAATGATAAGTAAAGGTCCAACAGTTATGTGAATTCTCCAGCATTGCTATTTAATATTTAAGAAAAGTTTTATGAAGCCCAATGTAGGTACCCTTCATATAAATTGTACTACATTGTCTTATTAGAACAGGCCAAACCATATATATAGAGAGTATTGACAAATTAGCTTCTTAAACTGTGCTAGGTTTACCAAGTTAATCATTTTGCAGATGTCACTGTTTGCTTCAATTGTATTCATTCTCCTTCTTCTTACTCCAGCTGGAGCCATTCTTCATCAGTTTAGCCTTGTTTGATGTAGCCAAAGGCTGCAAGATCTCTGAAGATTTCCATGTGGATCTGAACCCTGCATGTGTGAGAGAGATGCTTTCTGAGGCCCCTCACACACCCACTGAGACAGAAGGAAAAGAAGTGGCAGATGCGGCCAGAGTCAATGGCTTACCTGTTATTCAGAGAGTGTCAGAGTCTCTTCTATGCTTTCCAACTCAGGTAGGAGGTGAATTTTTTTTTTTTTTTTAAGATTTTAAGCATGTGTGAATGGCTTTAAGTAGGATAGAGGGTTTTCTTTCTTTACAAGAGATTTTACAATTTAATTGTAAACTGGCCCAAAGTGATTCATGAATTTAATACCACAGCAATTTGTAAAATAACAATGCAGAATGTCATAGGCTGTAAATAAGGCTACAGAGAATACAGCGACTTTACACGTAATCGAAAATTACTGTGCCTTAATTCATGAGCCCAGAATGTTTAATAATATATATATCATGAAAGTCACAAACTTTATGCACAAGTTTATAAAAGATTTGTAAAATGGTTTATTACATATTGATGTTGTTCAAATAGCATAGGTGAGCTCGATTACGTTATGTTGGTGCAGAATGTGGCATACAGAGCATTCGAGTGATAGTTTGGTACATTTGATACATTTACACACTACAACATTGACATTTCATTGTATAGAAGGTGCTGCAAATAAGTTGCATGCAAACATTTTTTTTCTGTAAGCTTGGGTTGATTTTAACAACTATAAACAACTAAACCCTGACCAACCTCACTATTTCACTCTAGTGAAGTTAAGACAAAAAAAAAATCCAAAACATGCAGTTTGACATGTTACTGAGAAACCTGATAACTCTGACCTGAAGACTCTCCTATGGTGGAAAACCTGACTGTTGCAAAGAGCTGACAGCCGAGATTCTTTCCATAAATGTTAAATAGACGTCGCCTTACAGAAAGCCTCAACGTGTTAATGATTATATTGCATTTCTTCCTTTTGTTAAATAAAAGCTTATATTTTAAACTATTCATTGTTCGTGTATCATCGGGGACTAAGAGGCAGAGTGAGGATCCATGTACAGATGTTTTAATAATAATTACAGCTGTAATAATAATAGCACAATAAAAAAAAAAATCAAGGTCATTATAACAGGCAAAAAGTCTAAACAGATCCAGTGCGTAATCAAAAACAGCAAGGCAGATATCAAACACAGCAAGGCAGATACTGACACAATCAGTCAAACACAGCAAGACAGAAACTGACACAATATTAAATATCAGCGAGGCTTCGCAATAAATGAATGTCCATGATCTGCTTATTAAGTGGTAACTCAGGAAGTGACCGAGACTTGAGAAATGGCAGAGGTCGCACTACAATTCTCAAGACCATGAGCGATGCTGGCCGGTGCGGGGGAAATGTCACTTACAAATAATAATTTAAACCTTGCAGCTGGCATTACTATCAGAGCCATGTTGTTAAAGAAATTAACCAACACCTTCTGACCAATCAGATTAGAGTATTCAGTAATGATGTGATACAGTTTAAAGTATTTTAACTACATAAACTGACTGAATGTCACATGATGTAGGCGCAGGACAGAAGCAAGTGCAGGTATGGCAGTTTAATTAAACAATAAGTAGTACCAAGGATAAGGCAGAAAACTATGTCCAAGGCAGGCAGGCTAAACAAGGTAGAGCAGAGAATCGAGGTCAACAGGGTAAACAAAGTCTATAACGATAAAAGCAAACTGAGCATAATACTTCGCAGTCATAGTGTTCGGAAAGTCTCTTATATAGCATAGTTGTGAGTGCTGTGAACAGGATGTTCGCTCTCCTAGACGAGGAAGGAAGCATTGCAGGCAAAACAGAAGTGATTTATATGGGTTAGAATCCCCCTAGATTTAAAATGCACATAGGTGCTACACAAAACGAACATATTTACAGCCTGAATGTTTTTTTTAATATATTTTTTGTATTATGCTGATAAGTACTTGTACCATATAATTACTGTATATCAGAGCGTCCATTTAATGGCAATATAAGCCAGGTCAAGTGAAGTAGAATTTATTGTCATTCCTCTCATTACATGCGCATATAGAACAAAGTGTAGTTCCCTGGAATCACAATGCTACTCTCATAAAACTGTGCAAAGTCAGGCAGACAGCGCAAAATCAAAAGTTTTTATAAATACTCACGAGACTATACAATAAATTATAAATTGTGCCATAAACAGTACAGCAAACACTAAAATCTAGTATTTTTATGTGTATTGGTATAAACATTATTTGTATTATTAGTAACTGTAGTAGTATTTTGATAATGTAAATGCTCAATCCCTGCAGGATTTTGCAATGAACGTTTCACAGAAATGAACGAAATATCGAGCAAACTGTGCAATGTTCAGAGGAGCTTGCGGTTTTTCAAAATTTCCGCAGATTTTTCGCCGATTTTTTCCGAGACACACCACATAACACCATCACAACGCACGTTCAGTCAAAGCCCTCTTCAATTCACATTGTTGAACATGAGTACAGCTAAAAGGTCTCATTTACCAACAAACATCACTGCAAAAGATTTCCTGCAAAACAATTTCCTGCAATTTGCGATTTCATGTAGTTTTACGCAAAAAAAGCAGGAAAAAACTCTGCAAGTTGCATCGCAAATTTAGAAAAAACTCCGGACTGTGAACTCCGGACTGAATTTGGCCAGTGAACTCCGGACTGAATTTTGTTAATAGTCCTGAACAGCAGTATGAACGTTTAAAGTGATTTGTGTGTGGATTTGGTAAGTACCATGTCTCTGTTGTAAAGTGACTAAATGCATGAAAGGAAGGATGATCCAGGTAGAACCGTTGATGAAACTGGTAGATTTGGCCTGGATGTGCAGAATCTTTCTTGTACACACTGTACTGCACCTTAATCATTCAGTTATGCATTTGTAATCAAGCATGTAAGTAAAAAAATAGCATTAAGACCAAAGGCCTTCACTTATTTGCTCTCGAAGTTTGGATCAAAAAGGTCTATATTGCGTTTGAGACCCTGCTGGAGCATTTTGCATTCTTAACACAGTAATACCGTCTCTGATCCATTAGAGCAGTTTCTTCAACTGCGCCAGTGCTGCGTAGTACTGTAAATCATAGCCTGTACCTAGACCGCCCTGTGCTTTAACTGCCAGGGTGGGAACTATGACGTGGCTTACTGGAACTGACACAAGCCAGAGGCTAACTCAGCAGACCAGAGAATAACATCTGTGACATGAAAGGGGCTTGACTTGCTGGATCAGATTTTTGATGGAGGGAGGAGATGGGAGAAGAATCTAATACCAGATCATGAAAAATGTACTGCAACTAGATAGGAATATCATAAAACTTTATAAGTCAGTCCACTGACATGCATAAGAAACACACATACACACAAACCCCTACAGTCTGAAATGCCTCGAGTCTGAATAAAAATTTGGTTTGTTGGAAACAACAACAATTTCCTCATAAACAGAGAAACATCCAGGTATAAGCGGAATAGAGTATCCCATATCTGCAGCCGTTTTTCAATTTCTAGCAGTGTAAAACATCTCTTTAGAATAGATAAGCTACCTTTCAAATATCATCATTGCATCATATTTGACTTTTTTTTCTGATCTGATATATAAGACTGTAGCCTCTTCTGTAGTCTCTTCTTCAGAGGTATCAAAAAACTCCTCTCTCTTATCTTATCTCTCTCTTTTTTTCTGCTTTAGGTCATCACTTGTTTGTTTCTGATCAGATCAGCATGACTTTCCATTGAAGCATTATTAATAATATACATTATTAACCATAAAGTATAGTCATACATGAGATACTGGTATTTATTTATTTTATTATTGATGGCATTCTCAATTCACTGTGAGAAATATTGGCTTTAAAAAAGACCTCTATTAAACATCTTCGATTTCTGTATCTGCAGTCACACATAACACTAGATTTTATACACAGTCTAAAATAACCAGCCAAATTCTTTCAGTATTCCTGGTTTGTGTGTCTAGCGAAGTATGTGAGGTGTCTCGTCATAATTGTGTAAGTTCTACCAGTGCTAATTGCACTCCTACAGGCAAAAATAAAAGTGTGCAGGAGCATCTGTTTCAATCAGAACTGTGTAGTGTTAAATACAGTGTGTTTGAAATGTATTTTATGGCACGATAAATGTCTTCGTGTTCTACAGGGCATCTTCTCTGTGACCAACCCCCATGCGGATGTCTTCCTAGTAGCTCGGGTGGAGAAGGTCCTTCAGAATGGGATCACTCACTGCGCTGAACCCTACATTAAGACGTCTGATATGAGCAAGGTACGAATGCTCCACTTGTAATAAATAAGAAAATAAATAAAGATCCACTTAAAGATGCATACGCAACAACCATTGATAAATGGTTTGCGGTGATGCTGAGACATGTGCTTTCATTTCATTAGCATGGGATTTCTATTATCTGTCCTTTTTGGACGTGTATTCAGAATACAGACGTATTTGTTTTTTTGAGCCGTGTCATGATCTGTCAAATTGTTTAATACATGATTTAAGGCTTTGCTTCGTTATTTATAGATGTTTGTTTTATTGTTATCTTGCTTTTCTTGCTTTTTTCCTTTTCTGTGCGTGATCCACAGACGGTTCAGAAAGTGCTAAAGACAGCTAAGCAGACGTGCCAGCGGCTCGGCCAATACAAGATGCCCTTTGCCTGGGCTGCCAAGTAAGGCATCTATTAAATAGTAAATAATAAATTAATTAACTGAGGCGGCAGGCAACGATTGAAGTAAAGAAAAAAAGGAGAAAAGGATTAATTCCTTCTAAGCAAACTATTTGTGGGACTTCTATTTTGACATTTAGTAATATTAAATACATTTCAGAGTTTGCATCATATATGTTTCAATTAAGGCTCTAATCAAAAATTGTTGAAAAAGATTCATACCTCTGGAAGAATTGTTGTTCCTAAGATTCTTGAGTTCTGTGTTTTTTTTAGCAGTATATAATTAATTACTCGCTTCTTCATTGCTTGCTGTTGTGGTTTTTTTTTCTTTAAAATCCTGTGCAATTCAATCAAACTGCACATTGATGTCGTGCCATTCCAGGCAGGTATTTAAAGATGCCCAGGGTACTTTGGACACAGGAGGAAAGTTCTCACCACTGTATCGACAGGACAGCAGTAAGATCTCTACAGAAGATCTTATCAAACTATTGATCGACATCAGGAAGTGAGTGTGTATGCAGTATATGTGTTTTGGAGGGGTTTTTTGTTGTTTTTTTGCACGAGACATGTGTCTCATGTGTTTTGTTCAAAAATGTTAACAATGTTGTGGTTTTTTTATTGTAGACCCGAAAAAAATAAGCTGCAAATCATTCCAGGACAAGTGAACGTCACCATCGAATGTGTGTCTCCGGACTTGCCAAGTAAGTCTCTAGATCACGCCTTCAAAAGTTCCATAGGCAATAACTGTCTGTGATTGTCAATGCAAATGCTTGTAGAGATTTAGGTTACCTGTTTCTGTCTGATCTATAAATTAGCAAACGTATATTTTATGATCTTGACTAAATCTGAACATAAGGCTCTTTTCTCAGAGGCAAGTACATTTATATAAGGCCACATGCCCACATCAGTTTGTTGGACCTTTGGGTTCAGAGATATTATTTGTTTTAAAAAAATAACATTGAATATATGTGAACTTGTGATTCTATGGCATATACAGTATTTTAGCTCATATTGTACTTTACTGAAGTGACAGAACTGTGATATAATGACTGCATACGACAATGAAAATGACCTAACTCCATCTACAGAACTTTCTCTCTCGCCATGGGTCGGTTACTGTGCTTGACTATTCAGAACCTTTCTGAGCATTTTGTTTTATTGCGTAATTATACCGTCTTTCCAAATGGACAGCTCTAGGGCTGGCCTGAAGAGTGTTTAATGGGCTTTGGCGTTTCCATAACGAGTACACAAATACTCTTTCTCAAAACCATCATTAAAAAACAATAATATTTCTATTATTGCCGATAGCACAAATGAACTGAAATCAACCATGTTGTTTTAGCGACTATTTAAAATAAAAATGATTATTTTGCACAAATACAAGGCAGTAAGGTATGAATCTAAGCAAATAGTAAGCCAAGATATTGCGTTTAATAGTGCAGTATAGTATAATAGTATAAGAGTATAATCTCAACAACCTTAAAAGTTTGTTTGATGTAAGAGATGTATCTCTTACATCAATGTATCTCTTACATGTATTATCTTTGTTAATGTGTAAGAGATGTATCTCTTTTAATAATTGTGCATCACCGACAGTAAAATAATTTCAGTGAAAGTAAAATAAGGTAAAAAAACAAAAACAAATAAGGGCTTTAGATGTTAACCATGTGGATCCGAATTCTGTCCAAAATGATACCTTTGTGTTGTCTGTTTTAAGCAGCAATACATCCATACTTAGTTTAAAAAACACATTTTATGCAACAGATTTTTTTATATTGATTATGATTCAAGCATACATAGCAACAGATTCATGTCTGACATTGTCTTTGATCAATAGTTGTTGTTGTAAAGCAGCACATGATTTATTTCATATGTCTTCCTGGAAGTTATCAGCATCTGGCTGAATCCCAAATCACTTGCAGTAGTGCACTCCATAGGACAGTTAAAGAAACAATTGTCTACAATGTGCGCTTCTAAGGAGTTCAAAAGTAAAGATGAAGCTAAATTTAGAAATGAATACCAGCATAAACAAATATTCTGATAATGAATTTTTTTCCTGTCTTAGATTCAGTGACCCCTTCCTACATCCCAGTGAAGCCGTTCGATGAGCAGTGTGAGAAAGTCTGTGTGGAACTAGAAGAGTTTGTCTCTGAAGAAGCCAAGTACAATCACCCTTTCACCGTCTATAAGAATCACCTCTATATCTATCCCCAGCAGCTCAAATATGAAAGTCAAAAGACCTTTGCGAAGGTAAATAGCTGTAAACGCAATGTAGGGCTTTTAGTGACTCATGACTCCTAAACCTGAAGACTTGAGGTTTATTTATTGAAATTAAGGGAAAAAGAATAGATGAAACTAGATGAAATTTTGCAAATGTAGTTTTGTGACTGTTTTATGTGTCTGTCCTTCAGGCGAGGAACATTGCGGTGTCCATTCAGTTCAAAGATTCAGATGAAGAGGGGGCAGGCCCACTTAAGGTAATGTCCACACCTGCCTCATTTTGCCGCACACCTCCAGGGTTGGGGGTTTGAATCCCACCTCTGCCCTGTGTGAGCAGGGTTTGCGTGTTCTCCCGGTGCTTCGGGGGTGTCCTCTGGGTACTCCGGTTTCTTCCACCAGTCCAATGACATGCGTTGTAGGTTAATTAGCATTTCCAAATGATCTCTGTCATGTATGAATGTGTGCGATTGTGCTTTGTGATGAATTGGCATCCCATCCAGGGTGTCCCCTGCCTTGTGCCCTGAGTTCCCTGGGATAGACTCCAGGCTCCCTGTGACTCTCTGTAGGATCAGCTAGATGGAAAATTTATGGATAAATAGATTTGGGTTAGGTGAGCTGGTCAATGTAAAAGGGCACATTTTGACACTCAAGCTATAACAATAATGACTGAAAAGCACATTTCTTAGTCAGAGAATGACATTCAGTAATAGAGGAGTTATTGACTGTTCAGAGGACTATTCTGAGACATTCAATAAACTAGCTATTTAGTTTTGACTCAATTTGCCTAAATATGCAAACATGTCCTTATGAAGAAATGACAGATGAAGTCATTAAAAATGCACTTAGAATGCACGCTGAATCACACGCATGCTGCCGGTACAACAAATACAAGACCATTTGGGGCAGTCATGTTTCTTTTGAATAAACACGGCTTGCTAGTAGATACAATAGTTCTGTCTGGACATATACTTTATACAGATATATTCTTTTATCAACCAAACGGTGCTGTTTCTTTTACTGAAGCCCATGATCTGCTTGTACTTGGCCCGCAGATCTGTGAACCTGTCTCAGAACCATTTTGCAACAAGCCGCAGAGCACATTTATTTTTTACATAATCGTGTAATTAGAAACTTGTTTAAATTAGGTTTATCATACGTTTTGATGAGAAACGTAATATTTTTATGTGAACCATTCCATTTTTATTGTACTGTGTTCAGCTACACTATGTTGTTTCATGCGCCACCTGGTGGTTATTGTGTGAAGCACAACAAATGAATTTAAATTCTTCAAACCGTGCCTGCAGGATACCGCGTGATCGCACGGGACGAATCGCATGATACTGCTTGAAAAAAGTCTTAAAGTCTATGGGTAATCTTCTACAGAGAGAAATATGATTCAAAATCTCAGTGAAGTGTGTGTGCGTGTGTGCGTGTTACGGGAGCCACTGAAAGCACAAAGAGACACAAATAAGTAGACTATCGTTAATGAGACACAGGTGAGAATCATCACACTTTACCTGCCAGGTTGACCCGCCTCCTCTCCATTCACAGCTGATGCTTGACCATGCCCCCACTGGCACATCATGATTTCTAGTTCTTACCCTAGCAAGGTGAAGAACAAAAAAGTGAAATCCTGTTTTGGAAATCCTCTATGGGTGGACAGAATAAGGAAAGAGTGAACCATGTAGCATAACGTTAATAGTTATCCAATATCCATTCCAGTGTATCTACGGCAAGCCAGGGGAGCCACTGTTCACAACTAGTGCTTTTGCTGCTGTACTGCATCACAACCAAAGCCCAGACTTTTACAATGAGGTAATCTTCCTTATTTTATGAATATTGTCATAAAAGCATCCATTTTAAAGTGCATTGAAACGTAAAGAATTGTTGCTTTGTGTCTGTGTAGATGATTACTTGTGGAATAGGTGAAATGACGGCAGACTTTCCTTTTTATTAAAACAAGTTCCTCTTAACATTACAAAACAAAGCTGAATTGTGAACTTATCTTAAGGAAATAGAGAAGCACTGAGGTATTTTATCAGCATGTAAAATCAAATGTCTTCAAATTTCATGCACAGTGAATAAAATACAAAGGTCATTTTTTTTTTATTCTGGTTACAAGTCACAAGACTTCCATTCTCAAAAAAGGCATGATTTTAAGAAACAGAACTACTATATTATTGATGACATCAGGAAGTGAAAGGTATCTCACCCCAATAGTATGCACCAGTATTTAAAGACCTGTGGCTGCCACCTTGTAGCAAGCAGGCGATTTGTATTCCCTTAGTTATTCTCCTTTAGGCAGCAGAATAGGATTTTACCAATTGGTGTTGAAGGACAATGATAGCCTGATATACTTAGCATTATAACATGGTTTACACTGTATAGGAAATGAAATAGAATGGATTATAAGAATATTTATTCTTTTCCTGGGTGCAGTGGTAATCAGGTAAATCTCATATGACCTTCATTTCTTTTTTGTGCAGATTAAAATTGAGCTGCCAATCCATGTTCATGAGAAGCATCACATTCTCTTCACCTTCTACCACATCAGTTGTGAGCTCAGTAACAAAGCCAGCTCCAAGAAGAGAGAGGGAGTAGAGACACTGGGTAAGAGTGGGTGTGTATGTGCACGTATCAACCTTCATTATTAAAGCAGTCCATGAATCACCTAATATTGCATTGCAGTGGGATATGCCTGGGCACCATTGCTAAAGGATGGGAGGATACAGTCTTCAGAGCTACAACTTCCTGTTTCTGCTAATTTACCACCTGGTTACCTTTGTGATAAGAACCAGGACTCTAAGAAGGTAGGTTCATCTCCACTAGCTAAGGATTTTTTTTTTTACTGGTTCTATGCTACCAGAACTAAAAATCACAAATTGCTCTTTAAATCAGTATTTAATGGCTTTCTTGTTCTAATTAGACCTTCACTGTACTGTGGGAAATCACAAACACCCCTTGTCCCTGACAAATTAGTCAGTGGACTCTTGGTACATCTGTCTTTCGGATGAGACGGTAAACCGAGGTCCTGACTCTCTGTGGTCATTAAAAATGGCGAAATTACCCCATTGGCCCTTCTCTATCATGGTCCCCAAATAATCTCCATCCCTGATTTGGCTACATCACTCTCCTTTCCTCTCCACTAATAGCCATCCATCATCCAGTTGGATGCTACGCACTGGTGGTTATTGAGGAGAGTTTCCCCCTATACAATTTAAAGGGCTTTGAGTGCCTAGAAAAGCGCTTTATAAATATAAGGAATTATTAATTATTCAGTAGACTGTTAGTGTGTTTTTGCACCAGTTCATTCAGTCAGCGTCTCTTTCTGACATGCCCATCAATACTGCTTCCTAAATTGTAAAACAGCTTATATAAACTGATTTTGATTATATAGATTGGTGTTTGGATCAATGCTGCCACCTTTTTTCATTTTAAAACTGATTTATAATGAGTTATATGAGCTAAATTAGTGATGAGGTGGACTGTTCGATAGATCAATTATTAGAGGATGACCTAATACCTGGAAACTTTTTAACCACAAAGCCTGAATGCTAAAATGGCTATCTAGCGAACTAATTAAGGCAATGAATATCTAAATTAGCCAATGGTAACAATTTACAAAATCTTTTGTCATGGATTAAACCATTAGTGTAAAATTGAGACTTGGGTACTGAAATGACCAATGTGAGCCTGTTTACTAGCAGTTTGCTAGCTGGCTAGGTATTACAGCTAGCAGGAGGTCATGAAGTTGTTTGTTCATTGTATATTCATTGATCATGTCATTTGTGAAGGTGTAGAGATGCCAGTTTCATAAATATTAAAGAAATGATTGTTTTTCATAGATTATTTTTGGTTTCAAATTCCATATTTTGTGCTGCTTTAAAAGGAAATAAAATAGTGGCAGAAATAATGGAATCACTTTATATGAAAACAGTGGAGTCACCTTTTATGAAAAAAATGATCATGCGTTTATAGAATAATTTGAGCTAACTTAATCTGTTGAATATATACTAATGAGGCATAATCAGACATCATGAATAAGGCTTTTAGAAACAAACGTATATTGCGGAACGTTTTATAAACCTGACCATGCGTCTGTTTAAATAGTATCCAAATTAATTCTGCTTGAATTTGGTCTGTTGTTAATCCGTTCTTTTCATTTCTGCCACAAGTCACCAGACATCAAATGGGTGGAGAATGCCAAGCCCCTGTTTAAAGTGAAGACCTATGCAGTATCAACAATTTATACTCAGGTGAGCTTTATTCACTGTAGTCAGTGAAAAACATCAGTTTCAATCCTGCCTGTTAAAAAATAAAAAAGTATAAATAATGACTGTTTAAAAAAAAATAATTTGTCTTTGGCCCCATCTAGGATTTGCACCTCCACAATTTCTTCCATTATTGTCAGCTGAGGTGGTCTACATCAGAAGTTAACCTGACAGAGCTCATAAAATATTTAAAGGTGAGAGCATTCACTGTAGGTATATATTTGGATATTTGGATTAAACAGATAATGCGTTCTGAAGGGATGTAAATGCAGATACAAATATGAGATAAGCTCAATTAAAGACTATGTTTATTAACATGCATGTGCAGTGGTCATTTGTAACTCCCGGTTCAGGGCTACTCGTTTGTTTATTTTGGTGGAAAATAGAATCAGCTAAATTCATTAGGAAATATTGCGGGTATTGCAGGTGCAATTGAATGTAATCACTGCTATGTAGGGTTAAAATCAGCCCTCAGTGATATAGCTGAGGCGGATGATCCGTCAGAGCCAGAATTCACAAACCATGCCTATCATATGGTACACATGCTTATAAAAAATTTTCTTTAGTAACAAATAGTTCTTTAGTAACAAATTCCTCGTTCTCGTCCTGTGGCAGTGCCTGCACGCTGTGGAGACTCAGGTCATCATAAAGTTCTTGCCCACCGTGCTTGTGCAGCTCTTCCAGGTCCTAGTTATGACAAAGAAAGAGCTTCAAGAGATTGCCGTCAACGCCACACGGTAAATTGGGTGCTCTTTGGGGTGGACTGAGGCAGATCTATTAAATGTGCATTAAAGCCGCTATTTCCCTCAAATTGACAACCATTCTTAAATTCAGATGTTTCATTTATACATGGTGTATAGATTGAGGACAGGAGTAGTAATAGATAGTAATGTTTCCTACAGTGTGATCATTCACATTGTAGCCCAGTGTCATGAAGAAGGACTGGAGCACTACCTGCGCTCTTTCCTTAAGGTAGATATATATATGTTTTATTGTCTATGATTCCTTGTCTTATATACTCATGATGTTCCAGTTTTTTCTTCAGTTTGAGGACTATTATGCCGGTTATTGCTATTTGTAACATGAAAGGGTTCATGTGTTTTAATAGGTTTTATATTTTTAATTGTTATATATTTGGTGTAACGATAAATAGCTTTTGAATCTGAATCCTTTTATATGAATAGGTTTTAGCTAAAATGTCTCTTCTGTCCGTAGTATGTATTTCTCACAAACAGAGCAGCATCTGGAAATTCTGTGACCACACATGAAGTTTTAGCCACAACCGTGACTGCAATTCTTAAGCAGACTGCCGACTTCAACACCTGCAACAAGCTACTAAAGGTATTATTATTGTTGTTGTTGTTATTATTATTCATGTTTTTGGTACTCCCACCTCACAAAAACATGTCAGTAAATGGCTTGGTGACTGTAAATAGTCTCTAGGTGTGTGTGTGTGTGTGTGTGTGTGCGCGCATGGTGCCCTGTGTCATGCAAAGTACTGGAATGTCATTCAAGGTGTGTCCCTGCCTTGCACAAAGTGTTCCCTGGATAGGCTCCAGATCCAGCAACCCTGATACATGCAATACTTTCTCTGAACAGCAGGGAGCGCTGTGGGGTTTTGCCCTACAGCATTTCCGTTTTCTTCACAAGCCAGCCAGCCTTGAACCTGAGTTTTATGTCAAAGTTTTATTTAGTTCTGACTAGCACCAAACAAGCAGGGATGGCATCAGTCACAACTTCTTTTGAAGAATTCAGCTCATTCACTTAATCCTTTTGAACCTGAAAATTTATTTGCTTTACTAAAAGTAGTGAACATGTCTCATGGCTTATTTGTCTCATATTGCAGTACTCATGGTTCTTCTTTGAAGCAATGGCCAAGTCAATGGCACATTACCTCTTAGAAGGCAACAGAATGAAGGTTGGTGTGTTTCACCTCATTTACAGCCCTTCATTTGTACTATCGTTTGTACACTTTTTTTCCAGCAAACTCTTCATAATCATTAAGGTTGCAATCTGATTGGTTTTCCACATTTCTGTGTTTTTCAGCAGGAAAACAATCTTCTGAGCACTGTGTTTTGTTTTTTTACTGTATTTAAAGAAGTTAATGTAATACTGTCTTTAAAATTAATTACAATGTTTTGTTTAAAGCTGTTCATTATGAGCAATTGAGATAATTCAGAAGGCTATTAGAGATGGCAGGAAAACATGGTTTCCAAATAGCATATTTAAAGGTCCTGGCATTTTTAACTAGGCGTAGAGATGTTCCTCAGCACAGTTGGTATTTTCTTTGGCTATAAAAAGAACACATTTAAGAGTTTACTATATTCTACTTCAGTTATACTGTATGAATTACTAAACATGATATATTGGCATGTCTTTGCTCTTATTTTCTATATCATGACTTCATGATCTCCCACTAAAGTTGGGAATTAAATGGCTTAGTAATGAACTGATGTAAGAAGAGTAACAAGAAAAAGCAAAAAGCCGCTCAGAACATTTCTCAGAATACAAGTGAGAAATCCAACTGAATGCTTTATTTGCCTCTCATAGATGCCTCGAGCGCAGAGGTTCCCAGATTCATTCCAGCAGGTGCTGCAGTCTCTGCTGCTCTCCATCATGCCTCACATCACCATACGCTATGTAGAGATCCCTGAAGAGGCTCGCTGCATCAACATCAGCCTGGCCAACTTCATTAAGGTATGTGTATCTACTTACTCAGGCATGTAACTCACATGTACACAGAGAGGATGTTATCAGTAGATATCATATAAAGCACTCTTGTGTTAGAAGGAAAAAAAAAACCAAAAGCATATTATGTTTCAGAACACACCCTGTTTGCAAAAGTTTTATCCACTTGAACCTAATCAATAATAGAAATCAATGCAGAAATTACTGTCGGACATTAGTCTTGCAGCTCAGTATGGGGTTTATATCTTGAGCTAGATGCATACATAACTATAATTAAATAAATATTTGTGAACTTAGTATTGTAAGATTCTATCTGGGGGAAGAAGCAAGGTTTGAGATATGGAGCATTAAACATTAGCCATTCCACATATCATAAACTTAATCAATATTAAAAGCTTAACTACAGTTACACTTTAATCTGAATTCAAATTTACATTTTCAAAATTCTGAGCTAGCTAGAAGCTGGCTTTCTCAACACCGGCCAAACACAGTTAAAAAAAAAAAACCCAGAAAGAGTCTGTTTCTTAGTAATCAGTCCATCAAACCTAATAGGTGACAAATACAAAAAAAGTGTACCCTTTAAGCCTGTTAACTTTTTAAGGCAATGATGTGATCATTTGAATCTGCTACAATACAATATGATATGATTTTTGATTTATTTATCATTACGTGACCAACTTTCAGAATCTGGGTTAATACTACCATTAATTTTGAATAATGACCTATAGAAGGACAATTAAAACTATCAGAGTTACAGGCAAACTATGCTATTTATTATTAACGATTTATAATCGGTGCCTCGATTTATTTAAATCATTGCATCAATCCATATCGTCCGATTACTCCAACCCCTTCCTTCCAGTCATATCTTTAGACCTAAAATGCTTTTTGAAAATTTGACATTGTAAACACAATATTTTTACTTTAAAATTGTATTTAAGTTGTTTATTTGTATGTTATTTTATAGCAATGTCGTTATCATATAATACATTACAAAGACCATGCGCACACACACGCACACACACACACAGATACATACACCAAATCAATGTCTGAAAGCTGACATTAAGTCCTGGTGACCCTGTAAAGTTCTGTTTATTAGACATACAGGTTTTGAGTATGCCCTTTTCCGTCATATACAATATCGCCATGCATGGACCACGGCATATGTTGTGCGTTTATCCTGCATAATGATTGGCTAGTAGAATTTCATAAACCTAAGTTTATCTGTGTGTTTGGAGATATAACTTATTGTTTCAATTATCACACCAAAAACTTTGCGAAATAAAACAATAACACCAGAGGAGAATAAAGTATTCCCCAATGATGAGGTTTATGTGGTTTTCTTTTCTATTATTTACTCATTTTTATCCACAATGCCAGACAGAACCTTATATTACTGACTTCATGTGTTTTCTAGTAGCTCTCAGCTGTGCAGCATTATATACCTTAGTGCACAGTTTAGTTGTGCCTCAAAATAAAATATTTACTTGCTTTGAACTGTCCTTATAGTGTTTTAGTTAAAATATGAAAATGCTTCTACCTTTCCGTACAGCGCTGCCTGACCTTCATGAATAGAGGATTTACGTTTCGTCTTGTGAATGACTACATGTGTGGATTCAGCCAGAAAGATCCCAAGGTAAGGAGTATCATATGTATTGGGTTTAAGGTACTGTAAGAGCAGGCAGTACTTTCCAGGAAAAGTTGGTGGTAGGTCATTTTAGGGTTATTTGTTATAGCACTGCTAAAACAATTTTCACAAATCGCTATCTCAGGGATCATCAACTAGCGCATCACAATCCCAAAATTTTGATGTATAAAACATCACAGTTTTGCTAAATTTACAACAACATGTTTAATTTAGCTTGGTGCCAATCTGTAAAGTTTAAGTATATTTTCTACAAATTTGCATTATTTCATAGTCTACATTCACACTTGAGTATACTAATGCACCAATACCTCTCTCAAATGTTTAGGTACATCTATACATGTCAGTTTGAATTAATAAAATGAAAATAAATAAAGTTACAAGCAAAACCAGCAGCATAAGATTTTAGTTTATTTTTAATTCACTGTTATATACATTTATGGATCGTGACCAAAAACTGCAGGATACTTTGCAGAGAACTTTTAACATAACGTCCATAAGGGTGTTGTCTTTGCAAAAATGCGTTTTAAAAGTATTGCCAATTTGTGAGAATGAATCACTTTCTAGCCACTTTTTCCTAGTTCACCTTATGGCCTATATAGCATGAACTAATCATCAATAGTTAAGCTTAAAAAAGTAGTCATGTTAGTTGCTTATCCTGACTTTTATAAACAAGGAATTATATGTAGCTGGACCTTCACTTTTTTTGTTGAATACTCCTGACCTATGGTATATAAATATTATATTTAATAAAATATTATTATAGAATTATTAGTATATAAGTATGATTGATTTCAGGTATTTGAAATGTACTGTATACCTCTTAGCTTGTTAGTCACATTTCACATCGAAGTTCTCTTAATAAGCCCAAATAACTAATAAGCCCAAAGCACTTTTGCACACAGTCTCCATTAATATCACCAAACTACCATGGACAGATTAATACTGTGTGAAAGGAAACTGCCCATACATTGATGCTTAGAAGACAGTGTATAGTTATCATAAATATATATTTACAGCTTATCTTAAGATCAAAAATATAGTTATTACAGTTCAAGAAAGACTTTGCCCTTGAGCAAGTGTCGCGGTGGATTTGCAGAATTAGAGTAAAGTGAGGGGAAAAAAGTATTTGATCCCCTGCTGATTTTATACGTTTGCCCACTGACAAAGAAATGATCAGTCTATAATTTTAATGGGAGATTTATTTGAACAGTGAGAGGCAGAATAACAACAAGAAAATAAAGAAAAACGCATGTCAAAAATGGTTATAAATTGATTTGCATTTTAATGAGGGAAATAAGTATTTGACCCCTCTGCAAAACATGACTTAGTACTTGGTGGCAAAACCCTTGTTGGCAATAACAGAAGTCAGACGTTTCTTGTAGTTGGCCACCAGGTTTGCACACATTTCAGGAGGGATTTTGTCTCACTCCTCTTTGCAGACCTTCTCCAAGTCATTAAGGTTTTGAGGCTGACGTTTGGCAACTCGAACCTTCAACTCCCACCACAGATTTTCTATAGGATTAAGGTCTGGAGACTGGCTAGGTCACTCCAGGACCTTAACGTGCTTCTTCTTGAGCCACTCCTTTGTTGCCTTGGCCGTGTGTTTTGGATCATTGTCATTCTGGAATACCCATCCACGACCCATTTTCAATGCCCTGGCTGAGGGAAGGAGGTTCTCACCCAAGATTTGACGGTACATGGCCCCGTCCATCGTCCCTTTGATGCGGTGAAGTTGTCCTGTCCCCTTAGCAGAAAAACACCCCCAAAGCATAATGTATCCAGCTCCATGTTTGACGGTGGGGATGGTGTTCTTGGGGTCATAGGCAGCATTCCTCCTCCTCCAAACACGGCAAGTTGAGTTGATGCCAAAGAGCTCCATTTTGGTCTCATCTGACCACAATACTTTCACCCAGTTGTCCTCTGAATCATTCAGATGTTCATTGGCAATTCAGACAAGCATGTATATGTGTTTTCTTGAGCAGGGGGACCTTGTGGGCGCTGCAGGATTTCAGTCCTTCACGGCGTAGTGTGTTACAAATTGTTTTCTTGATGACTATAGTCTCAGCTGCCTTGAGATCATTGACAAGATCCTCCCGTGTAGTTATGGGCTGATTCCTCACTGTTCTCATGATCATTGCAACTGCACGAGGTGAGATCTTGCATGGAGCCCCAAGCCGAGGGAAATTGACAGTTCTTTTGTGTTTCTTCCATTTGTGAATAACCGCACCAACTGTTGTCACCATCGCACCAAGGTCTACAATCTTGTCCCTGATATCCTTGGAGAGCTTTTTGGTCTTGGCTATGGTGGAGAGTTTGGAATCTGATTGATTGATTGCTTCTGTGGACAGGTGTCTTTTATACAGGTAACAAGCTGAGATTAGGAGCACTCCCTTTAAGAGTGTGCTCCTAATGTCAGCTCGTTTTGACATGCGTTTTTCTGGATTTTCTTGTTGTTATCCTGTCTCTCACTGTTCAAATAAACCTACCATTAAAATTATAGATTGATCAGCAAATACTTCTTTCCCTCACTGTATCTGGCACAGCCAAGTGGTAACGCAAGATTCTTCTCATAGATAAAACTAATGAAATTTGAGACTATAAGGAACTTCATTATGTCTTAGTGTCCTCAAAGGCCTTTTTACCCAAGCTATCATATAACTAACTACCTTTTTCAGTAGTAGGATGGTAGTGTCACTACTTTTTAAACTCGGACAAATAATTATTTTTTAAACTCCGCTAGATAATTAAGTACAGTAAACTATAATGCACAAATTTTTATACAAAATCACTATAAGGTACCAAAATTAGCTTAATACTAATACTTCTGTTTCAAGCCTTTACTCTGTTCACAGTGCCTTAAGGTATAGTTCATTATCGAATACAGATGGAAGAGTAACTGTGCTTGATGCTATCTGAAAGTATTTGACTTGCAAACATAATTACATCCTCATTCCATTGTGGTTTCTGACAAACAATACAGTGGATATAAAAATTCCGCTGTTAAACTGGCAGGTTTCTGTGGTGTAAAAAAACAACTAAACCAAGATAAATAATGTCAACCAATTCTACCTTTATTGCACAATTGCAACCTATAAATGAAAAGTGGAAAGCAGTAAGGATCATTTTATGGGGAAACTATGAAAAAAAACAATACAATAACCTGGTTGCAAAAGTGTGCACACCCCTTAACTAACACTTAGTTGAAGCACCTTTAAGTTTTCTCACAGCGTCTCTCAGCATAGCACATCTTACTCGCAATATTTTCCCACTTTTTCTTGCAAAAATATTCTAGAGCCATCAGATCATGAGAGCATCTCCAGGGCACAGCCCTCTTTAGGTCACCCCACAGATATTAGTTAGATTCAGGTCTCGACTCTAGTTTTTGCTTGGTCAAAAATGGGTCATTCAAAAAACTTTTTTTTTTTTAATTAAAGTTTTTTTTTTTTTTTTTGGTTTTTTTTTTTGGGGTTTTGGGTGTGGGGAAAAAAAAAAAATTCCATTCCATCATCAGCTTACTAGTAGTTGCATGAATGTTTGGTACTAAAATTAAGTACTGACATTTGTAGCTATTCATGATTCCCACCACCTTGATAAAAACCCACAGTTCTGGCTGAAGAAAAGCAGCTGTAAAGTGGGATGTTGCCACCACCATGCTTCACCGTGGGTGTGGTGTTCTTTTGGTAGTGGTGGTGGTGGTGGTGGTTTTTTGCACCAAACATAACTTTTGGATTTATAAAATAAATTGGTCTCGTAAGACTATAACACATTTTGCCACATGGTTTGGGGTGTTTTAATTGGGCTTGGATATTTTTTGTGAGGAAAGGGTTTCTGCCTATTCACCCTCCCAGTCACGTGTAGAATATGAGACATTGTTTTCACATGCAGAGAGTAGTCACTCCTTGTCAGATATTCCAGGTAAATTTTGGTTTTGTCCTTTTATAAATGTGGGAGGGACGTCCTGTTCTTGGTGATGTCACTATAGTACCCCATTTTCTCCACTTGTTGATGTTCTTCACAGTGTTCCATAGAACATCTAATGTTTTGGAAGTTCTGTTAATAGCCCTCTCCTGATTGATAACTTTCAACTAGTGAGATACCGTACATGCTTTGTAAACTCTTTGTAGACTATGTCTTTAGCAGTCAGATGAAACCCCATGTTGATCTAAACTATATTTATATTGTTTCATTGACAAAACACTATTTTAATTTACCTGATAGAGAAGAGGGGTATGTACACTATCATCCAACCTTTTGGACACAGCTGCATATAGTAGTGTAGAAATATAGAAGTTTCCTACATTTTTTTATATGATTTTAGAATACTAATTACATTAACAAAAATTAAAGCTATGCAATAACAGATGGAATTATGCAGAATTATGCAAGTGAAAAGTGTTATATCAAAACTTTCATATAGCATTCTTAACAGTACTCCTAATGAATCTCATGAAGTCTTCTCAACCAGCTTTTCTTCCAAAATAATCTCAGTTCCTGATTGTTTAGGCGAAAAATACTTGATTTTGGCACGGATTCTTTTTTCTTTCAAATTTGCAATACAGTTTGCAGAGTTTTTTTGTGCTTTTTTGCATAAAACTACTTGAAATTGCAATTGCACTTTCAATTGCCTTTTTTTTTTCTTTTTTTTTGCAATGGTGCAATTGTCTTCCACGGTGATGGTTGTTAGTAAATGAGACCTTTTAGCTGTACTCATGTCCGACGCACAAGAATCGAAGAGGGCTTTGCCTGAATGCGCGTTCACATTGGCCCAAATCTGCAGAAAATCTGCAGTAATCTAGAATAATTGCAAGCTTCTCATAATATTGTGGAGTTTGTGTGATTTTGCGTTCATTTCTGCGACCGCAGAATTGCACAATCCTGGAGGGTTCGCCTGATCTGCTCAGTGCTACAATCTAAAACAAAACAACTTGTTTAGGGAACCAGTTGAATTTTATGTAAGGACTATTTCTTTTATTAAAAGTAAATTCTGATGCTGATATAAATGGGCATACATGGGCATTAACTTCACTAGTTCTCAAATAGAAACGAAGGAAGCAATGAAAAATACAAATTGAAGAAATAAAAACTACAAATTCATCTGTCCAAACATTTGATGGTAGAGTATGTGAAAAGAAAGTAAGAAAATAAATAAAGGAGTTGCTGAAATCTGACAGAAATAACATGAAATGAGATTTTGATAATGTTTTCCTAAAAAATTATTATTTACCTCAACAAAGATTTGTGTAATTGTCCATGTCCAGTGTTCTAAGATACCCATCCAAAGATTGGATATAACTCATGTGTCCGTTATGTTGCCATAAAATTTTGTGGGGTAAAGTATGTCCTCGTATAGCACAGGATAAAATTAATGTGCTCATGATTATGTCCAAATAATGTGGTTGTTTCAATTGAGAAAATATGCTCCAAGTCAGAGTCCTCTACTGAGTCATAACGGTTATGAATGGTTAATAAATCTGTTGTGCAGGTTGTAATAAAAGCACATATTGGGCAATTTAATAGTCGTATGCATTCCCTTGAATTGTGTCTTTATCTAAAAAGTGTCACAGTGTGGGTTTCATCACATATATTTCGTTTGCCATCAAGAAAAAAAAAAGCCTATACACAGATGCACGCACACACACACACCACTTAAACTGACAAAAAATATATAATAATAAAGAAAGAGAAATTTATATATATATATATATATATATATATATATATATAATATAGAGAGAGAGAGAGAGAGAGAGAGAGAATATATCTATAAGCGAAGGCTCTTCCCCCTGCTGTAGCCTTCACTATTCGAGGTAATGTCAAATAGCCTGCACCTTTTGATCTGAGTAGGCGTGGCGGATCGTATAAATCCAAAAGGTCGCTTAGATATTGTGGTGCAGGTTAAAGCTTTAAATGCAATTCAGCTTATTTACAAATGTAAAAAGGTTTTTTTAACACCTTATTTAAAAGTAAACCATCTTTCTTATGCATTTCAATAACTAAAGTAGTTAGATTAATTAATAGCAATAGTAGCCAACATGAATCTTGTCTCGGTTTTAACATGTTAACCCTCTGCATTATACATTTAGAAATGTATTCAGAAGTATTTATTAGTTTAGTAAGCTCAATATGTATGGTTTATACAGTAGAGGGGAGCTGATACATAATATAGCTTTCACATGACGTTTTCTTTTTACAGGTTTTGACAGAAATGAAGTTCTACTTCCTCATGGCAGTGTGCAATCATGAGCACTACATTCCACTGAACCTGCCCATGGCATTTGGCCGTACCAGATTACAGAGAGTCCAGGGTATGTTTAGCAATGTTCTTAGGTGTAATGTTACTATACTTCACTATTCCATCCCTCCCCTCCCCTCTCCTTCTCTTACACATTGATATCACTGTAACTACAACATTGACCTCTACAGCTTTATACCCACATGTAAATATTGACATATCTAACTGTAATATTTGTGTAGATTTTGCATAACATCTGTTACATTTTAACTTTATTTTGGTACATTGATATGTCCCTTTTCATTGTGGTCATGGTAATAATATCTATATTCATAGCCATAAAGTGTGGCCCTGAAAAGAAAAATGAAAAAATTCACTTTTACTAGCACCACTTGCTGCACTTCACAGCTGAGGCATTTAAAAAAAACAAATACAGGCATAGGATTGTCTGTCAGATGTTTCCAAGATGAATAGATATATTTGAAAATATTTTCATAGATACAGGTACAGGTAGAGATCAGATTCTCTGCACTCCATAGCATGATCTTATCCACCAAGGTTTTTATATAACCAAGCTGAATTCACGTTCTCAGCCATTGAAGCACTAAATTAATGTTGCTTTTGACCTCTTTGAACACAAACACCTCCCTCCCTGCACAATTTTTCATTCTGTCTTTATTGTTTTTTTTGTTTTTTTTTGCCCATGATCAGATTTTATTTCATACGCAGCGGAGTGTTTTGGCGTCATAGGTAGGTGGTGCCGGCGAATGTCAATGCAAAACAAGTCCGGGCTGCCATTTTAACTACACTAACTATCTAGCCACTTTCTTGCAACAGCCATTATCATGCTTGAACACATAACTGTTATCGCATCTGACATTTCAGGCCTTGGCCTGTGCTTTTTCTGTCTGCTTTATTAAGCTGAAATCCAGTAGTGCATTATGGCTTTTTTTTGTTTTGTTTTGTTTGTTGGTTTTTTTGAATGAACAATTTTTAAATGGATGTTTTAAAGTGCTTTTGTGTACGTTATTGCCACAAATAAATGTACTTCCTCACAGGTAGGCGCCACCTGTCTTCGTCACACTCCTATCTCCATCGTGCCCTCTGTGGCGTATGACTAATTTTCAGTGCACAGAAGGATCTTGTGTGAATCAGTGGTTTCTCTTAATGGTGTGCTGGAGAAACGGAATATAGCGCTTGCTGGGGAATTTTAGAATAATAATTTTAAAAAAAACAGCACAGAGATGCTCCCAGAGGGATTGCTTTGTGCTCGGTGAGATCCTGCTGCATAAAACACAAGTTCTTTCTGAAACTCATGGTTTCACCAGTATGGTGAATAGTTGGACCATCTTCCAAAGAGACACAAATCAATTGTGTTTGTTTGAAACCGTGTTATTGTTTCAGAAACACCATGTTCTCATAAGATGCCTCTCACAATCACACTCGGACGCTCTGTGTCTTGATGGCTGAGGGAAGATCTATCGTACATCTCATTTGTACATATTTGAACCATGTAGACAGACAAAGCTTGAAATGCTCATTGCTTATCTGACTACTTGAAGGGTGCTGTACAGTATAATTATACTGTACAGTATAATTTTTTTTTTTAATAAGACATGAACTTGGTTGTTAATACCATTTCTAACACTGATAATACATATAAAACTAATAACACTTTGCAGACCAGAGTCTGGAGTACAGCCTTACTGAGGACTACTGCAAGAACCATTTCCTGGTGGGTCTGCTACTGCGAGAGGTAGCCGAGGGCTTGCAGGGAAATCCAGACATCAGGCAACTGGCTGTCGCTGTTCTGAAGAACTTGATCATAAAACATGCCATGGATGACAGATACACATCTTACAAGGCAAGTAATAGCGGTTAGTGTTGGCTTTTTCCTTGTGGGAATAAAGACTACTGGGGCTGTATTCAGAGTTGGTGACTTAATCCAGCAATTTAAGTACAAGTGGTTTGTCAATATTTAAAAAAGAGAAATTTCAGATTTATGTAGTTCATGCCTTCAAGGTTAATAAACAATGTATTTTACTAAGATGTAGTCTCTCCTGATGTCCTCTTGGTAAAAAACAAAACAAAAAACCTTTTTGTGGACAACATCATTGATTAACTATTGTTGTATTTGTTATTCTTTTAAATATTATCCTCAAATGTCAGTGTTTTTGTATGTATTTACAGTATTGACTTTTAGCTTGACATGTAGTGCAACACATCATCTGTCAACACTAAACTTAACACTGCTCCTTTCTTGAGCCTATATCATGCGAAATGGGCTTGCATCTGAACATTTTCAGTATTTCAGTATTAATGCCTCACTAGGCATGCTTATCTCAACTCTGAATAAAGCCCTTGGCGTATTTTTGTTTTTTACGTGTGAAGCAGTAACAGACATCTGTCACCAGTATTCTGCATTCAGAAAGCCGCCTCATTGCTGTTGCCTACCATATTTGCATACATACCTCATTGTAGCGTGCAATTGTTAGAGAGATCTACAAGGCGCAAGGGCGTAGTCTGAAAACGTTGATTAGGGAAAATCCAATAATCTAATTCAAGGTCTATGGAGTCAAAAACAGGCAGATGAGACAGATGAGAAAAACAGATGAGAGCAGCCTTATCCACATTTTTTTTAAACAAAGAAAAACAGACTGAATAATGTTAACAACCAGAGGACTACCATGATAACGCCATGATATCAAAGGAACCTTCGACCATACCGTATAAGGCCAAAGGACTGCCAGAAAGAACAAAGCAGGACAGAATGCAAAAAATAAATACTGGAATATAAACAGGGACAGACAAGGCTGATATGACCCTCACATGCTGCTTTATTTTACAGAATTATGACTTTTGCAAAATGAGTAACGAATATTAAGAATTAAAAGGCTTTACTTTTATTAAAGTGCCCAGTCCTTTTATGACATGTTTTCGGCTCATTTTATCCCCCTTAAATGATACTGACAGGATGTCAACATATTTTACTTTACTGTGTCCAATCTGGACAGCATAAAGACACATTTATGATGGTAGACGTATATATATCTACAAGCAAGGCTAGTCATAAAATCAAATCAAAATGAAAAAAGAGGGAATGGGTATTAATGGGACAGGGAACTGTTGAAAAAAGATAATAATAAAATGAAATAAAAATATTTAATTATATGTATTTGCAATATCAGTATTTTAGATTTTGATACCTAATGCTTAACTTTTCGATTGTGAAATTGTGACCCATAATGCAGTTTTAACTGATTTTCAAACTAAGGATTTCAAATGTATATCTCTAAAGGGTGTGTAATATTATACCACAGACAAAGAAACCTCAAACTCTGCTTATGCCGTTGTGCAGATGACAGTCGAACATAATTGTAACCAGGACACTGATAAGCAACTGTCTGTTATGCAAATATTTCATGCAGTCTATTGTACATAAACTTCTAAAACTTTGGAACCAGAGACAGAGCGTGAGCTGTCTGTTAGGTTCATTGTGTTTATACATTTTATAGTTCAGATAATCCGAACAGTAATTAATTCACCTGTTGTAGATGTCGGCTTTAAATTAGACGGCACAAAAGTAAACTGCCTGTTATGAACATCTAAATTACATGTCACAGAACGCAAACAGCTTTCATAGTCATAGCCAGATGGTCTTCGACAATAAAATTTCATTCCATCATTGAGTCTAGGTTTGTTAGTCTCCTAAGATATTGAATTTGCCCAATGTCGGCTACATCTCCAGGATCTAGAGTTCCTCATGTTATCCACATGTCTGTGTGGGTTTCCTTTATGTTTTCTTGTCTCTCAAACAACTTCATGATTAGGCTGTCTAACGTTCTGCTTTTTATCAGCAGTGGTTTCTTCTTCTTGTGTTTTTCATATTCTTTAAAAAGATATATTTTTTTATCAATTTATTTGTTTATTTCGTTTCAACCCTAAACAGCATCACCAGGCCCGTATCTGTGTGCTCTACCTGCCACTCTTCGAGCTGCTGTACCAAAACTTGAATCGACTGAATGCCAAGCAACCTTCAAGATCTGGCTTTGGTATCATGGTAAGCTTCTGCTGTTCATCCAAGGGTATATATAGTCATATAAAATGTCAATCAAACAATGCACAGTAGATGTTTAGTGCTGAAACATCTAGTAGAACATCATGGTTGTTGCCACAGTAGAGGGTTTGCTCTGACGTGAATAATCACTTAGACTTGACTAGAACTTTTCCAGATTGACAAAAGACATTTTTGAAAGTAATGTGCACCCAGTGTTTTTACATTAAAAACAAACAACATGATCCCCAATTAACTGTATAGAATGCATCAGTATATACACTCGCAGCTCATTCAGATTATAGACATTTCCTGTGAGCAGGTCACACTTGTTTTTCAAGGCCACAGCATTAAAAAAAATATTTAAAAAAATAAATAAAGGTGTGCCTTTTAATACAAAAATGAAACCTAACGAGGCAGTTTGTATATAATAGACTTTTGCTTTCAATTTCAATACATTATAGCACCCATACTGTCGAGTCCATCAATATTTGGACATTGGCAAAGTTCATGTTATTTTTGCTGTCTATTACAATATATTGGAGTTGAAAATATATAATGAATCGTGCAGGCAAAGGGCAGGCTTTCGGTTTTAATACGTCTAAATCAGGTGAACATTGTAGGAATTTCAAGCAATTTTGTCTGTGTCCCCCACCAAAATTTTGTCTTATTTAGCATTTTCCTGCTCTCCTCTGTTGGCCGTATTTTTTTGGGGGGGGCATTTATATTTTATACAAAATGTGTTTTATCTACATGAAATTGTCAGACAGTTGTGCCCATCTGAGTGGATATTGTGAAAGAGAAAAACTCTGTCTGAATATTAGATAACAGTTACCTGGAATGTCAGGAGAACACCCAGTGTGTACGTCTTTTATTATTTGAGGTCTGAATATAGATGTGCACAATTTCTCATTTAACTCTTCAATATGTGCATGTAAATGAATAATACTAAGAGTAATACCCAATACGATTATGGCAACTGGAGGTATTAATTAAGCAGAGAACGTGAGAAATCAGCGAGGAATAATAATATCAGTCTCAGCCGTAGTCAATCATTAAAGTATTGTTTTCGGTTTCCTCACTGTTTGAATTGGTGTGTGCATTTAATGAGAACTTCATGCTTTGCTTTACTTCACATACTATTGGTGTGTTACTTCACCTGGAAAAGGTATGTTTGCTGTTCTGAATGCATAGAGCAGATTTTAATCTGCACATTTTATTTACTCAAATGAAAAGGATTTTTGTTGTCTCTGAAATGCCTCCTCAGTGCAGAGATGATGTGTCCATGACTAGCTTAGACCCTCGGCGTGCCAGTACAGTCATCGAAAAGGAACCAAGTGAGTAGAACTACAAGTTAGAAAACCGAACGAGAGATTTAAAAATGTTAAAAAAATTATTTATATATTTATTTCATTTTTGTAGCATATTTCTAAAAAACATTGAAAACATTAATGATGTGATGTGTTTGTCTCATAGCTGGGCTGGTCACAATGAACGGACATTTAAGGAAAGAAGACTCGCGAAGCTCAATGTACGGAGACCCTGGAACACCAGATACTAATGAGGTTAGGGGGAGTCTTTTAGAGGTCTAGAGTGGCATGGGATGGGTCGCCATGACAATGCAAAAAGAAGTAGAATAAGAGGAGGAAAACAGTGGGATTCCTGATCAGCACAACTGTCTAAGATTTTTGCCTATCATTTTGGGAGATCACGAATTCAGGTCACAAATTCAGCAATTCCACAGCCATCTGGGAGATCAAGAGAGCCTAATTGTTACAGAAAGACAACCTATTAAGCAATCAACTTAAACCTAGCACCAACAGCACAATAGCAATGGTGAATTATATTGATATACTGTATAGAGATCAACCACAGTCATGCTGATTAAATTCAGCACCGTAATGTAGTCAGTGGAGCAGAACATAACAGAAACGTTTCATTAAAAACCATTCAAGAAAGCTAAAATCTAGGTTGAAAATTCAGTTCAGAAATCAATCTTCATTTCTTTAAAGCCTTGAAGCACCATTCTCAAGCTCCTGCCCATTGGAGCACATCAGAACTGTCAAACTCCAGTGTAACTACTCTACAGTTTCTGATTATCCACAGTACCATATTTAAGATGTTTATAAAAATTAGTTAAACATGTTTTCACATTCAGTTGGCACAGTGACTTGGTGGTTAGCGTGCCTCTGGGGTTGGGTTTGAATCCTTGCTCCAGCCTGTGTGCATGGAGTTTGCATGTTCTCCCTGTGCTTCGTGGGTTTCCTCCAGGTACTCTGGTTTCCTCCCCCAGTTTAAAGACATGCGTTGTAGGCTGATTAGCATTTCCAAAATTGTCCGTAGTGTGTGAATGGGTGTGTGATTGTGCCCTGTGTTGGGTTGGCACACTGTCCAGGGTCGCCGTCTACACTCCTATCATGGTTACTGTTCCAGTGTTATGCAGTGGGCCCTCTGTGGGGTGTGGGTAATTCAATCCGATTGCAGATCTGTTTATATGTACCCTAAACATTGCAATCCGAGTCAAATATTTGTTTATACAACGTGGAATAGAAGCAGAATTTTTGAATGACGCAACATTCAAAAATTTTTTTTTTTTACATAATTTATTTTTTTTGTACAGTGTGTGCCCCTGTTCCCTTAATAATGTGTGTTGCCATTGCTTTATATAAATTAGGTTCTTGCACTGAGTATCGAGTGATTGGCAATCAATTTGGAGTTCACAAAAGCACTGTTAAAAAGTGTGTGTATCTGTTCTGCAAGGGAAATTGTCAAATTGCATTTAAAATATCTAATTAAAGTACTTAAGACGTGAACATAGGTATTCTTGAATCTGATTGAGAAAATAATAGGATTCATGGTCAATATTTTTCCTCTTTTGTTCGGATTAGAAAAGGAAGAGACCACCCCTTCCAATTCGATCCAAATTTAATTCGGCTCGAGCACAATCGGATTGATAAAGGTGTTTACATGAAGGCTTTTCATTCCGATTGAGCCATTAATCGGATTACTATCGGATTATTTGGTTACATGTAAACGTACCCATTGTAGCTCATTCAGATTGAATAAATCATCAATCCTTTACAAATCCAAGCAAGCACAAGCAAATCATAAATTATCTCAAACCTGTTTTCACTCCATGTGTAACACTGTGTTTTTGTTACAGTTACAGAGACGTGGCTCCAGAATGAGCACCCTTTCCTCCATAGGGCGCCTTGGACAATACGAGGTCCGAGGACTGCTGCTGTGTTTCCTGCACATTGCAAAGAATTTATCAGAGGGTCAGTACCAGCTATGCTATATGTGTGCATAATGCCAAATATTCGCCATGCACTTCTGAAATTTTTTTATATAATCTACCTTTATTAAACATGATTTGTTTAACAGTATTTTGTGTGTACTAAGCCTATTTATGAAAACAGGGACAAGTATTGTTGGTTGTGATAATCAGTTGAACAGATGTGAACAAACTTTTAAACTTAAACTCAACCTTTAACTTCTTATGCATTCGTTCTTTTCTCCCAGATACCCTGCTGGCCTACTGGAACAAAGTGAATCCACAGGACATCATGAACTTCCTCAGTCTCCTAGAGTGAGTTGCTTAGACAGTAAAAGTTTTTTTAAATTACTCAGTCATTCCGAGGTATGCAAAGTTCATGTTTAAACTGCCACACCTTGCACGTAGATATGATTGTGTGTGTGTGTGTGTGGGCGGGGGGGGTGTGGGCGGGGGGGGGGGTGAATTTACACAATATTATGTGTCACACTTTCATTATTTGTATGATATGATAATCCTAGATGCTTGAACGGCAATAAAAGGAGGTGGTTTCTTTGGAAATAAGAGTTTTGGATTATAAGCAGAGTTTATTCTTGAGGAATAATTAATATTCCGTAAGTCCTTCCCCAAGCACAAAAGCCTTTTAAGCTTATTGAAATGTTTTGTTTAACATGGGCAGGGTTCATCTCATTCTACCTTAACAATAACAATAACTCTTTTTTTACTATATACACTTGTGGTGAAAAACTAATTGAGCCCTGTCTGGATTTCCACTGTAAAGGATATTATATTGTAACCTGGTCTTCAATCGGCCTTAATAGTCATTCAGTAGTATTTCTTACTAGTACAAATAACAGGAAATATGTAGAACATGATAAAAAAACATAGTTTAAGCCATGGCCTCAGAGAAAGTGTATTATGTGGCTGCTGAGTGTATTATGTGGCTTGTAAGTGGTCTCATAATAGCCTCATTGTTTGTGTTTACACGGGACTCTTTAGGTAGACGCCCTCAGCACGGCTTCTTTCTGCCCCCATATCAGTATGTTCAGAAAGAAGAACTAAAACGGATAGCTATACCTTGTGCAGCCATATACGTTTACAGTGTGCAAAAATATATGCTCTGAAAATAACAACTTAATAACAAGAAACCTGTTAAAACTAGATTCAGTTTGGTAGTACTTTTCCTTGGTGGGAGTCATTTATTGCGGTGAAGCAGATAAAGCAAGATGCAGAATTAGTCACTTTGCTCCTAGACAAATATGTAAACACAATCTGTATAAAGCGTTGAATTGTCTGAGTGGCAGCTTCATACGATGAATCAAATAGATACATGTACATTACTTCGAGAGCCATATATGACAATGCTTTGGATTAACCAACTTCATAGAAATCTGTAATGCTAGCTAACTCTGGTGCAGCTAACGATGCTAACACCTGCCTGTGTAACAAGAAGAGTACTTGTGTAATTCAGTTTGATCGGTCACTCTTGATAAGAGAAATTTGATGTGAAATGTAATGTCAGCAGGTGAAGTTGTTATTTTAGCTATTAAAGGGGACTGCATATGTCGACTCCACTAAAAAAAAAAAAGAAGACAATTACTGCACCATGATCATGCATTTGTTTGTTTGTTTTGGTTTCTTGTCAAGCAATGTTAGCATCATGTTAATAGGTATTTATCTACTTGTGAGGAAATATCTTCCCTAATGAGGTACAACAAATGTTGTGTACTTTTATCACCTATCTAAATGACAAAGTAAGGAAATGCTCTTTATTTATTAATCATTTTTAAACTGTAATATTAATAAATAGACAGCCTGCCTCATCACATGAAAGTGATGTCTTGACAGTCTTTGCTAATACTAATCTTAGTTAGCATGCTAACTGTCTTTGAACTATATGAGGGACAGAGATCCTGGGGGGTGGAGCTTTGTGTTCATGGGCGGAAATGAGGGGCGGGCTCAAGGAGTAAAAAAAAAAATCTGAACTTGTTGAACCCCACCTGCTTAACTGCTAGAGACATAATCTTGCCCTTTTTATTTACTTTAAACAAACAATGTGCTGAACAGTTTTATCGAAATATCTTTTGAGTCATTGTGTAGAATAAAAACTGCTTGAGGAGAAAGTAATATTAAACAGGCTGTTACAAGGAATGCAGTACTGGTTTTGACCTGCTGTTCACAACAGAATGCTGTTTAGCAACAGACCTGTCTAGGGGGCAAAGTACTGTTATATCTTGTGACTGATTTTTGTGTGATTCATCATTAGTTCATACTTTGATTTAATAAAGGTCTACTGTGAGACGATGGCTTATAATTAAGTTATGGCTGTGTAACATTGAACCATGTTATACAAGTGATATAATTTTACTTTGAAACAGTGCAACAGGCTTTACTGGTATACAGACAGCTCTGCGGTTATTGGAAAACGGGCAAAAGTTTCTGAGGAGTTTTCCCATTTGCTCATTTCCTTGCTAAATACTAATAGCAAAGTCCTTGCTTTGGGTCTGTGACCTAATGCGTGCAGTTTATAATAGTCATAGAACCACCGTAATTTTCAAGTCTACTTCCTTTTGTTCCCTTCAGAACTAGCGGAGGCCATAACATCTTGGTGGTGCACTTTGTGAAAGAATAACCGAAAGCACTCATACATAATGTAGATACCAGTGGTGGCTCATCCATAGGTGCAGGTGAAGCAGAGCTTTAGAAGGTATCATCTGTTCAAAAAATGTTTCATGGCAATCCTCATTCACAACTTCGTACATTAAAAATTCCATTGAAAAATACTAATCACCTCTTATGCTTGACCAATGTGTTATATTTAAAAACAAATGTTGCTATAAGCAATGAGGCCGTGTGCATACTGTCCCACTTCCATAGAGTTATTATTCCACCAAAAATGGGAACTGCAGCAAGTGTTAATGGATTCACATTGGGGAAGGAATCCCACTGCCCCATGCTCAGTGGAGGAGCAGAGAACTGGACAGTTAATGACAGGGTTGCCAAGATCTAGTTTAGTAAGCAATTGATATTTACAGTGTGTCTATAATATACATAGGCATAGGAAAGGAAAACGGGGTTATGGTATAATAAGGTGGATAAGGTCTGTACATTAGAAATGCATGTGATGTGTGCATAAATGTGTGCTGAATTCCCATGCATAGGAGAAGAAAAAGAATAGTAATATCTTTTCCAATGCATGTTTTTGTTTTTTGTTTTTTTTTGGGTCAGTTTCAGGTTTTTTGTGTGGTTTTAGAAACGTAATTGTGCTGCAAATTACACTCGAACTTGGCAACCCTGGTAATAATAGCTCTTATGAATACACCTGACTTTCCATTAGTTGAGATGTTGCACTAGCTGCTTAGTAACAATTTTAGATTCCACTGTTTTGCATGAGGGTTGGATATATTCTGCACGTTTGCGCACAGTCAATGCGGCCACGTACACTTTTAGACAAGGCCCAAAAAGAAACACTTCTAGTCAACTCTGCAGAAATTCTAAAACATGACACAACCACCATGGTTTCTCATTTTACATATTTGGAAAAAACGTTGTTTCGTTTCATTGTGTGCTGTACCAGGTGTATATGGTTGAAATGACAATAAAAGCCACTTGGTGTGACTTGACTTGACTCGAACAGTGGATGCAGTAAGCTGCACTGCCATCCCTAACACTGACAGTGACATTGACATGACATAGGCATATGGCAATCGATTTGGTCAGTTGTGTGCCAAAGCATCCTGTTTCTGTCTCTGCCTTTTCTGTGAACTCTTGTCTGTTTGCAAACAGGTCGACTGACACTTTGCCATAGGTGTTCCAACTTATGTGGAATTGCCAGTCTCCTGTTACAGGCTTGCTGTGAGACACATCTGCTGGCTGCTTGTATCAGGATGTCTCTGATGATCCACCCGCTTCCAGAGTTTGTTCATCCACTTCAACATTGCTTGCGATTTTGTGCCTTACAGTTGATGTAAAGTACCACTGCAGAGGTGTTGGTCCCAACTAGTACTAGTTTTATGGTGTCCTGAAAATGCTGTAGTTATCAATCCATACAGCTTTTGAGGACGTTGATATTCTGACACCAAACCTTGTTTCTTTAAAAAGTAGTGTGTTGGCTCCATGGTGAGCTTGTATTTCTACATGCTTCATTTCTGTGAACTACTTCATCTGTGCAGGTGTCAAATGTCTTGTCTCATACTGTACTGTACATGACGTTAAATCCTAGAGCTTCCACCTGTTAGATCAGGAAATGTCTGGCTTGTCACTTGCTTTTGGGGCTATCCACACAGCATCTAGGTGTGCAGATAGTGGAGTACATAAAGACCCAGCCTGCAGGAGCTTAGGGTTCTGGGTCCTAAAACTAACTAACTAAAAATTACCCTGAACAGATATGTCGCTCCGCCGATATGTCGCTCCCGCCGATATGTCGCTCCGCCGATATGTCGCTCCACTGATATGTTGTTCCACTGATATGTTGCTCCAGCAATTAGAGCGTATATATACATCATTCTATGGTTACAGACTAGTTTTCTTAGAATAAAAATATACTTCAGTTTATTTCAGTGCTAATTAACCACAAATATTTATCTCCACCATTATGCAGAATGTTACTCAGCTTACTGCAATTCTGATTCATAACTTTCTATTGTTAAAATTCTGATGATGTGCATGTTATGTTTTGGGCAGGATTTCTCTGGTTCAGTTTCATTATGCTGGTAAGAGGAACATAAATAGGTAAGAACAATAATGTACTGTTGGATTTTGTCACTTAAAAATGATAAACGATTTTCAAAAATACAAGCTATACCATCCCATGTTATGTAATAGAACCAAAATGCGTGTTTGTGCGCATGTGCACATTTGATGTCTGTGTAGGTGTCAGGAATCATGGCTGTCAAGGGCCTTCTCCTCAGACAGGAAGTCTCAGACGATGCCCGTGATGCGTGGCCGTTCCAGCCTCATGCAGACCAGCCTGCAGCAGTTTAACACCCTGGAGGCCTCTCACACACTCAACACAGGTACTGAGCATCATACCCAAAAGAACAGGGAAGGAAATGTGCATGGCACTGTGACAAAGCTCTGTACGATATGAAGCACATGTATAATGTAGCTCTTACCAAAATTACGTTCTAGGTGGCGGCTCCACAGAAGCAGAAATGAACCATCAGGCCCTGTTAGAAGGTAACATCTCTACAGAGGCTTGCCTCATTGTGCTGGACACACTCTCTCTCTTCATTCAAAGCTTTAAGGTAACAACACTTCGCTAGTTTCTCTGGATTTGTTTTTGCTGGTTATTGTGCAGTGTGATTAATTGTTGTTGTTTTGTTTTTTAATGGTGCCCACAGAACCAGCTTCTAGAGAGTGATGGCCACAACACTCTGATGAAGAAAGTGTTCGATATTTATCTAACTTTCCTAAGAGTTGGGCAATCAGAAGTGGGATTCAGACATGTCTTTGCATCTCTAAGAGCCTTTATTTCCAAGGTACACACAATGATGTCTCTTGGGTATATGTAGGAATGACACTTATGTTTGTCTATGTTTTACTCTGCGTTTTGTCACAAAAGTAATGATTATGGGACTCCTTATTAAAATGGAGAATTAATATTTTGTTTGGATGGTTTGCGTTCCTCAGTTTCAGGTGACTCTCTTTAAGGGCCGTGTGACCGTGTGTGGCTCGTTGTGTTATGAGGTGCTAAAGTGCTGCATGTCCAAACTGGCGAGTGTACGTGGGGAAGCAGCTGGCCTGCTCTACCTTCTCATGAAGAACAACTTTGAGTACACCAAGAGGAAGACCTTTTTGCGCATGCACTTACAGGTACAGTAGGAAGTGGGGGGTTTTGTGTGTGTGTGTGTCTGTAAAGTATCTCCAAAATCCAACAACGAGGTATATTTTAGATTATCAGTTCTAAGTGAGTAATTCTACATGCAGTTTTGCATTATTTAAGGCAAGTAATCAGCATTTATTTACCCGGCAACATCTTGAGCAGGTCATCACAGTATTTAGTTTTTATGTCAGTCTTCTCTTTTTTGAAAAAATATATTAGTGCTGTATCTGATAGGAAAATAGCATGGTGCTAGCCAAAATAACACATTGATGTACATGATTTAAAAAATAATTTGCAGAGCCTCTTGTACAAATCCTCATAGCCTCATTCCAAAATATAGTGGAAAGCCTTGTTAGAAAAGTATAGTCTGTTATAGCAGCAAAGTGGGAACAACTCAATATTAATGCCCATGGTTTTGGAGTGGGATGTGCAAAAATCAGGGTATCCACATACTGTACTTATCACCATGTAGAGTATGTTGTATTGAAAATATAGCTACATGAAAAGACAAAACCATTTTGAAAACACCAGCCAGTTTGGTGACAATAGCATTTCATCAAAGGATACAAAAAACTCCAAGCGTACCCTGCCTGGATAAAGGTTATCGGAACCCACTCCTGTAGCCAGGCCTGGGGGTGGTTTCCAGAGGCAAGGGTGTGGTGACCGGGCCACTCTTGTAACACTGTCAGGTTCAACCCAAAATGGCAACATGAAATCATCTTGTGGGTTCACCGCCTGTGAGATGAAGGGTGGGGGTCACCAGCAGTAAGGAAGTTGAAGAAGGAGGCCTTCTGAGTAATGCTTATGGAGGTCCCTCATGGTTCAGCCTCAGGAGGGGAAGTCAAGACCATGCATTAGCTCTGCTAAGCAAGTTTGGGGGAGCTCTACTGTTGACCTCTACTGAAGAGATATTGTTGAGTACTTGGAGCCACTCTCTGTTCCCTGCCCTTTCTTCAGGAGGCAGTGCTAGACACCTCTCTATAACTGAGGTTACTATGGTGGTTAGAAACCTTCATAGTGGCAAGGATGCATGGGTAGATGAGATTCGGACAGAGATGATGAAGACACTGGACATGGTTGAGGATGTGTGGTTAGGATGCTGCATGGAAATCTTGGGCAGTGCTTTTGGATCGACAAAATGGGATGGTCGTCCCTATTTAAAATAAGTGTTCTAATAAAGGGAAGCACACTATTGAGCCTTCCAGGAAAGGTCTCTTCCAGGGTTCTGTAAGGAGATTCAATACGTTTATTTAACCTAGATTTCAGGAGAACCATTGTGGGTTCCCCCCAGGACAGGGAAGATTGTATTTGTAATAGTTATGATTGTGTGTATTTGTGAACATTGTTGTGGAAGGTGCTGCTGAAGTATGTGTTATCTGGTCTGCTACTTTGTGTGATCCAGTCTCTGTATGAGCATAATCAGAATTGTTTGCATTCTTATTCAAACCATTTAAGGTGGGTGTTGGACTTTGTCAAGGGTGTGTCACCAGTCCTGTTTGTGGATTTCTTGGATAGGATATTAAAACAGCCAAGGTTGCAGAGGTGTCCAGTATGCAAGACTTAAAGTAACACCCATTTTATTTACAAATTATGTTCTTTTGCCACATCCAACACTGTATGTCCCTATGACAGGAGGAGAAGCTTGATAATCCTCAGAGATTTGAAGTAGAGCTGCTGCTCCGCTTAATTGAGATGAGACCGTTGATGTGGTTTCGGTACATTACAAGGAAGCCCCCTGATGAACTCTCCTTGGAGTTGATGAGGTGGAACTACTGCTTAAAGTTACACATGGGTCTTATAAGTAATCTCCCTTCGCAGTGTGGTATGTACTGTCTGAGAAGTGGATTCAGGAGCACCTTTGCCTGAGGCTGTACAGTACTAATTAAACAAAGTGTAATTAAACACATTATGAAATAACAATATTACAGACTACAAACTAACAGCCTGGAGAGAAGTCATGATAAACAGAGTCCAAGCACATTTATACCAGATACAGAACTGCAATTTCCAAAAACATATGTTTTTTCTCATCCACATGAGTATAGCAGAAATGTTTTTCTCCAGCTTGGAGGGTGTTTCCTACATGTTTTGTTTTCAGTGGCTCAGAGCAATTTTTTCAGTAGCGTGGGGAAGGGGCAGTTAAGGGGTCAAAACTCAGTGGGGAAAGAAACTGTGTGTTCAGAAATGTCCGTAGTTGGTTAGAGAAGGCCTTAGTTCGTTAGTAATGTAAGCATATTTTATATATATATTCATATTTATTTGTTTATTTATTTTGGTTCTTCTTCCTGTGAAGATCATCATTGCTGTGAGTCAGCTAATTGCAGACGTGGCCCTGACAGGAAGTTCACGCTTCCAGGAGTCATTATCCATTATCAACAACTTTGCCAACAGTGACAAGGCCATGAAGGTATATCAGAACTATAATATGGTTTTATAGTAACAACTTATTTACATGGTGTTATATGGCAGACAAATCAAAATGTATATTAGTTGATATGGTTATGTTTTCTGTAAGGGGGTGTTTATTTAACATTTATGGAAGGAGGATAAGCTTCCAGTGTCAGCGTTTTCTAACCGTCAGCAAGTTTTCTGCCGTGGGAGAGATGTCAAGAAAAAGAAATTTATGGTTTCTCTAAAAAGCTGTGCTTTTTTTAGCCTTATTAATTTGAACCAATAATTTGAAGAGCGTGATAAGTAGACTGTTTAGTGAATGAGTTTTAATAGCTTACATTAGCTAACATTAAATGTAACTATAAATTGTTTAGAAATATAAATTTATGATGTATGATTATCAAAATTTTCCTATTTATTTATATATATATAAATTTATTGGGTGCACGGTGGCTTATTGGTTAGCACGTTCGCCTCACACCTCCAGCATCCGGGGTTCGAGTCTCGCCGGGGCCATGTGTGTGCGGAGTTTGCATGTTCTCCCCGTGCTGTGAGGGTTTCCTCCGGGTACTCCAGTTTCCTCCCCCAAGTCCAAAGACATGCATGGTAGGCGGATTGGCGTGTCTAAATTGTCCGTAGTGTATGAATGGGTGTGTGAGTGTGTATGTGATTGTGCTCTGTGATGGACTGGCACTCTGTCCAGGGTGTACCTTGTGCCGATTCTCCCTGGGATAGGCTCCAGGTTCCCCGCGACCCTGAAGAAGGAGTAAGCAGTAGAAGATGGATGGATGGATATATAAATTTATTTATTTATTCATATATATTCATATGCATATTTTAATATGCGTATATACATATGTACATATCCTTCTTTAATGTGACCCTACAATCATGTACGAGAGAATGTACTTGTGCATGTTTTCATATCTGACAATCTTTTTGAAATCTGCTTATGTGTGTTTAGTCTACATCATTTCCAACAGAAGTGAAGAGCCTTACAAAGCGCATCCGTACCGTGCTGATGGCCACAGCTCAAATGCGTGAGCATGAGAAGGACCCAGAAATGTTGCTGGATCTGCAGTACAGTCTGGCCCGCTCATACGCCAGCACACCCGAACTCAGACGCACCTGGTTGGACAGTATGGCACGAGCTCACCTCAAAAACGGAGACAACTCCGAGGTATGTATATACAGTGCCGTGTACTAATATTGGCACCCATGGTAAATATGGCAAAGAAGTCTGCGAAAAAGAGTCTTTATTGTTCAACCTTTTGATCTTTTATTAAAAGAATTCACAAAAAATACCCCGATGTCATGGATATCAAACTATTTCAAACACAGCACAGGTTTATAAAAAAAAAACGGTTAAATATAATAAATGTGCAACAATTATTTCGACCCTTATGAATTCATTTGAAAAAAATATATTTGACGTATATTCCCATTGATGGTTGAATTTTTTTTTTTTTGTACACCTGGGTGACTAGGAACAGGAAATTGTTCAACCATGACTTCCTGTTTCACAGGGTTATAAATATAACGTAACACATAGGCCGAATTCCCTTAGTCATTCATAACAATGGGTAAGACCAAGGAATGTAGCTGTGATATGCAGCAAAAGGTTGTCGAGTTTCACGAAATGGCTATAAGAAAACAGTACAGGGATTGAAAATGCCCATTTCCACAATCAGGGCAATAATTATAAAGTTCCAGTCAATTGGAAATGTTATGAATCAACCTGGAATTTGACGTGTGTCTATATTTTCTCTATGCGCTGTGAAGAGGACGGTTTAAGTGGCCAATGACCCAAAGCATACATCAAAAACAACACAAAAATGGTTTACTGACCACAAAATCAAAGTCTGCCATGGCTATCCCACTTCCATGACTTGAAACCCATAGAAAATCTGCGCAGTGAGCTGAAGAAATGTGAAGGATCTGGAGAGATTCTGTATGGAGGAATGGTCTCCGATCCCTTGACATGTAATCTCCAACCTCATCAGGCATTATAGGAGAAGACGCAGAGATGCTATCTTGGCAAAGGGAGGTATCACAAAATATTGACTAAAAGCGTGCTAATAATTGTTGCACATATATATATTTTTAATATATATATAGACAATATAGACAATTTTTCACTACCTTCTTTGCTCATATTTTCCTAGGGTGCCAATATTAGTGGAGGCGTGTGTGTGTGTGTGTGTGTGTGTGGCGCCAGTCCCCTTCTTATTGAACAACCTTCTAGACAAGTACTGTATTTATTCCATTTAAAGACATAATAGCACCATAATTAGATCATGTTGCTCAGACTATGTTGTATCTCTTGTTGACTTGACATAATACAATCTCATTCAAAGTTAATAAAATAATATTAATAAACTAAATATGTGTGATCTGATTTAGCATATTCAATCAATGCTCTTTTCCTTGTTTTCAGTTCCTTTTGATTTAGGCCTCCATTAACTTCACCTGATCAATTCAGTACTAGGCTACTCAATCGCAATCACTCATAATTCAAGCTAGTTTCTTAAATCTGACCGACCACATATTTCTGTTTTTCAGTGTGATAAATGTAGTATATTACAGGGTTTCCTGACAGTCATCTCCATACATTGGGGACTATGTTTGCCAGCACCACGTCAGTTGTGCCTTCGTCAGTGGATGTTCGTGGAAGTCCACTTCTCGCTTGGTCTGCAACACTTTCAGTCTTTTTGAATTTGTTCATAAGTTTGGCAACAGTGTCACATGTGATGTTTCCTCTTAAAGTCCATCACAACCTTGCGATAGCTTCCTGATCTAGCCGTGAGAATGATTTCAATATGTTCGTCTTTTGTCAAAGGTGGTCTTGAAAAAAATATATCATATAAACGAAGTATGAAAAATATTGGCAGACATTTTGCTAAGAAGTGTTAATTTCGCCTATGTATGGAGACTTTTGGGACACCCTGTAAGATAAATAGAAATAGTATATTAATACAAGAAGTAGTAGTATTATATGTAGCTATTTTATATTGTATTTATGTAGTAGTAGTAGTAGTAGTATTTGGATCAGTTGCGCAATTCCATACATCACTTTTGTGCTGTCACAGCCATTCATGGCATGTCACAGCCATTCTTGTCTAAGACGATTTTTAGCCATGAATGTCTACATAAGATATGTGGTTTTCACAATGCTCTCAGTGCAAGCACTCACACCACAAAGGTGAGCTAATTACAGTCTCTAGGTTGCAGTCTAGTTTAATATATCAGTAAGGATTTCCATCTCCTCTGTTGGCCATAACAACTAAGCCTTTCCCCACCATCATGAAACCTGAGTTGATCGAGTAACTTTAATCAATTTATAGTGCTGAGAGCGGATAGCTTGGTTCGGTTAAAGTGAGTTCCAGACCACCGGATTTAAGGGATCAGTTTACTTCTCTTTCAAGCTAGAAAGCAGCTTTGACACTGCCAATCATATTTACTTGTTTTTTGTTTTTTGTTTTTTAAAGGAACACAAGTGTGAAAACAAGCGCAGTTTCCAGAGAAACTGCGTATTCAAACAAAAGTCAGTCAGCTGTGCAAGCCAATGGTATATTGATATAATGGTTGTTTCTCTGGAAACTGTGTATACTACACTGCAAATTTTTTTTTAACTTACATAGAATCTTTATACACAGTATTGTGCAAAGATCAGAGAACACCTCTGAACACATCAAATGGCGATTCAGTATTGTTAATTATTTGCTGACAAACAATAATCATGGGAAAATGTACAGTTCCATATTTTCATTTTCAGCCAAACAGCCATGTTCAATTATTTGTAATACAGAACTTGTATGTTGATCTGCATTGAATAAAGTACTGCATGGCTCTTTGACTGAAATGGAATTAATGTACAATACTTTCACATCATTATTGTTTGCCAACAAATAATTACCAATAAGAAATAAGTCGACATTTAATTGAAATACAAAAAGAGTCTCTAACTTTTGCACAATACCGTATATAATGCACATATACTGTAGCATGATTTGAAATTTGTCTTGTACTCAACTGTAATATTTCTATGCATTCCAGTCATTGCACAAAGGGCATGCCCAAACTAGTTTGATGTGTTAACTGAAGAGAAAACGACATTCTTTCTGTTCTACCCCTCTAGGGTTTTTTAAAAAATCTCATTTGTGTTTTGTGTTATTAAAAATGTGTTGTAATGTGTATATATTTTTTATATTTATATATGCACACATACAGTCATTTGAAAAAATAAGTACATCCCATGGAAATTATCAATATTTAGACAAGCAGACATTTTGATCATCTTGTGGTTTTGTTCAGGTATATCAACTTGATTAATAGGCACTCTCTTAATAAACTTGATATTCTTGAACAAAACCACAAGGAAAATTAGCGCGCTTTTTTTTAGCAATTCTTTATCTAACAGAAATATCAGTAGATGTTATATTTTTCTGTGGAAAAAGTAAGTACACCCTTGGCCTCAGAAGCTAGTATTGCCCCCTTTAGCAGAAATAAATTCTTGTAGGTGTTTTGCATGATTGTCCACCAGACTTGCTGGAATTTTTGGACACTCTTCTATGCAATATTGTTTCAGTTGCAAGATTTTTGAGGGTTTTCTTGCATGTACTGTCCATTTCAAACCCCTCTCACAACATTTCAATGGGATTTAAATCCGGGCTTTCACTACACCATTCCAGAACCCTCCATTTCTTCATTATCCCATTGAAAGGTCCACTTTTGGTTCAACGTTAACTTTCAGACAGATGGCCTCACATTATCTACAAGCAACTCTTTGATGTGATTAAGAATTCATAGTCTCAACAACCCCAAACCATAACATTTCCACCACCATGATTCGTGTTCCTCCTGAAAAGATGTCTTTGTAAATTTAAATTGTGAAAATACTACAAAATGTCTATTTTATGTGTCATTTATAGTGTATTACCTTTATTAATAGGGACTGTTTCAAAGAGGATCAAATGTTGGTCCAGATATGTAAAAAAAAAAAAAAAAACAATTTCCATATTTTGTCCTTATTGTTTCACATGGCTGTATACATATTTTATACAGTCATGGGAAAAAGAAAGTACACCCTGCTTCAATTTTATGTTTTTATTTTTCTGGGACTAAATAACGATTGTGAGGTCCTCACCATCTATAAACAAACAAATAACCTCAGATTGCAATATATAGTCATTTTTTGCTCAAAACATCAGCCAACGTTCACACTATAATTCAGTAACATATATAACTACCTTTAGAAAAAATAAAGAAGTAAATGTTTTCTGTATCTCTCACAATTTGGAGAAATTTTGGCGCCCTCGTCTTTATCATATTGCTTCAGTTCAATCATGTTTGAGGGCATTTTTTCATGTACAGCTCTCTTAAGATCCTGCCACAGCATGTCAACGGGATTGAGGTCTCGACTTGGCCATCCCAGCACCTTCATTTTTAGTTTTTTTTTTTTTTTAGCACTTTTTAGCTATTTAGATGCCAATTAGTTGGTGTGTTTGGGATCATTGTTCTGATACATGACCCAATTTTGTCCCAGCTGAAGCTGCTGGACAGAAGGCTTCATATTTGTTTGTGGTGATACGTTGTTTGTATTTTGTCAAACATGCTGCTGTGCATGATGACACAAACTCTCCACCTTGGTCTCATCAGTCCAAAGGATATTGTTCAAGAACTTTTGTGGGCTGTTCATATGCTATTTTGCAAACCTATGCCATGCTGCTGTACTTTTTTTGGAGAGAAGAGGTTTTTTCCTAGCCACACTTTATGAAAACCATAATTGTTCAGTCTTTTTCTTATTGTGAACATAAACTTTTAATGTGCTTACAGGGGCCTGTAGGTCACATGATGGCTCTGAGTAAGGATGTAGTAGCTCTTGAGCTTTTCTTTATATGTCTGAGCATTCAACAGTCTGACCTTGGACCGAATTTGTTGGGACACCCACTCCTAGGAGGATTGGCAACTGTCTTGAAGGCTTTCCATTCGTAAATAATCCTTCTGACTGTAGAAAGTTTCAGATTGTTCAGAGATGGCCTTATAACCCTTCCCAGATTGGTCAGCAGCAACAGTTGCTTCTCTGAGGTCATGGTGAAAGTCCTTTCTTCTTGGCACGATGAAGACACACCAGCTTGCTTCAGAACACCAAACTGCCAAAAGTCCTGCTTTTATAGTGGTAGTCACACTACTTGATGATGAACTACTCTTGTGGTTCTGGCTGCTGATTACTCTCTTAATGACTGTGGCTGTATGAAAGGTATACTTATTTTTTTCCCCATCAGCTTTCTGAATGTTGGTTTACTTGTTGAGAAAAAATGACTACTAAGTGTTGTGGGGGAATTTTTGTTACCTGAGGTTATTTGTTTGTTTATAGAAGTTGGTGAGGACCACATCATATGCCGAGCTTATTTTGTTGACTAAAACTTTATCTGTGTAACACAAAAGAGCATTTACTTTAGATAAAAATGAAGTTAAGTTTTGTTTGCTCCTATAGCTTTTAAAGTTGTACGAATGTCATGCTAGGTATGGAAGGCATGTTATTTTAGTTAATGCCATTTGTTTGGAGTGTAAACCAAACATTAATAAACGAACACAACAACCAGTTGAGATTCTTGGCAAGTCTTCTTGTCTTACATTGCTAAAACACACACACACACACACACACACACACACACACACACACACACACACACACATGCTTGTGTAGGAGCTTATTTGTAGGAGCTTTGTAACAGACACCATCCTTTAGATTAACTCTGGTTGTATAATCTTTTGTGTCCACAGGCAGCTATGTGTTATGTCCACATTGCAGCTTTAGTTGCAGAGTATTTGTTCAGGAAAAGTAAGTTCTCTTTTCTTCCATTCATTAAAAGTAATTAATTTGTTAATTGTGTGTACGTCAAGTACTCACAAATATTTACATATAACTGTTGGAATTTAGGGGTTGACAGTTAAATATCATTGCACAAAATTTGCTATATTAACATGTCCCTACACATTGGTGTGTCCACCAGCATAATTAAAGTATGTCCTTTCATCAACACACTGTACAGTTATTCATTGGATTTGCAATTTGGTGATGGAGCATGCAAAAAGTGAAGACATTCAGATCAATCGGTTAACACCATTTCCTGCAAGCAATTTTGCATGTCCTTTCCAAAGTGGAAGTACAAATGCAAATTCTTACACAAAGTCTTGCAACACTCGACATTTGTTGTGAAACAAAATGCCATACCTAGTCATCTGGCAATTTTTTTTTTTTTTTATGTAAAATGTAATGATATGTAGTGTGGTTTATAAGTACAGTATACATGCTATTCTATGGAATATTTTGGTTTGCAATGCAAAAATTATACACTCACTGCCACAGGTTTTGCAGAGCTAGAAAACAGATTGAGTTCACATAGCAGAATACAAAAGGTCTTTTGCTATATACATGATACAGCATATACAGGCAACTAGTGACCAGCTGTATTTTTACATGGAGACATTTTTATTCAAAAATACACACTGCGCTACTCTGGCTATATTGTACAAAACTCAGCTGTCAGGTTTTTTTGTACAATTGTTTACTATAGTACGTTGTTGTCTGGTTTTAGAACTGTTCCCGAGTGGACTGGCAGCTTTTAAGAAGATCACTTTTAACATAGAGGAGGAGGCTGCCATGAAAGAAGACTCAGGCATGCAAGATGTATACTACAGTGAGGTAAAGCATATTAAATAGTAATAGAAAACCATAGTGATGCACTGAAATGGAACCAGATTATATACGGGTGTGTTTCTGATGAAGGAGAAAGTTAAAGTAGAACAAGTTGGACAAGTTGATTTTTTTCATTTATTTCTATGGAGATATTTACAAAAGATAAAAGCACTATTAATCTTGTGTGTGTGTGTGTGTGTGTGTGTGTGTGTGTGTGCAAAACAGGATGTTTTGGTAGAGCAGCTGGAGGTATGTGTAGAAGGCCTCTGGAAAGCTGAACGATTTGAGCTTATTACGTACATTGCCCGGCTGATTATTCCAGTCTATGAAAAGCGGCATGAATTCGAGGTAAGAGAAAGTACAAATAATTTACTTCTAGTGTAAATGTATTTACAACTTACACCTTCACACACTAGTGTCTAAAAGATTATATTATTACTGCTTTGTCCCTTAGGTTTATTTGAGGACAGTTGTAACACTGGGTTATGTAAGCATGTCATAAAATAATTTCTACACTGTAAGGTGCCTAAAAGAGCTATAGTCTTCATTCTCTAAGAGTTTTTGTTCTTTAAACACACTGGAGGAACATTTGGAAGAATTTGTAGCTTTATCTCTCTAGTTTTATGAAAAGCGTTCTGTACGCACACTTTAACGTGTGTCGTAGATTCATCTGAGTTAACAGCATGGGCAGTTTTTTGCTGCTGCATAAACACATTTCTCAGGATTATACAACCGTATTGCAAAACTTATTAACATCATTGCCATTACAACATACTGTCTCTGCAAAATGTTACACACAGGAAAAATGAGTGAGAAGCTCTATTAGTTTCCTCAAAAAGAAAGACTGGTTCAATAGAGCTTTAAAAACTTGCTAATAATTTCTCATCAAACTAGGAACTCCATCAGTAGATTTAAGCCATTTGCAAATCTGCAAATATTGTAATTTAACTGCCACCAAAAAACCCCCAAAAGACAACCCAAACAGTACTGTAGTATATGATGAGTTATAAATTATAACACAATAATTAAGAAAAGGCTATAATAAAGCTTATATAATACATTATATTGTATATAATGGATCAGGCCTTTACATTTTGCACACTTTTTTTCTGTTATAGATTTAGTTGTACGTAAAATGTAATTTATTACATTTACTTGTTGTCTATTAATCTACACACAGTAGTCAGTTCTGATAAAGTAACAAGAAGTAAGTAGGACCTTGGCTAAGGTACTTGAAATTGAGCTCAGGTTCATCCTGTTTGCTTTAATTATCCTGACTGGAGTCCACCTGTGGTAAATTCAGTTCATTGGACATGATTTAGAAAGGCACAGAGATATGTTTAAAATTGTACATTGTCTATGGTTTATCTAAAATGCTATACCACGTTTTAAATTTATCCACATATTATAAAAATCTTTTTATATAAACACCAAGATGATTGAGAACACACCTGTCACTCAGAGTGTATGCTTATTTTATAGGTTACTCAGGCTAACATTTTATATGTATTCAGGGTGAAGGGTTACATTCAGGTTACACCAGGAAAGTAATTCGTATTTAGACTATACAGCTGTTTAAGTCGAATTTCGATCCAATTATTCAAATCACATCCATGTAAATGGTAAATGTGCACTTATATAGCGCTTTACACTGTGTCTCATTCACCCATTCCCATTATCCAAAGCGCTTTACACTGTGTCTCATTCACACACTCACACACCAACGGTAAGCAGAGCTGCCATGCAAGGCAGCTAGCTTGCCATCGGGATTCAGTTCTATGGGGTTCGGCATGTGGAGTCACCCGGCCCGGGAATCGAACCGCCAACCCTACAATTAGTGAACAACCCACTCTACCAACTGCGCCACAATGCCCAATGTGAATTTAGGTCCAAAAACAAGTTTTCTAATCGGAGCCTGCCTTTATTTTTTGTGTTTTCCCTGCATATCCTTGTTTACCATTGGCAATGGTCTCCTTTGATTGTCCACCATGTGGAAAACTCTACCTCTCTACTCTCTATGGATTAGAGTTACTCCTGTTTTAAAGCACAATTGTTTTGCATTGGTCCAGGGATAACAGCATTTAAATCATAAATAGACCTAGACTATCCTGATTAATAATAATAATAATCATCATCATCATGATCATCATCATCATTACCATCATATCAATCAATCAGTGGTTGTGTGGATATAAATGTCAAAGAAGTTCCAAGTAGAATATTTTGCGTTGACTTTTCAGAAACTTGTTAGCCGATTCTTTTAAAAAGTAGAAATCTGAGCCTGTTCACATTTTCAGTTAAGTGTCAGTCACAAAGAAAACCAAAAAGTAACACACATTTTCTCATGATTAATCCTGGACATGTAACTAGCACTGCCTCTTAACATGTTTATAAAAAGTGGTCGTAAACAAGGCCTGGGTTTCCATATATGGATGCTTTCTACGGTGTCATAAATATAGTTGTGGCACGTTTATGTCAACATGACCTGTGTCCTCTTAAGCCATCTTATTTCATTCATTGTAGTATATTATACTTAATGCTTCAGCTAAATTAAATAAAGCATGCGAAAGAATGCTTTCAAGCTGATGCTGTTGTAAGTGTAATATTTATCTGGTGAACAAAAAGAACAAAATATTGTTAGGTTGTAATCAACTATAAATGCAGACAGAGGAAGCTTTCCCTGCATATTACACAACAATTATTGGGGGAAAAAAGATAGTTTCAGCTCATAATCATTGCGACTCATTCATATTTACTAAACACATGGTGGTGAATGTAGAGCCTCTCCGGGGAACACCAGCCAAGGAATACACCCTGAAAGACTATGCACTCACGCGTTGTCACATAGGGGTGATTCAGTGCAAGCAGTTGACTTACTGACTAGTTTTTGGAAGGTCAGAGGAAACAAGAAAACCTAGAGGAACCTCAACTGACACGGGAGAACATCAGCTAAACTCAGATTTAGGGTTATGCCCTAACCCTGTGCCCATACAGTAACTTGAACTCACGATTAAACCAGGGAGCTGTGAGTCAGCAACAGTAATCGTTATGGCAGCGTGTCCAAACAAACTAAAACTGAGGCTGTAAAGACAAGAACAGAGGATGATAACAATGTAACCACCAGTACCATACCTAAGACTTAAAGAGGATATTACAGTTGGAAGGGACTGAGATAAAACTCTATTAGGTTTGAAGTGTATATAGATTTGCATTGCAAACAATTACTTGTTGGAGTGTTTGCTAATAAGTCATTTCTTTTTTTGTATACACTTGCAGACACTCATTATATTATTATTTCACTGTATTCTCTGTTTTGTAGAAGCTGAGACGATTGTATGACACCCTACAGAGAGCATATTCTAAGATCTTAGAGGTTATGCAGACGGGTCGCCGCATGCTGGGTACCTACTTTAGAGTGGCCTTCTATGGGCAGGTGGGTAAAGTGGACATATGCAGAGTGAATATTCCCTCTCCTTATGTTTATATATTAAACAATTCTGTATTATTATCTTCCATTCAATCCTCCTTTCCACAGTTATCCACAATTCTAAAAAACTAGTTCGTAGTAGCTACAGTGCCTTGCGAAAGTATTCGGTCCCCTTGAACTTTTCAACCTTTTGCCACATTTCAGGCTTCAAACATAAAGATATAAAATGGTAATTTTTTGTGAAGAATCGCCAACAAGTGGGACACAATTGTGAAGTGGAACGAAATCTATTGGATATTTTAAACTTTTTTAGCAAATAAAAAACTGAAATGTGGTGCGTGCAAAATTATTCGGCCCCTTTACTTTCAGTGCAGCAAACTCACTCCAGAAGTTCAGCGAGGATCTCTGAATGATCCAATGTTGTCCTAAATGACTGATGGTGATAAATAGAATCCACCTGTGTGTAATCAAGTCTCTGTATAAATGCACCTGCTCTGTGATAGTCTCAGGGTTCTGTTGAAAGCGCAGAGAGCATCATGAAGACCAAGGAACACACCAGGCAGGTCCGTAATACTGTTGTGAGGAGTTTAAAGCCGGATTCGGATACAAAAAGATTTCCCAAGCTTTAAACATCCCAAGGAGCAGTGTGCAAGCGATCATTTTGAAATGGAAGGAGTATCAGACCACTGCAAATCTCCAAGACCTGGCCGTCCCTCTAAACTTTCAGCTCAGGCCAGGAGAAGACTGATCAGAGATGCAGCCAAGAGGCCCATGATCACTCTGGATGAACTGCAGAGAACTACAGCTGAGATGGGAGAGTCTGTCCCATAGGACAACAATCAGTCGTACACTGCACAAATCTGGCCTTTATGGAAGAGTGGATATCCATAAAAAGTCTCATCTAAAGTTTGCCACAAGCCACCTGGGAGACACACCAAACATGTGTAAGAAGGTGCTCTTGTCAGATGAAACCAAAATCGAACCTTTTGCCCACAATGCAAAACGATATGTTTGGCGTAAAAGCAACACAGCTCATCACCCTCAACACACCATCCCCACTGTCAAACATGGTGGTGGCAGCATCATGGTTTGGGCCTGCTTTTCTTCAGCAGGGACAGGGAAGATGGTTAAAATTGAGGGGAAGATGGATGCAGCCAAATACAGGACCATTCTGGATGAAAACCTGGTGGAGTCGCGCAAAAGACCTGAAACTGGGACGGAGATTTATCTTCCAACAAGACAATGATCCCAAACATACAGCAAAATCTACAAAGGAATGGTTCACAAATAAATGTATCCAGGTGTTAGAATGGCCAAGTCAAAGTCCAGACCTGAATCCAATCGAGAATCTGTGGAAAGAGCTGAAAACTGCTGTTCACAAATGCTCTCCATCCAACCTCACGGAACTCGAGCTGTTTTGCAAGGAAGAATGGGCAAGAATTTCAGTCTCTCGATGTGCAAAACTGATAGAGACATACCCGCGGCGCTTGCAGCTGTAATCGCAGCAAAAGGTGGCTCTACAAAGTATTAACGTAAGGGGGGCGTTAATTTACGCATTTCACTTTTCATTTTTTATTAGTTAAAAAAGTTTCAAAAATCCAATAGATTTCGTTCCACTTCACAATTGTGTCCCACTTGTTGGTGATTCTTCACAAAAAATAAAAATTTTATATCTTTATGTTTGAAGCCTGAAATGTGGCAAACGGTTGAAAAGTTCAAGGGGGCCGAATACTTTCGCAAGGCACTGTATATAAAAAGCCACCAAGTTCAAATGAACACACAATGACTTTGTACACTGTAGATGACTTGTAGAGCCACCGCATTAGAACATGTGTGCTTTCTGCACTTATCTTTATATTATATCGAAGAAGGTTTCATTTTACAACATCTATTTCTGCAGCTGTGCTATTTAATCTCTGAGGAACTAACTGCAGTTTGTTCTCCAGTTGCAAGTTTGGTTAATACTCAAGTATTAAATTCTGTTTTTAAAAAAAGATGTCACTGGCACTGTGTGTATAATACACCATTTTTAGTTTGTGCTTATGTAAGAGATAGATACTGTATTTACATACTGTACATGCAGTCTGGTTTTATTGTGAATATTCAAATATTCACTGCAATAACTTATCTTTTAGGCTTATCATGTGGTCAAACATTGCAGTTACAGTGTCTCAACCAATGGATATTTATCTGTCTCATACCATGGATGCTATCCCCCCCACCACCACCACTGTTGCATGCCACTGCAGTCACATGTCTGTACATGTCATTTTTGTTTCGCATACAGTACCAAACAGGACTCTGATGTATAATATGCACCAATGACACATACAGTCAGTGGCCATTTTATTAGGTAGGTACACCGGCACACTCATGCAGTAATCCAATCAGCCAATCACGTGGCAGCAGCACAGTGCATAAACGATCATAAGTGAGCAGGTGTATAGGTAGTTCTAATAAACTGACTGGTGAGTGTATGTTATTAATAAAGATGTCCATTTCTAAACTGTTAATTTCTGCTCTTTGTGGGAGAACATCCATAATATAATTAGTCCCAATATGTGTCACTTTTGCACGACATTCCCAATTCTCTCTTGCCCATAAATATGTAATGGACTACCCCTTTGGCTATATTAATTGCCAGTGATATATGTCATTGCCATGTACCATTAAATATGTAGGAACGGTGTTCTATAATATGATTTCAGTTGTATTTGACACGCAATTGTTGTTTTCGTTAGGGCTTCTTTGAAGAGGAGGATGGTAAAGAATACATCTACAAAGAGCCAAAGCTCACAGGCCTATCAGAAATTTCTCAGCGGTTACTCAGCCTGTATGCGGACAAGTTTGGAGCAGAGAATGTCAAGATCATCCAGGACTCCAATAAGGTGCTCTTAGGCCTGAGAAGGCCAATGCAGGAAACTGGTGCATGTTGAATCATGTTACTGAGCAAGACCATGAAGGAGCATTGAAGCATTTTATTTTGTGCTGAAGTATTTTGTTATACTCTCAATGCTTCTATTGTAACACTTCACCCAAGCCAGGATAAATTATTCCCCATGAAGCCTTTGTCTATTTTATTAAGCCCTAAATACGTAGAAGCTCCAAACTAGAACATTCCTCACTCTCATAACTACATAGATTTCTTTCTTATTATTTTCATTGTAATTACTGATCCATGGTAGTTCCTGAATAATATGCGTTGGATAAGCTGGATAACAATAATAATTGAAGAATTTAAAGGGATAAATTTTCTCTGTTTTAATATAACATACATTTATTTAACAAATCATTTAACTTACAGCATGTACTTCTTTTTTGTTAACCTATGCTTGTTGTATATTGTCGTTCAACGTTTATATTGTACATTTTATATAATTGATTCTCTTTGCCTTTACTCGACAGGTAAATCAGAAAGACTTGGACCCAAAGTTTGCTTACATACAGGTCACATTTGTCAAGCCTTACTTTGATGAGAAAGAGCTGGCTGAGAGAACAACAGACTTTGAGAAGTGTCACAACATCAACCGCTTTGTTTTCGAAACACCCTACACACTTACTGGGAAGAAACATGGAGGTGTTGAAGAGCAGTGCAAAAGACGAACAATTCTTACGAGTGAGTACAGCAGCTCTACCAGATCTGTCGCTGGGATATCCCAGAATGAGTGTTTATGTCGGAAATAACACGTTATTCACGGAATCCATGCCAGAGATTGTAAACAAAATCTTTCATAAACCAAATATCAGCTCAGGAAGACGATATTGTGGGTAAATAGTTAAAAAAAGAAAAATGACATTTTCCTTGTGATATTCTTTGCTTTATATAATATGAGTGCGTAATGTAGCACTAATCCTGATGTTAGCTATATCTTTGGCAGTTTAAAAATGACAACTTGGCCAGTTAATATCCAAATGTGTTCAAATATTAAACATATGCAATTACAATTCCAGTGTAATTTTACAAGACATTGAGTCCTATTTATAGTGGGGGTTTTTTATATTGACATTTTTCTGATTATATAACCATTCATGTATGTGTAAGTCTGTGTAGAACTCTGATTATGATATTTTGCATCTTTTTATCTTTCAATATATAAAAGATTCTTTGTTTTACCATCGCTCGTATTTATTTACTTTACTCTTTATGCTATACCATATAATCTATGAGTATGTGTCATCTATAATGTTATGAAATACTACATATATAGATGATTGTACTGTTAAATTAATAAAAAAATTTATTTATACATTTTTAGTGACTCCTAAACACTCTTAGACTTAATATGTCATGGTTATATTCCTTTTTCGTGCCATTTATTTACAGTGACAAGTCATTTAGAATGTAGCTTTTGTTCGAATCTTTCAGTTAAGGCTGAGTGGCATTGTCACAACTGTAGTTATAAGAACAGGTGTGCAGCATGTTTTGATAAATAGGGAAAATGAACTTTTTATAACTGACTCCTCTGTGTTGATGTGTTGTTTGGGCTGTGTTTGCCTGCTGTCTGTCAGGTTTACTACAGTTTGGTAATTAGAGGATTTACTATGGTGTTATGTTGCATAACATTGTTTTTTTGTTGTTGTTATGTTGCTTTCTTTTTTTAATTCTCGCCAATAGCCTGTCTAACATCAATTGTGTCCACCCATCCACAGCGACAAACACTTTCCCCTATGTAAAGAAGAGGATAGAGGTGGTTGGGGAGAAGCACTTGGAGCTGAAACCCATTGATGTGGCCATAGATGAGATGCGGGATCGCAGCACTGAGCTCAACAAGCTCTGCTCCAACCAGGAAGTGGACATGATTCAGCTGCAGCTCAAACTCCAGGGCTGTGTCAGTGTTCAGGTCCTGACCCCCAACACTGAAATATTGTGTAATTTATCATCATTGAAGAATCAGAACAAGTACACTTTTAGCCATCCACTGTTTGGCAAGAACTTGAATGATGATGAGGTGGACTACAGCTATCTGAAAGTCGTATAGGCATTACAGTATAGCACAAATAGATTTATGGTTTTTCTATAATAAAAATTATAAAATATAAAAAATTATAATAAATAGATTTTATTATTTTGTTTTTTATGTAGGTCAATGCTGGTCCCATGGCATATGCTAGAGCTTTCCTGGATGATTCAAAGTCTGGCCAGTCCAATAAGAAAGTCAAAGAGCTCAAAGAAATATTCAGGTGTGTAATTTGTTGATTAATCAAGCTGCTTTTTCTGTTATTGTGTCTTGTAATCCTATAAATGTTGTTTCACCCATAATAAATTAGTTTTTCATTAACGAGTAGAAACAGAGTTGGACTCTTGCCTGTTAAATGCACCCCTATCTATTAGCATTACAAATTCATTATTATGCATTAATAGCATAATTTCATAATCTCTCACCAGACTGATTTTTTTCTGGATTTTTTGCATCAAATGACATTTCGGTTTTCATATACTGTAAGACCGCCTTGTAATTATAGACGAACGATATTTGCCAAATTGATACTCGTCGATCTTCTTGTGTTTGTTAGTTGTTAATACTTGTCATGATTGCTGTGCTTCTTACAGGAGCTTTGTTCAGGCATGCAGTATGGCTTTAGATATTAATGAGCGGCTTATTAAAGAGGACCAGTATGAATATCACGAGGGACTGAAGGGCAACTTTAAAAGCATGGTCAAGGAGCTGTCTGATATTATTCATGAACAGGTAGGACACACAGACAAAATAATTTATTATATGTAGTATTAGATTTATTATAACCATATTATATTATATTTATTAATATCAAGAATATAAAACATCGTGAACATTTTTAATTAGCTTGTAGTTACTTAGCTACTGGCAAATCTCCAAACAATTGAAAAGAAAACTTATAGTATGATTTTTTCTGTGATTGGGCTGAACTTGTTGGCTTAAATACCATTGAATACGAATGGTCTCTTGTTTGTCTGAGTGGACTGATGAAGTTATAACAGCCTACATCAGTAGTTTCACAAGTATTTTATGTTTGTAATATAATGGGCATCAAAAACCGCTTGCAATATTAAGAATTGCACACTGCATTTTCTATAAAAGAAGGAAAAGGGTTAATTGAAGAAAACATACCTTTTTTTGCATGGCCATTCAAGAGTGCACAACATAATTTATAGCATTGTAATAACAAATAAACCAGTGTTTCTAAATCTAGTCCACAGGGACACCAAACGTCTCTGAGACTCCCTAGAGACAGTTTTGCTCTCCAGTTTCCAACACTTCTAAACCTACCAACCAAGAACACCTAGTAGAGTTGTGCTAGAAGCTAGGGCAGAGCAGATCTGTAAACTTTCTTAGGAATGTATGGGAAATGGACTGGGGAAACATCGGGATAAACATCGGTTACTGATAATGATCTTTGCTGCTCGTGTTTTTTCATGTCTTGTTATTTACTCTTGATTTGCATGCATCATCATTTAGGTTTTATTTTTTTTTAAATAATAATGAGTCCTTGTCAAATGTTTAGGCTTTGTCACAGAATATTAGTTTAATGATCTGTATTATGCCTGTGAATTAAGGAGGGGCTTGTTCAGATTTACAATCTAAAGTATGCAGTTTGTTGGCACTGAAGTTGAAATGTTTTGTCTGGAATTTGAAAGGTAATAGTGATCATTTTCATTTAGAAGGTCCTAGAAAAGAAAAACTAGCCTTTTAAAATAACATAGGCATTTAAAAATGTGTTTGGGCATCTAATACAGGCAGGCATTAATAAACTGGATGTTTATTAAGAAGTATTTAAGAAAGCAAAGAAGTCACTCATTACATGCACTGTCATTTGAGAGTGGTTCAAATAGGTTCACAAACATGCAAATGCTACATTATTTTTTTATTTTTAGATTATCTGTTGTGAAACCACCATTGGTGATTCAGAAACTTGGCAGTTAGTTTTCTTGAGAATTAAGAAATCACCTGACATTAGAGGAGATATCATGTATAGACATGTCGCCACTTATCAGTAAAGATAGAACAGAACACTGAGGCAGCACTAACGCCATATGTGAAAATGCTCGGGGTTGTGTCTTCAGGCAGGCAATTCCAACCACGATGAATCTCAGTCGAGCTGCTCTGCACATCTGTGTCCTGATATTTATGCAAATATTTCTTGGCAAAATCGATTAAGCTCTGTCAGATTGGATTGAGACCATAGATTCTCAGTCGGATTGAAGATTGGGCTGACAGATTCGGGTTCTAACTTTACCTTTGTGTAGAGGTGATGATTGATACTTTTGCAGAACATTGTCCCAAACTTGTTCTCATAGCACACTTTGTCTCTGTAATGCTATTTAGGTATAAGCTCTAACAAAATCTGTGGCCTTCCAGGAATAAGTGGATTTTAATCGAGATCATGCGATTCTTTAATTGCACAAATGCATGTGGTCTCCATATAACTCTAATATGAGAAATGTTTAATAAAAAAGAAATGTTATGCAGAAATGTATAGCAGAAATGTTTAGCAGAACTGGTTTAGCAAAAATTGTAGAAATGTTCTGTAGAAATGTTCAGCAGTAATGTTCAATAAAAATGAAACATGAAAAAAAAAAATAACTCTAATATGTGACTTCTCATGGCAACTGGTTGCACCAGAACTAATTTCTGCTTTCTTGGTAATATGGTTGAGTATTTATGCCATCACAAATCTTTCAAATTTGTGATTTTGCAATAAATACCCCATAATAGACCATAATAGTATCTCATGCACTGTGGCTACCATTAAAATAAACAAAAATTCAGTACAGTTAATCTGGCTCTAATCAAATATAGTCAAATGTTACACAAGAGAAAATGGGCTACCAGCCCATACAGCTAGCTTAAACGTTAAGAGCTATAAATGCCAGTCCTCCCAGCTTTGTGCTTTACAAGGTTTGAAGGATGGGATATTGCCAAAATACATATTCCAAGGCATAAACATACCGGTATGTTGTAGCACTGCGGTCTAAATTCTCCAATGAAGACAGCCGATTATCTTCACTATTCTGTGGTTGTTTGTTTGTACACATTTATGATGCATTTATCTATTACCCTGAACAGTGGAAAAATGTTCTCTCTTCACCTGCTGTTTTCTAACATGTCTCTGCTTTCCCTCTCTGTGCTGCCATTCTCTGTAGATTGAGTGCTAGGTAACCTTTGTTTCAAATACAAACACAATTTGATTCTTTGAAGCATGCACACAGATTTGTACATCATGTATACAGCACATCTGAGTACATGTTCACATACTATAGTGACTGGAGTCCTTGTTTTGTGTATACTTTGCACTTTATTAAAGCTTGTTCATTCTTTAAATGCTTATAACGTTATCCTGTCTTTTAACCTGTAGATCTTTGAGGAGGATGAGATGCGGTCCCTCTTGCAGAACTCCATCCATGTGTTCAGTGCCATCAGTGGAACGTCCACTGGTTTCAGCTAAAATCTGAAGTCTCTTAAATTTAAGACTAATCAAACCTCTGCACACCTAAACTTTCAGCGTCCTGCTCCACGCTCTTCTGGATTAAAACATTGCTTAAATGTCAGCCTCTAAGAAAGTGCCATGTTATTACAAGTGCATCTGTTCATCATGTTTCGCCCAAAATAAATAGATATTCAACAATATCATATGTAGCAGCAGCCAACATCTGAACTTCCCAGTGTATTTCATATGAAATGGTCAGTAGTTGTTTTTGTGTTGTTGTTTTTGTGAACTATAGTATCATTATTATTATTATTAATAATAATAATAATAACTGTAACAATAATAATAATAATAAACACAGTGGAGAGGTTAATCTGGACAGGGGAGGGGGAAGAATTTTTTTTAAACTATACTGAAGAATGTATTAAAACACCTTCATTTTAATAAGGTACTTGTCAGATTTCCACTCATCTCAGGAATCTCGGCTTTATGTCTCCAGATCTCCGTCATGCTTTCTTTAGCCTATTTTACCATTCTACATTTATTTACTTTACTTCTATTTACTTTTAGTTCTGTGTGTCTATGAGCTAGAAAGTGTGGTTTTCCTCAGCGTTTCAGATATCTGGGGAGCCCAAGTGAACACACACTGGCACCTTCATGCTCACAGAGACATTCGGTTTATTCATTCAAAACAGAAGTATTTATATATACTGATAAGATGCCGTGCGTGGACTGTTTCTACTGGTCCAAGTGTCAGACAGATTTAACCAAAACACAGCACATAGTCATAATACAAAATGAGTCCTGTGTCATGTTGACACGAAAATAATTAATAATATAATCAAGGATAGCAGTTGATCAGCTTATTCAAAGAGGTAATTAAATGAATAAAAGGTAATTAAATGAATACATTCATCATAGGTATTTGATAGCAGTTCATAATATAAGAGGGTACATGATATAAGAGAATTTCCTTTTCAATACTTTTGTGGCCTTCTTGATGTTCCTTTTAATGCTCACTCCTTTTAGAAATGTGTTTATTATTATTATTATTATTATCATCATGCCTAGTTAATAATATTTTCACTTAGTGGTTTCTGGTAGCTTGGAATCTGTACAATTTTGACAAGTCCTTTTTAAAAAAAAATGTATGTAACGCCTTCAAGTCCTCTCCATCTATCCATTTTACTCTTTACTCTTTGTCTTAATTAGGAGAGCACCACTATCACTGTGTTCACTGACATAGGTGACAAACAACACAGTAAATGTACTATGACCTTATTCTTTTTTTTTTTTGGGGGGTATTTAAAAGCTTCTGTTGGAGCAATGAACAGCTGTGGTGATTTTTAAATTTCTGATTTTTTTTTTATGTAAATGCTTAAACATGAACAAATTGACCTGCACAGATGATTACATGCTAATAATCTGACTACTGTGTCTTAATTCTTAACACACAGCCTGGAGAAGCATTAATATGGATAGTTTCAAGATATTGAGTTCAATTTTATTTGTAAAGCATTTTTAACAAAGCAGTGTCACAAAGCAGTTTTACGGATATCAGGATATAAGATTTTAATTTCAATTTGAATTGAGATATCTTTTTCATGTTTACCAAAATGTATGGTCCATGGAAGAAAACTTGGATGCATTGCCTGTCGGTACAAGTCTTGTTAAATTGATAATGAAATTGGCTGATTGTTTCCACTGATTTTATTATTGTGGGAAATAATCCTTGATACCAGGCCAACAGCAGCGTCGCGGTTTCGCCAGTGCTAGACTATGTAGCAGGTTAGATTGAGCTAGTTGAGCTAGGATTCACTAGTTTAAGTCTTCATCTCACTCTATTCAGGAACAACATCCTCTCAAAGACTGGATTATTTCTCTAAGTGCTGCTGTTATATATCGCCCAGGACTGGAAGTGAATGCACGCCTGTTTGTTGAGAACAAAGTAACAGCTGCAAGCAATTATCTTATTTTTACACAATTTTGTTTTGTTTCTGGCATTTGCAGATGAATTCAAAGTACTTTATTGTTTGTGTTATTTGTTATCTGAAGAATAAAATGTTTTTTAAGAAACAATGGCATGTATATGTGATAGGAAAATCTTATTTTGCTTAAATTGTCTTTCTGTTTAACCTTTTCAAATGTGTTTTTCCACTGGATCCTCAGGTGGCTGTTCTTTCAAAGTTTCTTTGTCAGGGACATTACAATGCTTGTTGTGAGGCCCAGGTTCTCTACACTACAAAGCACAGGCCTACACTATACTGTACATAAGATAAGGAGGAAAGAAAATTATGTAGAAATTTTATACACACACACACACACACACTATATTACGCAGACTGGTATGTATGCTTAATAAGTACAGATCCTAACTGTAGATACTGGAATATGTGCTGTAAAGAGTGTACTGTACTGTATGTATCACACATGGCAGGTATTTGGAGTGATGGGGCCTTTACATTCACACTTTATCAGTACTGTTTTCTTGCCCAGTGAAAGATATGTAAGCCTTGAAATGGGAAGTATTCCGTTTTCTGTCCTATACATGTGATAACGTGGATATGAGAAGCCAGTAAAGACGTCTCAGATAGGCGAATGGTCCATAATAAATACTTAAATTCCCGTAATCCTGTGTGTCATGGCTTTAACGCATCATATAAATCTGTGACACAACATGCGCGTCCAAAATATATATACATAATAAACCATTGCGCAGTCCAAGGTTTCGTTCAGCATAAAAAGAGTTTCCCCATATCCCTGTGTTACAAACCTTCACAGCCTAGTTGACATGGGAAGTGGGAGGAATTTGGTATTGCGCCATAGATCTCTCTCTCTCTTTCTCTCTTTCTCTCTCTTTCTCTCTCTCTCTCTCTCTCTCTCTCTCTCTCTCTCTCGCTCGCTCGTCTCTCTCTCTCTCTCTCTCTGTTCTCTCTCTCTCTCTGTGTGTATGTGTGTGTGTGCGCGCGTAATATGTCCTTCCCAGTAGCAGGAAGCCACGCCCACTTATCCTGACAAACCTGGAGACGGAGATTAGAGCTGCTTTCATTACAAACGCGTCGCGCGTGCTGGGTGTTTCTGTCGCAACAAACCGCTTTTAATCCGTTATCTCGGTTTTGAATGCGGTTCTAAGGGATTACACGTGTCTCTGAGTTCACTTCATGTCCTAGGAAAAGAGATTGTTTTTAAAGGCACATAAGGAGCTTCTGAGGACAATCTCGGTGGATCTCCTTCCCTCAGAGAGCTGATATGGTGCTGCTGGGCTCGGAGGGTTTTGTGGTGCTCACGTGCTTGTCCTTCACCCTCGTTGGAGTTGACAGTATTTCAGGTAATTTCTTCATCATGATTAGCTGCTGCTGAATTTACAGTCCGGTTCAGAGCTTTGGTTTTCCGTGAGACGGGGAATGGGAGGAGTGCAGCCGAGCTCTGTGTGGAAATCAGCATATCCTGTACAGACTTCCCGAAAATCCCACACGACCACTCGTTACTTTGGCATCTGGCCTCACTGGTCTTAACTCAACTTCGATCGAGGAAAATAATAATAATAATAATAATAATAAAGAAAAAAGAAAGAAATATATATTTTTAGAGGATTTTGTTCTAGGCTACTTTATTAGAGATTAATTAAAATGTAATTCCCTGCTGAAAAAACAAAACCAACAACAACAGAAACCCTCATAGGATTTGTAATGGTTTTAATAGTTATAAAAGGATTTGTAATGGTTTTAATGGAAACTGTAATGGTCCCTGTGGGTCTCTACTGAGAATTTATTGCCTTCTATTAGTGACATGTTATGTCTAGTGGATACCATTAAGGACCAGTAATGGTGAATGGTTTGTAATGGTTTTAAAGGTTAGAATTTCTGTACTGGTTTCCACTATTTGTTTGTTTTCTTGCCCCCCAGCAGAGTAATCTAGGTCAATGCTGAAGAAAAGAATTCAAATTTAACAGGCTAATCTAATTGAATCATCAAATTAATTCTAATCTAATCGTCTAATCATTCAGCTAACTCGTATATGCAAATACACTCTTTAAAGTTTACATTTGTAACCCTAATGTACATTTTGGAGAACTCTTAAAGAACCAAAGAACTTTTTCTGTTACACATAACGCTCCCCAGCAGTGTTAAAGAATCTGGAATATTAACTTCTCACTCCAGCCATAGGAGAAAGGGAGAGAAACTTCAGAAAAATTGTGAGCTTGAAAAACGAAAGAAAAAAAAAGATCATTAGATAATGATGTAGAATATGAGTAAAAAATAACTTACCAAGTAGGACAGGAGACAACAATAAGAAGAACTGTGTATAATTTCACCTACCTCCTTTTGTGTCGCATTACCTATTTTGTTTCATTCACTTTAGTCTACAGTTCAACAGGCTTTTCTTGTTCTTGAGCAGTGTTTTTCTTTTCTTTATACCTGGCATGTCACATTAATTATAGTCAGGAACAAGGTGTGTTTCTCCACCATAAACACAAGGGGAATTTCATAATGGCCTCGGTTGCAAAGTTCAGGTCATTACATGAAACCCTTGTTGTACATGTAAGACATGCATCTACCAATGAATGCTTTTAAAAACCTTTATTATAAGTCATATGTGCTTCATTTAAATTTCTAATATGTCTGGGGTTTTTTTTTTTTCTTCTTATTGAAGGTAATTTGCCTCCACCAGAAGACCTCAGCCTGTCGTGGCACCCAAGCAGTTTGATTGTGAGTGTAAACTGGAGGGAACCAGCAGGCTTGGATGCAAAATGTAAAGTGAACTATACTTTAGCAATATATGAGGTGAGCCATTACTCCATTGCTGTCCTTTCCTGATCCATTCTGATAGGAATTTAAAGCTAACTTGTAAGAACACATTTTACATGGATATGTTGTCTGTTCACCTTCCACTTCCACTGTTTCCCAAAGACCTCAAAACCATTTTGTCTTCCTCAGCTGAAATGTCCTCCCAGACAAAATGCTTCATATAAATTGCGAACAGAGAAATTGAGTCATGAATATAAAATTTCTAAAGAGTGTGACATATGCGTGGGCATAACGACAAACCCTATGGTCTGTGAAGAAAAAAAAGCCAGCGAAGAAATATACAAAGCGCTATCTCCACCTCTAGGTAACCAACCAACAGAGAGTACCCTGCATAGTGTTTAATACTTAAATATTATCATTATGTCTTATGTATATCGATTAATAGCATGTTCTGCTACTTGAAGACTTTATAATGTATCTCTTTCACCTTTTCGAAAGCCTATAATGCAAAATTTTCCAAACAAATTTGAATTATGATTAAAGATTAAAGATTTAAGAACGAGATTTAAGAATGTTTCAGTTAGATTTCTTGTGGGCAAGGACACTGTACTCACTGCCTTCTTGTATTGCAGCCTTAGTGACGAACTTTAGTTGTGCTTATTATGCTAATGGAAAGATGAACTGCACATGGTCTATAGTCAAATATACGCCTGACCTTCAGCTCTTTTACAGGTGAGACCTGGCTTAAAGAATGGCTTGGTGTCTTGCATTCATGTCATTTATTTTAGTTATTATTTTAAAGAGTATAATTGAGCTTTTGTTGTATTTTCAGCAGCATAGATTTCTTGGTTTGTTTGTTTTTTTGTTGGTTTTTTTTGTTTGTTTGTTTTTTTTGCCTGAACACTAATGGACTAATACACGTATTATCCCATAGGTTTTCTGAGGAAAACACCCAAAAGCACTGTAAGTCATATCTAACGACTGGAATCCTGAAGACAGGCTGCCATCTGGATGATGAAGATCTTACAACTCATGTAAAAGTTTACTTTGTAATCAGTGGAAGTGTAGAAAATCACCTGACTTCCAACAATTTTATGATAGACAAACACGTCTCAGGTGGGGATTTTTTTCTCTTTCTTTCAAGTTTGTCAGCTTATATTTTTAGTTTGTACTACTGATTTATTTTAGCACCTGCCTTGTGAGTTTTTATTAAATATGTAATGTATGCCTATATATTGAAAATGACTCTAAACCTAGTAGGGACTAAAATCGTGTTAAAATCATACAGGACATTTTTGAAAGTTTGGGGTTTTTTTGTATTTTATATATGCATAAACCAATACAAAATATTTTTTTGTTGAATATTAAGATTGTCACATTAAATTTTCTATTGGGTATTCTCTGTCTCTTTTATTTAGCAGTGAAGCTGCCTAAGCCCAAGGTCTACATCACACAGGAAGGTGAACGTCTCCATTTTCAAGCAAGCACTCCAAATTTCCTACCACCACAATGTTTGAAATACAAGTATATATACAACAAATGCAATGAAAAGGTGAGACATCGGTGTTGTATGTGCTTTGCTGTTTATTAATGTGAAATATAAATAGCACAAATAAAACCAATAAACATATTCACTACTACATACATAAATTCGACACACACTTGACATCTTGTATTTTGGAGACCTTTCTCTGGGATTGCATTGAAATTGTCTTACACTAAATGCTTATGAGATTTATGAATTTATGTATGAGATTTATTAATTTAGCAGCATGCAATGGATATTCACTCACCCGTCACTTTTAAAGGAACACCTATATACCTGCTCATTTATCCAATTTTCTAATCATGTGGCAGCAGCACAGGGCTTAAAATCATGCAGATACAGGTCAGAGCTTCATTTAATGTTCACAACAAACATCAGAATAGGGAAAAAGTGTGATCTCTGTGACTGTAACCATGGCATGGTTGTTGTTGCTAGATGGGCTGGTTTGCGTATTTCAGATACTGCTGTTCTCCTTGGATTTTCACACACAACGGTCGCTAGAGTTTACACAGAATATAATTTTTCCCACCATGTGTTATCGGCGAATAGTTTAAAAACATCCAATGAAATCCGAGGAGATAAGCCGTTTCTGAAATACTCAAACGAGCCCATATGCTACCAACATCCATACCACAGTCAAAGTCAGAGAGATCACACTAGTATAGTGCTTTTCTTCATTGCGATGTTTGATGTGAACATTAACTGGAGCTCTTGACCTGCATCCGTATGATTTTATACAAGTGTACAGTTGTTCCTAATAAAGTGGGTGCTGAGTGTACTTTAATGCTCTTGTAACCACGTGCCTTTCCAGATTGCTCTGCTGAACAATGTGTAGTAGTTACTGAATAATATAATTTACAACAAATAGCAGAATAATAAGCTATGACTTGTAGATATCAAAATTAGTATTAACAAATTCTACAAGCCAAACCTTTTCTGTTATTTGCATGACAATGTTTGTGTGTTGATGTGTAGAATGAAGTGTTCATAGAAAATAGCTCTACACATGTGGAATACGACTCAGCCTGCAAGTACACTGTTCGAGGGCAGGTCGTATACACTAACTACTGTGCCCCCCAGAACATTGAGAGTGAGATGAGCGAACCTGAGTTTTATGGTAATATATCACCTTTCTAGACTTCTACACTTCATTAAATCACTACTATTTGGACCACAGTTAACATTCTACTTAAGACTCTGATCTGTTCATCAAAGCCAAAATCCAGTCTGACATGTACAGTATATTTTTAGACGTGCTATGGTTTTGGCGTTAGGTTAAGACGTATGTACTGTGTCTCTAATCAGGTAATATATTCTGATTACACTGATTAATTAACTGATAAGCAAATCCCTTTCTTCTGTAGGTGAGGATTGTGACCCAAATTTGGCATTTAAAGTGGCTATGATCATCACCCCTTTAATAGTGTGCTGCTGTCTCATTGCAGCTATAGTGCTGTTTAGGAGGTAATTATCATTATTCATTCTTTTACTTTGTGTGTTAAGTCAGCATTTTTAATAGTTTCATTAAAATGAGTGGTACTTCACTGTCATTTACTGCCCTTCACTTTTTCTAGACTGGACTGATATTAACGGTTCTTATTTTTTAATGCAAGCATTTATTATTTTATCAATGCTTCCACAGAAACAAGGATATCATTCTCCCAAAGATTCCTGAACCATCCCTGTTTTTCAAGGATATGCTTAACAGTACTTCTGATGGACTTTCAAAGGTAACCAAAGTGAAACAGATAGACAAATAAACACCTGACAGAGGTGATGAAAGACATGATAACTTCCTGTTGAACTACTAATATGCCTGTGTCTCTCTTGCACCACAGAGCCTAGGTGGAGGAAAACTCTATGTGCCTGTTAAAGAGGTTGTGGCAAGTGGCGTGAGCCTGGAACCAAAATCTAGCCTTTTACACCCAAACCATGATACTTGCATCTAAATTGCATAATGCTGTACTCTGAAAATGGACTGTACTAGACTGACAGTGACAACGTCTGGCTCCAATTTCTAGCAGTTTAGTCTTAAATCTATGCAGAACACTGTTGCGTTTTTAAGAGCTACTTACGTAAAGGCATTCATAATTGTATTGAATAGGTTGTCAGTCCCTCCAGGATTTTGCAATTTTGCGATCGCAGAAATGAACACAAAATCAAGGAAACTAGGAGCTTGCAATTTTTCTAAATGACTGCAGATTTTCCACAGATTTGGGCCAAGATGCATCATGTCAGGTCATCACAAGGCGCCATATGAGGTCATCATAATGTGCATTCAGCCAAAACCCTCTTCAATTCACGTGTGTTGAACACGAGTACAACTAAAAGGTCTCATTTACCAACAAACATCACTGCAAAAGACTGCGTAAAACAATTTCATGCAATTGTAATTTCACAAATTCTAGTAGTTTTCCTAGAAAAAGCACAAAAAAAGTTTTGAAAAAAGCCGTAGCAAAATCAAGCAGTTTTGGCCGCAGTGGTCATAAAAAAAAGTCAGCGAAGTCCTGTATGGGCTGGATTGTGATTTACTCAGTAGCCCTCTGAGTTAATGTATGAATGAGGAAGTCATGGTGACAACAAGCTCAGCAATGACAGGCACTGGGCACTGGATTGTGAAAATATTCAGTATAGAAAGAGACAGATGACGTGCCTGCAAACAGCATTACTCAGGAGTATAGGAATATTGTATTTCTCCACTTTGGTAATAATGGAAATGGAAACGGGTAACTTATAAATAAATGGACACTGAACATAGATACATAGCCATCTTCCATAATCTGTATCTGTTCTGTATATAAGTGGCAATTTCAATCTAATATTATATGGATGTATAGTGTTCATAGGAATATCTGTAAATATTGACATACAGAATGGTTTTCTATATATTTCCCTCTGTAAATAAAAAGAATATGGTTAACAATTTTCACAAGTTTATGGTGTGTTTTTTGTTTTGTTTTGTTTTGTTTTACCCATTAGTTTTTTTTGACCAGGTATGATCTATTTAACCCCACAAGCTCGTGGTTATTATTAAGTTACTCATCATAAAGCATATTACTCAGTAACTACCATTATTTTTTTCATTAAGTACTGTGAAAATAGCAAAAAGCATGTTGCTACAATAGTGAAGACTGTAATTCTGGACTTGCCAACAGAATGGGGTGAAGCCATGAGGAAGTAGACAGTTTTCAAGTGCAATTTGAATGTATCAGTTCCACATCATTAAAAACAAACCGTTTTGTACATACCCCACAGCAGATAATCAGTTCCATGAGATCGTGCTTAGTTTACTCTTCGTCTCCATTAGAAGGTAGAAATATTTTGATCTCTCCAAGAGATCTTTGATAGCAGAATACTGCTAGATTTAGGTGAGCATTTATTCACAAGCTATCAGCTATTATGTACATGTATGGGTTAAATCACCTTATAAGACTCAGTGTTTAGGAATCTATGACAGCTGGTCACAAATAAATCTAATGGACAACTTTTACCAATGAAGACTTGAAGGGGTGTACTTGGTCTATAACAATGATTAGTTAGGTGGTACGTGTCAAAGTAACATCCACATGAATGCCAGGACCCAAGGTTTCCCAGCAGAACATTGCCCAGAGCATCACACTGCCTCTGCCAGCTTGCCTTATTCCCATAGTGCATCCAGGTGCCATCTCTTCCAAAGGTAAGCTATGCACACACACCCAGCTGTACACATGATGTAAAAGAAAATGTGATGCATCAGACTAGGCAACCTTTTTCCATTGCTCCATGGTAAAGTTCTGAAACTCACGTACCCATTGTAGGTGCTGTCTGTGGTGGACAAGGGTCAGCATGGGCACTCTAACACACACAGCATTGATCTTTTCAGCTATTTGTTCTACAGTAGCTATTCTGTGAGATTGACTATCAACAAGCCTTGGGCGCCCATGATGTTGTCGCCAGTTCACCCGGTTGTCCTTCCTTTGAACACTTTTATTTGGTACTAACCACTGCATACCGGGAACACCCCACAAGACCTGCTGTTTTGTAGATGCTCTTACCCAGTCGTCTAACCATCACAATTTGTCCCTTGTCAAAGTTGCTTCGATTTTTCCTGCGCAATTTTCCTGCTTCCGAAACATAATTTTGAGAACTGACTGTTCATTTGCTGCCTAATATATCCCATCCCTTGATAGGTGCCATTGTAACGAGATAATCAGTGTTATTCATGTCACCTGTCAGTGGTTTTAATGTTATGGCTGATTTGTGTATATTATGTTTCTGTCATAGCCAGACCAATATAACTTTTAGCTTTTCAATCAAAATAGTTGAAAGGAACAATAACTCATCACAAATGTTACAGGTTTCAGTCTGATCCCTTCAACCACTCTCCAGACTGGGCATCACCAGAACGGTTCTGCGCTGGGTGGAATCCTATCTCTCAGACAGATCCTTCAAGGTATCATTGAGGGGAGGCATTTCTGAAACTCAGCAACTCACAACTGGCATTTATCTACACTACATCTACACTACATATCATACACATACGATCACTACACTAGGGCAAGTGATTGAGTCTCATGGCTTCTCATATCATTGTTATGCTGATGACATCCAGCTCTATTTGTCCTTCCAGCCTGTCGATCCATCTGTCTCTGCAAGTATCTCTGCTTGCCTGTCAGACATCTCAGTCTAGATGAGGCAACACCACCTTAAGCTCAACCTAGCAAAATCTGAGCTTCTCGTCATCCCAGCCTGTCCTTCAATCAACCACAACCACAATGTACAGCTCGGCTCAACCACACTCAAGCCAACCAGGATGGCCAGGAACCTTGGGGTGATTCTCGATGACAGCTTGACCTTTACAGACCACATCTCAACAACTGCACGGTCCTGTAGGTTCATCCTGTACAACATCAAGAAAATCAGACCATTCCTCACCAAACAGGCTACACAGATACTAACACTTGCTATCTCAAAACAGGACTACTGCAACTCACTACTCTTGGGCCTCCCGGCCAGCTCCATCAAACCCCTTCAAATGATTCAGAATGCAGAAGCACGCCTCGTCTTCAACCAGCCCAAGAGAACCCATATCACACCCCTCTTCATCTCCCTTCACTGGCTTCCTGTAGCCGCCCGCATCAAATTCAAGGCCTTGATGCTCACCTACAAGACCTTGTCTGGAACAGCACCCTCCTACCTCAACTCTCTCTTGAAGGCATACATTCCCTCTCGCAATTTGCGATCAATCAACGACCGATGCTAAGTAGTACCTACTCATCGTGGCTCAAGGTCCCTTTCAAGAACATTGAAACTAACTGTCCCTCAGTTGTGGAATGAATCTCCAACCTCAATCCGGACTGCAGAATCTCTCACCATCTTCAAAAAAACAGCTAAAGACTTACCTCTTCCGTGAACACCTAACCAACCTATAAAAGTAAATAAATAAGTAAATAAATATATAAATATATTTTACTCCGGCACTTACACCTCTACTCTGCGCACTTTGCTTCTTCTGGAACTCAATTAACAGATCTTGTATAGTAGCACTACTTGTATTGTTCTCTGCTTGATATATCACTTTGCTTGTATTTTCTCATTTGTAAGTCGCTTTGGATAAAAGTGTCTGCTAAATGAATAAATGTAAATGTAAACCACGGCTGCTACAGGAAACAGAGTTACTAAAAAAGAGTATCAGGTCTTTTGAAGTTTATACTGTACAGTGTGCTAGTTATCTAGCTAGAGCTTTTTCAAAATATGCAGATGCAGTAAATAATGTATTAATAACAGATTTTACAGAAAATATTTTTTTAATAGTGAAATATTGACTTGCATAATGTTGAAAGGAATCTGAAAGCTAAACCTAATTCTTCATCCAACAGGAACTCCCATATTTGCACTTAATGTTTCAACTTCCTGCTACTACTCTGGCATGAAACCTAGAGAAAATATCTCTAAGCTTATAATGAACTGATAGTGTGTGGCTTATGCAATGCATGGGATAGATCCATTCTGTGGTCAAAGAAATGGATGTTTTCCATCCTGAATGAAGCTATTACGAGTGTAATTAGTCTCCAAAGTGGCTATTTCCTTAGCTGGCTTCCTTAATGACTACGTTCTCATGATTTACTGAACCCCTCCTATTTGTTGTGCATTTTGCATGTTTCTCAGCATGTTAGTTTATGAATGCCAAAAATCAGAATCAGCCCTGAGTTTGTTGCTGTGTATGTCTTGTGGTTTAAAAAAATTAATAAATAAGTCAACAACAATGGTAAGTATGGAAGGACAAAAATCTAAGTGATCAAGACTATGCCCTTCTCACAGCTATCTTTGTCCAGACATCCCAGAGAGTATACGTGAACCATCTCAAGAGTGAAATAAGAAGGGACTGCTTTATTTCCCTCTACATGCCCAGTGGAAGGTACAGTGGCACAGCGAGTAGCGTTGCAGCCTCACAGCTATCCATCATACCCATCTACTCAGCAGTACAGAGGGGATCATAAATTGCTGGTTTGAAATGAAATGATTTATAAATGACTACATGGTTTATAAGTCTTAAATATAGACTAAAATAAAATATCAGATATTGTAATATGATATAGCAGTTATCCAAAATGGGATGAAAATTTATTTTACAAGGAGTGATTGCTTTGTTTGTTTGTTTGTTTGTTTGTTTATGGGGAGGCATTCTCGACTGCCCATTATCAAATAAAGCTCTGAAACTGCAGTGTAAAATCAGTTACTCAAAGACTGTACCATTACAGATACTTTCAATTACTTTCAAGTTCAGCCTCAGATCAGATTTTGTTGAACAGTGCTTTAGTTTGTGGACTACAATCACACAGACATGCATTGTGTCAAATTTTCAGTCGTTTCCCTTTAGAGAGCCACCAGAAACACGGTTTATACAAAGTAAAAAAAAAAAAAAAAGCTTATAAGAAGCAGAAGGCTTATTATTGAATATTACTTGCTACATTATAAATTTCAGGTTTATTTTAGCAAGCATTTTAAATTAAAGCTGAATGTGAATGAGATAATATCCCAAAAGAGTATACCTGATCCCAGAATCTCACACAGCCAGTATGTTGTGTTAGATTGTCAGAGATTATTGGTGAATTGCCGCTGATAAAAAAAAATACTTAGCCCACATACCTTTACCTTGCAATAAAATAAAATAAAAATGTTTAAAAATTAACTAGGTATTTTACCTTGCTCACAAATAATAATTCAAGAAGGTTACAAGCCACAGCCTACAGTTTAAAGTCTAGCAGTTCCACTTCTTCTTATTACATGAGAATTAGCTAACTGACTGTGTAACAAGCAAAGTCAGTGGCAATTCTGAGAATATCAAGGACATAAATAGGACACTGTGTGCAATATGAGTCCTGACATGGTCCTCTAAACAGAGTGATAAATAGGTAGATATATCCATCCATCCATTTTCTGTACCATTTATACTTCATAGGGTAGCAGGGAGCCTGGAGTCTATCCCAGGGGACTGGTTGCATGAGGTGGGGGACACCCTAGACGAGCTGCCAACCCATCACAGGGCACAATTGCGCGCACACACACACACACACACACACACACACACACACACGTGTTCACATGCTACTGACAATATGAAAAACCCATGAAGCATAGGGAGAACATGCAAGCTCAATACACGCAGGGCAGAAGTAGGAATCTAATCCCCAAACCCGGTGGTTTGAGGCAAACCTGCTAATCACTAAGCCACCATGCCCCCAGTAGATATACAGTGCCCTCCACTAATATTTGCACCCTTGGTAAATATGAGCAAAGAAGGCTGTGAAAATGTGTCTTTATTGTTTAACCTCTTGATATTTTGTTCAAATAAACACACAAAAATTCTCTGCTCTAATGCATATCAAATAATTGCAAACAGGTTTATCAAAAAATCTTTGTTATACATATGTGGCATACTTATTGGCACCCCTATGAATTAATATGAAACAAATCTATTTGAAGTATATTCCCATTGATAGTTTAGACTTTTTTTAGTACACCTGGTTGACTAGGAACCGGAAATTGTTCAACCATGACTTCCTGTTTCACAGCGGTATAAAATATGAGGTAACACATAGGCCAAATTTCCTTAGTCATACATAACATTGAGTAAAACCAAGGAATGTAGCTGTGATGTGTGGCAAAAGGTTGTCAAGCTTCACAAAATGGGAAGTGGCTATAAGAAAAAAGCATTGAAAATGCCCATTTCCACCATCAGGGCAATAATTAAGAAGTTCCAGTCAATTGGAAATGTTATGAATCAACCTGGAATTGGACACGTCATAGATCAAAATCAACACAAAAATGGTTTGCTGGCCACAAAATCAAAGTCCTGCATGACCATCCCAGTCCCCTGACTTGAAACCCATAGAAAACCTGTTGGGTGAACTGAAGAGGAGGGTCCACCAGCGTGGACCTCGAAATTTGAAGGATCTGGAGAGATTCTGTATGGAGGAATTGTCTCAGATCCCTTGCTATGTTTTCTCCAACTTCATCAGGCATTATAGGCATTTTATCTTGGCAAAAGAAGGTAGCACAAAGTTTTGACTGAAAGGGTGCCAATAATTGATGCGCACATATATTTAACAGAGATATATTTTTTATAAACCTGTATTGTGTTTGTAATTGTTTGATATCCATGAGAGCCGAGTATTTTTGTGAATTTTTTTAACAAAAGATGAAAAGGTTACAAAAATAAAGACAATTTTTCACAGCCTTCTTTGCTCGTATTTACCAACGGTGCCAATTTTAGTGGAGGGCACTGTATCACTGTTGGGACAAGGTTGCTATATCAAGAATAAAGAAAGATACTAGGATGATTAATGATTTAGACAAGACAATGGAACATGCATCTAAAATGAGTAAGCTTTCTCAGGGCAATATCTAGTCTCTTTAACAAAACCTTAAGTAGAAAAGTGACAATGTTTTGTGGATACTGGAATGTCAACTTGATATGCCTAAATGTGTTTCTCTGTCACGTTAACTGGAGTTGCCACCAACCCAGGTAAAAGATTTTAAGCACTGTTTGATTTATAGTGTGAAAACAGTATGTCAAATATTATTTAGACATAATACAGTACATGCCTAATAGTACATACAATACTGAGGCAGTATAGCGCAGTACAGACATTGATGTAGCCTTTAGTGTTCCTGAAAGAGCTTGACTATTTGCCTATTAGTCATTTTAAGGAAGAACCAACACATGTGACACACCTAAATACTGAGAACAGTAGAGCATTTATAATAATCGTAGGGTGAATTTCACATAGCTACTGTAAAATTTATATTTGCATAAAATGTGTAGATTACATGCGAGATTAGAGAGCTTTATTTATGAGTATACAGTAGAACAAAATAGCATTCTCCCTTCTAATAGGACTTAGTCTAATAGTTACAGAAAGTGACAAAAATGAAACACCAAAATGTAATTAACAATTAGTACAAAACACTAAATACAGTGCTGTGAAATGTATGATTTCTTCTATTTTTGCATACATCTCATACTAACTAGTTTTAGCTCTTCAAACAAAATACAACAAAAAACAAAGGCAACCTGAGCAAACACACGATTCAGTTTTTTTATTGAATTAAAAAAAAACTTTTTTGGGACTTCCTGGATGAGTCGATGCTGTGCTCTTGGAGGAACTGAAGGTCGGCCACTTCTGGGAAGGTTCACTGTGCCAAGTTTTTCTATGTAGAGATAATGGCTCTCATTAAATCAAATACTTTTTCACAGCACTGTAGATAGCAAGAAACTGCACAATGAGAGAAATGCAATAAATACAATACAAGATATTAAATACAATGCAAATTGTGTAACAGCAATAACATACAGTACATACAGTAGCATAAGTAGAGGGTATGTGATTAGAAAAGCCTTATTACAACAACTCACAGCATAGAAGTCCTTAAGTGTTAGGCGTAAACTGTCAATTTTTACGTGCTGTACCGGTATGACAAGCAATACTGGTGAAGGTGGACATTCCTTGGTATGTACTGTATCTTGGAATGTAGTAAAGTAATGAAAAAGAACAAGATATGAAGACAAGGTGTCTAGAGGTTATAGTGACTAGTGTGTGATGATGGGGGTTTGTGCACATTAATTCAGGGGGAGGTGGTTATGAGGCACATAAATATTAATTATACTGACAGTTTGTGAAAAGGTGTTGTTTCTGGAATCTTGTGGACCTGGCCTGGACACCTCAGTATCTTCTGTCAGATTAGGTCACCATTTTACTGGTTGTACTGAGGTAGCATTCGTGATAGAAGACCTGTATAGGAGGCAGAGCGATCCTCATGATGTCCTCTGTAGTCTTCACTATTTGTGTGATGCAATATAGTTCCCATACTCCCACTGATGCAGCTGGTGAGGATACTCTCAATGACCTCTGTAAATTGTGCTGAGGATGTGGAGGAGTCAGTGTAGGAAATGGAAGTGTTACTGGGATTTTTTGCTTAAGTATATGGTGTTGTGAGACAAGGTTATGTCATCAGACATGTGCATGTGACAAACTTACAGTTCGTCACTGTCTCTAAAGGATGAGCAATGGAGAGTGGTGCACACTGGTTTCCTAAAGTTTACAATCATCTCCTTTTTCCTGTCAATAAAAAAGCTGGTCAATATGATTATAATATTAATATTGTGATCAATGGTACACTTTTTTCACAATACACTTTTTTCCTTTTTATAAATTACAAACTCTACATTCAGATTTGATAAAGTTTCCTAATGTCTGAATCATTAAAATTTGTGAATGTTTTTAAAGATATTTTTTTCCAGTGTTCATTTATTTTGTATGCACTTTAGTCAAGAAGTCCTAATGTTATGTGCATTAAATGTTTTAATGAAGAATTGTCCTAAGCAGGGGAATAAGGAAAACTGGGAATATAAGAACATTACATGGGTCCATGCTGCAAAATCTAATGGGCGGCCTTCCCAGAAAAGTGAATGTTTTTATAACAGCAAAGGGGAACTAAATCTGGAATGTGGTGTCCAAAAAGGATATATGGGTGTGATGGTCAGGTGTGATGGTCAAGAAAATGGTCATTTCCACTTGCTTTCAAATAAGAATTCAGGAAGTCATGTTGCAAGCCAGTATGTAGACAAAAACCTACCAGTTCCACTTCCTGGTTTCATTATATGGGGAAAAAGTGTGACTGTGTAACAGGCACACCAAAAAATATTCTAGAAATGCAAAAAGCAAAAGTATGCTACTATACCCATATGGACAATGTGAGTCTCTAAACTCTAAAGGATGGATGGATGGATGGCTGGATGGCTGGATAGATAGATAGATAGATAGATAGATAGATAGATAGATAGATAGATAGATAGATAGATAGATAGATAGATAGATAGATAGATAGATAGATAGATAGATAGATAGATAGATAGATAGATAGATAGATAGATAGATAGATAGATAGATAGATAGATAGATAGATAGATAGATAGATAGATAGATCATTAAATTTTTAGATAGATAGATAGATAGATAGATAGATAGATAGATAGATAGATAGATAGATAGATAGATAGATAGATAGATAGATAGATAGATAGATAGATCATTAAATTTTTAGATAGATAGATAGATAGATAGATAGATAGATAGATAGATAGATAGATAGATAGATAGATAGATAGATAGATAGATAGATAGATAGATAGATAGATAGACTGACTAAGTCCAACGGATTGTGCACACCTGACCATCAAATGCATACTGTATGTGGGCCTTCCTCAAACTGTTGCAACAAAGTTGGAAGCAAACAATTGTCTAGGATGACGATGTATTCTGTAGCTGGACCAATCATGTTCCAGCATGACAATGCTCCTATGCACAAAGCGATCTCCATGATGACATGGGTAGTCAAATTTGGTGTGGAAGAACTCAAGTGTCCTGCACAGAGCCCTGCCCTCAACCCCACTGAACACCTTCGGGATGAACAGGAACACCAACTACACCCCAGACCTCCTCACCTCACATCAGTGCCTGACCTCACTAATGCTCTTGAAGCTGAATGAACACAACTCCCCACTGCTATGTTCCAAAACCTAGTGGAAAGCCTTCCCAGAACAGTGAACGTTAGGGAGGGAGGACCAAATTGCCATATGATGTCAAAAAGCACGTATGCGTACTAAGATATACGATGATTGTTGTCGTTTGTTTATTTATTTCCTGCCACCATCCAGTGTCCTCTTACTTGTATTGGCTATTTACACACACGCACGCGCGCATGCGCCTAGGGGCATCTTAGAAGCGTGACCAATTAAATAATGGAATTATTATCGATTAAATACATTTTAGATACCCCATAGACAGGCGGAACACTTGGGAGAATACACACACTTCCTTCTTATGAAACTGAACACCAATTCTGAAATCCAGTGAATCCTTTACTCCTCCCATGCAGATGATTTGTACTGTAACGCTTTCACTTTGAGCACGTCCTGGAAACGCGTCGGTCTTCTGTTCCACTCTGGACTCGTCTGAGTCATAAACTTAGTATAATAGACAGGGATTGTTACTAAAAAAATAACAACAACAACAAAACCTCGGGAACGTTTCGGGTTTATCGAAGAAGTACAATCATTTTTTTAAGCGCGTAACTAAGTCGCCTATCAAGAGCAGAGACGCGAGAATGTTGTGTGGAAACCGCAATGGCGATTTAATATGCCTAATGTGTTTCTCCGTCATGTTCGCTGGAGTTGCCACCGAACCAGGTAAACAAGTAAACTTCTTTAACAAGTTATTTGCCCTGAACTTTATTTGGTGTTTCAGCTCAGATGCCATGACAGATTCTTTCCCTGGAAGTGTTTGAGAGAAGGAGTGTGTCAGAAGGAAAAAGGAGTCGCTCTCAACTTGTTTTGCTTTTTAACCAAAAACACCCTAATGACACCCCGGGAAATGAAAAACAAATTTTTAAATAGTATAAGAGCCTATAGTTAGAAGTTTATTGCGATAGGTGATAAAGAGTGACAGGAACTGTGGGGTTTTTTTTTCTCAGTGGTGTGAAGTAGGACACCCAAATGCTATGTAGAATGGCTCAGTAGTGTAGACTGAGATACCCTGGAGTGTTCCGGGTGACGTGAGGGATTTTCCTGTTAGTATTTCTTTCTTAGGAAGTTCTGACGCTTTTGACACAAATAAAAGGACGTAGTGGAGCGTTTATAATCAACGCAGGGTGAATCCAGAAACATGGGGACATCGGGTAAATTGGGATAGTTTAACTAAACCGCATTTCTTTTGGGCCTGATCATTGGAACTGATAACGTTATGTTACTAAGCCCTTACAGTGGAAGTGCTTGATAGAAATAACACTAAATTATTGTGAGATCACAGCGTCGTCAGCAAACAAAAAGTTGACCCAAAACTTCTCTTGGTAGGAAAAATGACATGTGATTTGACCGTTTTGTCATGATTACATTTATATTTGCGGCATATGGCAGACGCCCTTTTCCAGAGCGACTTACATTTATCTCATTTATACAACTGAGCAGTTGAGGGTCTTTAAGGGCCTTGCTCAATAACCCAAGAGTGGTAGCTTGCCAGTGCTGGGGCTTGAACTTCTAGTATATTTAACATATTTATAATACATAAATTAGTGGTAAGCACGTTCGCCTCACACCTCCATGGTCCGGGGTTCGAGTCCCGCCGGGGTGATGTGTCTTTACCTATGTTCTCCCTGTGCTGCAGGGGTTTCCGGTTTCCTCTCCTAGTCCAGAGATATGCATGGTAGGCTGATTGGCATGTATGAGTGAGTGTGTATGTCATTGTGCCCTGCGATAGATTGTCACCCTGTTCAGGGTGTACCCGCCTTGTGCCTGATGCTCCTTGAGTTTCGCCGTGAGCCTGAAAAGGAGTAAGCAGTAGAAGATGGATGGACGGACGGATGGATATGATACATATACACATCAGATGTGCTACTGGATCTTAGTTTGAATCTTAGTGAAGTCCTGTGTAGTTTATAAAACATGCAGATAGGTGGATTGCCTACAATTGCCTCTAGGTGTGAATAAGATTCCAGATACACATCTCAAATGACCAAACATGGGTTTCACGATAACTATGAATCTTAATGAATAGTGAATGACTTAAAGAAGGTAGTATGTTCCTAATTTCTCCATCTGGGGATTAATATATTATTGTCTTATGTTCAGTATGTGATCATTTTGTGAGCGTTTCCCAAAAGCCTTCTTTATCAGAGATTTACAGATTTAAAGGGTTGTAAGTAATTATTTGTTGAATTGTAAGGTACAAAAAAGGCTTGGTAAAGCCAGAGTAGGCACTGTTGAGCATTTACTTCACAAATTCAGTGTGAGTGAATGTCTCTTTTTAAGGTGCGAGTGTGTGAGTATTGAGTAACATGCGTGACAAAATCTCTGGACTCTGTGAATGTGATGGTGGTGTGTTGAGCTGGGAATTGTAGTGTGTGGTGCCCATGTTTGTACTGAAGGCCACAGTATGGTCTGGGAATTGGAGTTCAAGGACAGAGTTGACCTGACACACAGTCACTCAAGCTTAGGTTCAAACCTCGAATGCTGGCAATGCAAAGTGACCACACTACCCTCTGCGGCAATAATATGCGACAGGAATTTCCAGGAAAGAGTGAGGACCGTGAGCTTGAAGGAAATGACCCAGAGTATATTTGGGTAACTGATACAGGTTTGAATCATACTCAAATCTTTTGGTAAGCTGCCCTTTGAGTATTTTTTGTAACAAAATGGAATGTTTTTGCAGCAAATCATTATTTATGTGATTTACCTTTATTAATATTTCATGAATACGTGGTTTAATACCATGATTGCATGCCATTCAATGAAAAAATATTTATATCTAAATTAAATGTAATATCTAAGAAAGAAATCTAAGAAAGAAAAAATAACCGAAAGGTTTTTAATCGTTATTCAGGGACTTTAAGTGTCATAATAAAAAAAATCAAATAATGTGGGGGTTCAAAATAAAAACATCCTGCAGTACTGGGTTAATCAGGTGAATACAGTGCATCCGGAAAGTATTCACAGCGCTTCATTTTTTCCACATTTTATGTTACAGCCTTATTCTAAATAGATTAAAAACATTATTTTCCTCAAAATTCAACAAACAATACCCCATAATGACAACATGAAAGAAGTTTGTTTGAAATCTTTGCAAATTTATTAAAAATAAAAAACAAAAAAGCACATGTACATAAGTATTCACAGCCTTTGCGCAATACTTTGTTGAAGCACCTTTGGCACCAATTATAGCCTCAAGTCTTTTTGTGAATGATTCTACAAGCTTGGCACACCTATTTTTGGGCAGTTTCTCCCATTCTTCTTTGCAGGACCTCTCAAGCTCCATCAGGTTGGATGGGGAGCGTCGGTGCACAGCCGTTTTCAGATCTCTCCAGAGATGTTCAATCGGGTTCAAGTCTGGGCTCTGGCTGGGCCACTCAAGGACATTAACAAAGTTGTCCTGTAGCCACTCCTTTGTTATCTTGGCTGTGTGCTTAGGGTTGTTGTCCTGTTGGAAGATGAACCTTCACCCCAGTCTGAGGTCCAGAGCGCTCTGGAGCTGGTTTTCATCAAGGATGTCTCTGCACATTGCTGCATTCATCTTTCCCTCGATCCTGACTAGTCTCCCAGTTCCTGCCGCTGAAAAACATCCCCACAACACGATGCTGCCACTACCATGCTTCACTTTGGGGATGGTATTGGCCAGGTGATGAGTGGCCTGGTTTCCTATAGACATGACGCTTGCCATTCAGGCCAGAGAGTTCAATCTTTGTTTCATCATAGTCTGAGAGTCCTTCAGGTGCTTTTTACTGAGGAGTGGCTTCTGTCTGGCCACTCGACCATTCAGGCCTGATTGGTAGAGTGCTGCAGAGATGGTTGTTCTTCTGGAAGGTCCTCCTCTCTCCACAGAGACTTGCTGGAGCTCTGTCAGAGTGACCATCGGGTTTTTGGTCACCTCCCTGGCTACGGCCCTTCTGCCCCGATTGCTCAGTTTGGCCGGGCGACCAGCTCTAGGGAGAGTCCTGGTGGTTCTCAACTTCTAGCATTTATGGATGATGGAGGCAACTGTGCTGATTGGGACCTTCAATGCTGCAGAGATTTTTCTGTACCCTTCCCCAGATCTTTGCCTCAATACAATCCTGTCTCAGAGGTCTACAGACAATTCCTTGGACTTCATGACTTGGTTTGTGCTCTGACATGCATTGGTAACTGTGGGACCTTATATAGACAGGTGTGTGTCTTTCCAAATAATGTCCAATCAACTGAATTTACCACAGGTGGACTCTAATCAAGCTGTAGAAACATCTCAAGGATGATAAACAGTGGAAACAGGATGCACCTGAGCTCAATTTTGAGTGTCATGGCAAAGGTTGTGAATACTTATGTACATGTTCCTTTTTTTGTTTTGTAATAAATTTGCAAAGATTTCAAACAAACTTCGTTCACGTTGTCATTATGGGGTATTGTTTGTAGAATTTTGAGGAAAATAATGAATTTAATCCATTTTGGTATAAAGCTGTAACATAACAAATTGTGGAAAAAGTGGAGCGCTGTGAATACTTTCCAGATGCACTGTAGGGTAATGGACTCAATTTTATAACTGTAAGGATTTTTGTATAGATATTAGTGGCCTCTGCCATTTTTTTAGTTGCAGATGTTTTTGCAGATCTATCTATCTTTATCCTTATCTATACAATTTTCTGTTTTTTTTTTCTTTTTCAATAATTTTGCAGTGAGAAGACCACCACCCACATTTGAAATCATTGAGAAAGGAAATTATCTTAATTTTAGTGCAAGTGCCCCTGAGTCAACTGTGCCTCATTGCTGGAAATATGTGTTTCAGTACAGAAAATGCAATGAGGTGAGAATTTTCCTATATGCAATCTGACATTACCTGATGTTTTATATTTATGCATCATTTTTTGCACTGTAGCATTCCATTTGTATTTTTTTATTTTTTAATTTAAAATATATAAGGAGACTTATTACTGGTGGCATCACAATGTTACTACATAATGTTTGGAATATGCAGCTAATTAGTTTAATTCCTTATATTCTCATGAAAATTAATTTAGATAAACTTAGAAACAATATACCAGATTTATCAATATAAATTGATCACAAGAAGTGAACGTGTTGCCCCAAACATACAGTATAGTCTATTTAATTTTTTTGAAAATATTTCACTAGAAATAGTATTCTGTGTATGTTCATCTAGGAACAATTCACTGTGTATGCAAATGAAGACGACGGATGGAGCGTCCAGGTGCAATATGATGCTGCCTGCAAGTACATCGTTCAAGTGCAGGCAAAATATGACACAAGGTATTGTGGGGAAATTGAACAGGACAGTGACGTGAGCGACCCTGTGTATTTCGGTAAAGTGACACCCTTATTCACTTTTATACCTCTCAAAACACCAAGTCACTACTATTTAACTTGTATTACAATTACCAGATATTAATGACTCTATTACTGTGAATATTTATCCAAAATATGTACACATATATTTTAAACTTTATAAGTTTTGCTACAAATTAAGAACCCCCCTTTTTTTGTAGGTCAGAATGGTGATCCAAATTTGCCATCTAAAGTGGCTATGATCGCCATCCCTGTAATTCTGTGCTTTTGTCTTATCGTTGCTATAGTGCTGTTTAGGAGGTAATGATCGTTGTTCATACTTCATCTATTTACTTTTTAAATTATAATATTTACCTTATCAATTTTCAGAAGTTTACAGAGGTCTAAATAAATGGTTTAAATATCGTACGTTCCGACATGCATTGTTTGTTTGCAAGCCCATGACTAGTGTTAATGCATAAAAAGCTTATCCTTCTCCACAGACACAAGGAAAAGTTTCTCCCCAAAGTTCCCACTCCATCAAATTTCTTCAAGGATATGTTTGACAGTAACAAAGAAATGACAAAGGTGATCTGCTGCAATTGCACTTTTTTGAGACAGATAATCATCATAGCACCACTGCACTGATTATAGTTTTCATAAGAGTTACTCTTTTCTTTTTTCAAAAAAGTGTGTAAAATACATATTTTACAAAATACATAGGGTTAGATTCCTATAGATACCTGTAAACTGCCTTTCATAACCTCAGTACAATTCATTAAACCTTTGGGTTAAGGATAATGTGCTGATTTTGGAATATCTGTGTCCCTCCATTTCCACAGAGCCTAAATGTAGGAGAAATCTATGTACCTAATGAAGAGGTGGTGGAAGAGGTCCATGTGGAGCCAACTACTTCACACCTATCCGAATATAATCAGTAAAACAACATAAATGTTAGTGCAAACATTTGTGTTTCCTTAGGATAATTTATTAAAAGACATTTTGTGAAGTTTTTGAAGATGTTTTTTATTAATTGCAAGTAATAAAAAACTGTAAAAAAAATAATAATAATAAAATAAATAAATAAAAAAGTATAAGAAATAATTAGTTGAATAAATATTAATTATAAAGGATATACTAGATGTGTACTCCCATTGAAAATAAAGTTGAAAGAATTTGAGCTTATTGAGTGGAGCTATAGTTTAAACAGTTACAGTCTGTGTGTATGTGTACTTAGGATGAACATGTTCCAGATCACGCTTGGCACAGGAGGAAGACAATGCAGCTTTGCAAATACCCAAGAGCAGCCAAAATATTATGTTGAATGTGAGAATTCTTGACATATGAGTCCCAGATCCACTGCCTTATTCAAATCAGCTCTGGGGACTGAGAGGGTCATGGCAGAAGCACCTTTGAAAGTATTTGTCTGTTGATTTTGTGTTGTTTTCGGATTGATATCTTTCTGCAGAAAGCCCCTACCCTTCATATTTAACCCCTGAGTGATACATATCATTCTGATGTGAATTGACAGCAAACCAGAATTTTTGTTTCTATTGTTGTTTTGCTGTTGGGTGTTCGAATTGGAAAAGTGTTCATAAACATATCTGTTTTTATTTCATTCTATTGATTTAGACACCTTTCAAACCAACAGAAGATGGTTGAGATGTGGTTGTGGCTAAATGTGGCTAAATAGCTAGGTCTAAGTAAGCAGTTGCTTATATGTTCAGCTAGCTAAATTTGTTCCATAACAATTCGGTTTTACATCTGGAACATGTCCACAGAGAACGAAATTATAAGCATCAAGAGCCTTATATGTCTTTCTGGGAGGGAGTGGGATTGATTCTCAGCCCGGCAATGTCCTCTGAGCACCCCAAGCATGTGACCCCATTATGCAGCCCACACATTTACTTGGGATGTCCACAATGCCAAAAACACAGTTTAAACGCTATTGATTATTTATTTTTAAAGATATTGGACAGTAAGCACTAACTACAAAACAAATTAAATACGCATATACAAAGAAAATAGGCTTAAAATAAATATAAATAAACCTATAATAGTTTAAATAGTAAACCATGAATAAACTGGTCTAATGCATGTCAAGTTAAAATAGAAAACATACATAAATGTAAAGAGCAGACTTTCTGAACTTCGGCCATTTTAATAATTTTGTGAGTAGGCTGTACTATAACAACTTTGAAACTAACAAATCAGTGATTCATAAATATCCCAGCAATACTTTGAACATTCCTTGATGCTAACCGAACTGAAAGTAGTTTGAAGATTAAGGAAAGGTGAGCTACCTAGAAATTGTAGCTTGTCAAACTGTAAGCTTCTCATCATTTAAAGCAGTAGAGTGTCTACTGTAACATTTCTCTGTAGATAATTAGCATTTCTATTATTTCCACTCTGATGTGAATAAGAAATGTTTTTTATATTCTTTCGCTAATGCTTTTCTCCTCTTTAATCTGGCTTTTTCTTTTCTTTTTGCTGTCCTACGCTGCAACAAGTAGTTCTCAGTTATAACGCTAACATTACATTAATCGCATCACCAACTTGGAATCCTCCTGGTTCTCCCGATTTGCCACTCCGGCACTGATGCCTTCAATTTCTCTCTAGTATGAACGCTCCAAGTTTCTATGAGATATATCTGGTCATTATAGGCTAGACTACCACTTTGGATCATTTAGCCACAGACAGGACACTAAGCCATAAGGATCTTCTAGAGTTACACCATTTTAAAGTATTTGTTTAGCTGAATAGCACTTTCTGTCTAGTGGTAATCCATAAAAATAAGTAGATAACATTTTAGCTAGTGTCAATCTGATTCCTTAATAAACACTAAATAAATTCTTGATCGATTCAGTCAGATTATAACCAAATAGCATCAGGATGCTTGGGCCATTCAGGTTTTTTTTGTAACCAGTATGTTGACACATCTCTCTTTTTTATTTGTATTTTTTACAGGTGTTTTTATTGTTGATAGATAAATTGTAAAGCATATGTACATTTTCAATTTATTCTTATCATATGTTCTGTGCAAACCCATGCTAAAATTTGCACTCCACTGCAGTATGAGTGCCACTTAAGAATATAGAGTAACATGTCTGTTGCTGTGTTCAACATATCTAAATAAATTATCATTTATTTAAATGTTTAGAATTTTACTATTATTACCATCATATTATCTTCACATGCACTACCATTAATCATAATCATCAAATACAATCTATGAGTACATTTATTTGACTGCTTTTTACCAATATGTCCATTAAGAGGGCTTGGAGTCTGTGGCTATATCCAAAGCTACTGTACACACTACTACATTAAATACTAGAGAGTAGTAAGTGGAACTATACGATTACTAATAGAAGAGACTCACCTTCTGCTGGTGTGGATGGTCCCATATGGATATTCTAGAGATTTACTTCATTACTACAGTCATAAAGACTGAACATTTATTCAGCACATTTAGTTCTGTTTACACATGTACGCTGTAATGGTGTACAATCTCACTATCTGCTGTCACCCAGAAGACAATTGATCTCTGGAAGTTTCTTCTTGCCTTGTTGCCTCTGACTTTTCATAAAGGATTAAAAAATCAAATTGAATAAAATAGTATAAAGTCAAGGTGAAGTACAAAGTCATGCGTGGGACCTTACAGATACAGAGGAGCACATGAAGCAAGTTCAGGGTTAGAAAATTCCAGACCTGCTTGGGTGAAAACCGTTTATCCCAGAGCAGTCTGGTGTGGTTGCAGCGCCCTCTGCTGGCCACAATGGGCTAACGCGCCTCCTATGCGGTCCTGATGCTGCAGGATGCTGATGGAAGAGACAGAGGGTGTTGTGTGTATCTAAAGCGGGTCTGCTGCCGTTTTACCGGCTTCGTCTCTGTGGCGCAATGGAATAGCGCGCTGGACTTCTAATCCAGAGGCTCCGGGTTCGAGTCCCGGCAGAGATGTAGTAGCACAGACGCTATGATTGGAAGCGGCTTTCTTTTGGTCATCATTAGCACATGATGATGAAACGGCATTAGCTTAGATGGTGAAGGCTGAATCTTTCATGAAGCAGATGAGAATAACACGATCTGAGTTACCTGAAGTGATAAACGGATCTGTTAATGTGGAAATGACCTGAGTCGTATCCACTGAACAGGTCAAAATATTTCTCAATAATTTCTCTGTGTAAGGATACACTATCAAAAAAAATAAAAGGGACTACATGCATTAGAAAATGTACTATAAAGGTATTACTATACCTCTCATTGTCACTCGGGTGGTATCCTCAAGGGTACTTTTTATGAACATTTAGTATGTATCTTTTACCAAAAAAAACATGCATGTGGTGTATCATTTAAGCTTTATTCTGTAAACTAATTAAGATCCATTTATGAAGCCGACTGTAAATCATTCTCTATGCTCCAAAGAAACATATTAAAGGTGCAAATTAGGACTGTATTTCTGTGCATCAGGATCAGGATCATCATCATCATCATCATCATCATCATCAACAACAACAACAACAACAATAAAATAATAATAATAATAATAATAATAATAATAATAATAATAATAATAATAAGGAGTAGAATAATAATAAGAAGAAAAAGAGGAAGAATACGTTCAAACATATTTCACTTCAATTCAACAAGCTTTGTTGGCATGACCGTATATATTTGTACAGTATCAGTGGCATGCACAGACCTCTGCTGGGGCAGAAGGACAACATAGGGCATTTAAAAACTAGTAAATTAAAATGAAAAAATAATTATTACTTTAATGTATATAACCAAATGCATTTTTTTACAGTATTTTAATACATTTATGAAATAAATCGCCTGTATTTATAGCAGTACTCATCTGTCTGTTGTGTTGTTAAACATTTGAATGACTTCCTCATGGTTAATTGGAATGTCACTCTCCATTGAGAATAGGTCTGAGAGACTCTCTTCATTACATAGACTTCAAAGTCTGGAGTTCACAAGTTTTGAAAATGACCGTTCAACTGTAGATGTGGAGGAAGATCATGCAGCATATATTTTTACGAGTTGAGAAAGAGTGAAAAACAGTCTCAATTTCACTGACTTTTAGGCACTTGAGTATTTCCTGGACTTTTGGGGAAGGAGTAGAATGCATGAAATACTAAGTTCTGTGAAGGCCTGGGAGATGATAATATTAATAAATATTTCGCCCATATTATTTAACCAAACAAAACAGTGAGAATCAAGAAGGTGATCGTATTGAATTCTTGTTCAGTTATGTTGATGTTGTACACTTTATGTTTGCATTATATGGATGAACGTGCTAGCTATCATTAGATCAATGATATGAATGCTAGACATGTTAGAGAATTGTACTTGGACTTTTTATTTACTTATTTTTTTCATTTTGCTTAAATGTATTTCCACAAAATATACCATAAAACCTAAAAGCATTCAAAAAGTGTCATTAAAAAAAACTAATACTCACTGGTGACTTATACTTAAATAAGTAGATGAGGTCACGTTAAACTATGCTACAGTCACTGAATGGTTTTGGATAAAATCAAATTAAATGTCACTGTCAGAAATGCGGCAGCAATTGAGTTACACTTTTATCATAATTAATTAAACACAACTCCATCTCCATCTTAATGCTCCACCTACCGCTTCAGCTCCGCCTACCGCTTCAGCTCCACCTACAGTTCCACCTCTACCTCCGCCTAATGCTCCACCTCCACCTACAGTTCCACCTCTGCCTAATGCTCCACCTCCACTTAATGCTCCACCTCCGTCTAATGTTCCACCTCTGACTAATGCTCAACCTACACCTAATGCTCCACCTCCACCTACAGTTCCACCTCTGCCTAATGCTCCACCTCCACCTACAGTTCCACCTCTGCCTAATGCTCCACCTCCATCTAATGCTCCAATTCAGTCTAATGCTCCACCTCCACCTAATGCTCCACCTCCGACCGAATGCTCCACCTCCAACTAATGTTCCACCTCCATCTACCGCTCCACCAACGAATACCGCTCCACCTCCGCCTAATGCTCCACCTAAGCCTAATGCTCCACCTCCACCTTCAGATCCACCTCTGCCTAATGCTCCACCTAATGCTCCACCTCAGTCTAATGCTCCACCTCTGACTAATGCACCACCTCCGACTATTGCTCCACCTCCGTCTAATGCTCCACCTCCATCTAATGCTCCACCTCCACCTACAGTTCCACCTCTGCCTAATGCTCCACCTCCATCTAATGCTCCACCTCTAATGGTCCACCTCCGACTACTGGACTACTGCTCCACCTCCGCCTACCACTTCACCTCCACCTAATGCTCCACTTCCGTCTAATGCTCCACCTCCATCTAATGCTCCTCCTCCAACGAATACTCCACCTCAGACTAATGCTCCACCTCCTCCTACCGCTCCACCTCCACCTAATGCTCCACCTCCTCTTACCGCTCCACCTCCACCTAATGCTCCACCTCCTCTTACCGCTCCACCTCCCCTTAATGCTCCACCTCCGCCTACTGCTCCAACTCTGCTTAACCTCCACCTCATTTTACCGCTCCACCTCTGCCTACTGCTCCACCTCCACCTACCATCTTTGGGTGGGCTACTCACTGTCCCTCAGGTTGTGGCAGGCAGATACTTTCTGTCCTGCTAAAACGTAGCTCTCCTTCATTTCTTTTAACAGAAGGGCAATATGTCAGTCTTATTTATTGAGACTATTTCTGTTTAAATCTGGACTGTGAAATACTGAAACATGTCTAAACATTTTCTCGATATTGCTCTGATGTCTTCGGTGTACATTTTTCCACCAGAGGACGCAATCTAATTACTTATCCAGAGGGACTGCTCCCAATCTTAGGGAGATCAACGATTAAAGCGCTAGTGTCCATTTGTCAGTGCATGTCTTCTAGGAGGCTATATAATAAATCCTTAGTGGCAAGTTTGTGAGCTTCAAAAACATTTCTTCAATATACCCTATACATCACTAGTTTATGGGCTGGTCTGTTCGAAATCGGGCAACCTGACTACTGACGAAATCACCTGACTACTTTCCACAGTGAATAAATAATCTGGGTGTCAAACAGCATCCATACTGAATAGGTTTAGTACTGCGATTTTTTTAGTATGCACGCCAAGAGATGCGCGAGACGATTCTGATCAGCGCGCGCAAATATTCCACCAGAAAGTAGCCTGTTTTCCTTAAGGTCCGCTGGGAGACTGGGATTGTCGCCGTGGATAGAGAGGGAGGGAGGAAGGAATAGAGGGAGGACGGGGTAAAAGAAACGAAAAGACGAAGGAGGAGGGGGCACCGCTTCTGACGCCAGTGATAGAGAGAGAGGGAGAGAGAGAGAGAGAGAGAGAGAGAGAGAGGGAGAGAGAGAGAGATGCGAGGAATGTGGCGCTAATGAGAAAACGGAGCGCAACGCAGGAGCAGCAAGGAGGGAAAAAAGAAAGAAGGAGAAGAATAGTTTGACGAGGAGAAAGATAGAGAAAGACCGACACTCAGCAAACACGCATGGAAAGGATTGTTATTGAGCGTTATTGGCAGAGCCGTGCGGGGATTTTCTGACGCTCCTCATGCGGAGATTTGAGCTTGCGGATTCGTCTCGGCTCGGTTGAACCATGCAGGGGCTTCTGCAGCTTCTCCTGAGTCTGGCGCTCACTTCTCACACGGGTAAGAGCCTGAACTTCATCACCGACGCGGCTTCATTTATCTTTATCAGCACGAGATTATTTTTAGCGTGCGGATGCTTCAAGTGGAAGACGTACAAGTTGCAGTGTGAAACATCCTGACCCGCTTTTCGTTTGGACAGAGCTGTCCTTCTAGTAAATGCTGTCCGTGTGTACTACACGGCTATAAGACACATTATGACCTTTAGTGTGCAGTGTGGGAATTAAGTGTAATGAGACAAGGTGCAGGATGAGGCGAGGATGTGGGCTTGCTTTTCCCCTCAAATGATGCTTTCATCACAAGCATACTAATTGAGTGTGAGGTTTAATGTGTGCGCGCGCGCGCGTGTGTGTCAGTCACGTGCGTGATGTCATTGCCCTGCAGTTAAATTAGCCTACCTTGGTTTAGGCTACCTGGGGGTGGGGGAGGGGGAGCTGCGGGGGGATGGATAAGACAACACGTGGGCATGACCCAGATTGTAACTTTTAAACCCAAAGGCATGATAGGGTGCTTCCCCCTCCCCAAACCACAGCCCACCAAACGAGTTGCTGGGCTCGAATGTAAAACCATGACCTACCTGTTCAAGCACAACATCTGCAACCGCATATTACAGTATTAAATACGGATACGGCTGCGTAATGTTTCGACATACTATTTAGTACGGTACGATGGAGGAGCACTAGTGTCTCGTCTTTGCGGACACGCGTTCAGTCCATTGGCTGAATTCCAAGCAACTCCCTACGCCCTAGATAACTCCACTACCTAGTGCACTGTTTGTCCAGAGGAGTGATTTGCGATCCTTTAGTGTGGATTACTTTAGTGGGGAGAGAGAGAGAGAGAGAGAGAGAGAGAGAGAGAGAGCAGGTACACCAGGGCCCTCCATCATAGGTGAGGGGCGTGTTTTAGTTAGTCCCAGTAAGGTATTGCAGATGATGTAATCCATTCTTCTAAGTAAAATCAGGTCAAATCCTCTTAAAAGCTCTGGATCGAGCCCACCAGAAACTAATCAATAAAGCTTTACCTACTATTCATTCAGAAACAATTTCCTCTGCTTTACTTCCAGTAAGAGTGACGATCAAGAATATATATTCCCTGTGTTTTTTCCTACTTCACAACAATAGAACTTTATATGATTAAAGCGCTGGAGGTTATCACGTAACCATTCCACAACCTTAAAGAATGATGACAATACAATAAGCATTCATCTCTTTTTACAGCTGCTTCGTATAGGTATAATATTCTCTGTGGTCCTAAGACACAACATTCATTTATTCATTCATCTTCAGTAGGAGCTTTATCCTAGGCAGTGTTTCAGGAACGTGGGGCACGAGGCAGGAATACGCCCTGGATGGGATGCCATCACAGGGCACCATATACATACACTCATTCAGAACTAGGGGCAGTTTAGCACAGTCCACCTTCTGGCACGTTTTTGGGAGGTGAGAGGAAAACAATTAACCCAGAGGAAACGCACATGAATACAAGGAGAACATGTGATACTCCATACAGATAATAACTCAGGATTGATCTCCGTTATTTGGAGTCAAATTCTTTCTTTCATCAGACATTCATCCATGCAAACATTTGAACATTATGAAATAACCATATCTCAGCCCTATAGAAATTCCATTAACATGTAAACTTTCCCACGAATCCTGCGTCTGTATTATTACTATAATTATTCATAATTACACTTGACAGATATGACAGTTATGATTGTGCCTATCACCACTCGGAAAGATGCAAAATCAGTTCCCATAGTGCCAAAAATAAACTGGCACTGACAAACTGTTATAAATGGTCATTTTATGTTTGTCTGGGTGTAATCATGTTGGTGTAATTTCTATTCCTGGAGTCTTTCTTGCCATCATGTTGAATATTGCAGTAGCCAGTTCTGCATGTTCAGTGTTCACCTCTATGGGAACTAAGAATTTGTATAACAATAGACTCTGTGGTAGTACTTGGACATTATGTGTCTTACAGTGTATTTCAAAAAGGGAATGTTATATTTGTTTGTAGAACTTGCTCCTAGTTTTATTTCATGTGGCGTAATCCTACACAGCTGCTCATGAAAATAAGTCACACTCATTCCAGTCTCTGGACACTATTTATTGAGGCACTGTGTCATCTGTCTGTCCCACCTTTCCCGAGCTTAAACCTTGCCCAAGTCCTTGCCCTTCATGATTGCCAGATCAATTCTCAACTTGTCTTTCTCACAGATTTTGTTGATAAATATGGACGTATTGAATGACTAACTCGTCTTATTTTGTCCTTCCTCTTTTTGGACAATTAACAAGGGTGTCAAAATATATCTTTACATATATCTATGTACGATTCTATGATGTTTACATTTATGTATGATTATGGGTAACGCCGTGTTTTTGTCGCTCTCTTACCATCACTGAGGGTGCTGCTGATATCACCCTGAAGTTAGTAGTTTAGTGATTTGCGATAAATCCTCATTGATGCACTGGCACCAGTAGTGAGTGGGTGTGCCCATGCACGCGTGTTTGTCTGCATATAAAGGTACAGCTCTAAGAAAAGGGGCCCGGGAGACAGGTGGGCTTAGTCGAGAGGTCGATTTGACAAAGATGAGTTTTTTTCGGGGGTAGCTGGGGGATGGGAATGAAAAGAGCGACTGTGGGAGCATGTGAAGGAGAGAAGGGGAGTGGTTTAGGCCATAGGAGGAGAAAGGCATTATTACTCATGCCTGACTTCTCACACATGGGGGATGGTTTTGCCCCCTTTCTCTGTGTCTCTCGATCTTCTCTTTTGCAATGAATGTCATGGGGAGAAAAGTTCAAAGGCTAGGCTTGAGTGAGAATCTTTGAACCCCTTCCCCCTTTTTCAGACATGTCCTTTTTCAGCCATGGAAATCGGTTTGAACTTTTTTGACATGCCATGGCCACTTCATACAAACCGCTGGTCCTTCATTCAGGTCGCCATCAGCCTTTGTCTGTCTTTTTCTTTCTCTTTGATCACGTTTTTAAATCTCGTTTTCTGTTGCCTCTTCTACTCGTTTGCTTTTTCCAGAAAGAGTTGGGAAAGAGAAGTCTTGTTCTGGCGCCCTGTCTACTTTTCATTCTTGCTCTCGTCCTCACTTGCTCGGTCCGCTCATTTTTCCCTTCTCCCTCTTTCCATCCCCCAGTTCGTTTTTCCCCTTCCTTGTCTCTAATAAGTTCCAGATGTGTTTCTTGCATTCCTTTAGTCAGAGCTGAGGGGGAGGGGTCACTGAAGAGGAGACAGAGAGGAGAGAAGCATGGAGGGCGAGGGGTAAGAGCGAGCGGGAGAGAGATGCATTAAAAGAGAGCAGCACTTAATGAAGAGACACTGTTCTGCTGACACTTTGCCGAGAGTCTCCTCTGTCATGTGTGCATACACGTATCTGTGTGTGCATGTATGTCTCTTAGATTTTTATAATTTTTTTGGACTCCTCTCCCAATTGGTGGCCCCCCCTACCCCCACTGCAATGGAATGTGGCTGATGATGGTGATGTCATTTCTCATTCTCTGAACTTTTCAAATCGGGGAGGGCTGCTAGACCAAACTGTCCAATCCGCTAGCCTGCAGGGGTAGAAAAAGTTGCGCAGTCCTGGAGCCAGCTAGCCAGCCAACAATAAAGGCATTGTAACTGCACATCCAATGAGGTCGCCGTGAGCCAAAATATCATGCAGTTAGATGGCTGACCAATCAACCGCTAATGGAACATTGTGCATTGTACTGATTTTAAGATCTCAGTCGCAAACTGTAGAGATGCCTGGAAACACTAAGTTGTCTGACTCAATGAGACTTTAATGACTTTCAGCTTGTTACTCATGGTCAAGAAACTTAGTCACCACAGTTACTCATGTATTTATATGGAGGTGAATTCCACAGACGTGTGTAGGGGATTTCTTTCTTTAATAAGACTATTTTTTTTTCTTTTCTACAATTTCACAGTTTTTTGCCTTTACTTCATTTGTTATGAGGGATGTTTGTAACACAAATCCATAGATATACACATGTGCACACACATTCACACAGGCAATCTTTCCTTCTTGATATTTATTTGGCGTGCATGCTGTTTAGTGCTCTGGGCGGATGTCTGTAAGTTATTATCTAATACTTTATGTCTCGGTCCATTTGGCATTGGCCGTTTAGTTTTCCCGTGCTGACCCTTGAGGTTGCCACGACTACACGGTGTGTATATTGTGTCAAGGTTTCTGCAGTGGCCATGGCAACAACAGCCTCTGCAGTGGCTCACGTGAATAAGCGACATTAAAATCGACGAGGAGAGAGAGCACGAAGCGGAGAGGAACACGGTAACGGCGAAGAGCAAAAAAATGGGGAACGAGGGGAAATTGCCGAGAAATCATTTTCATTCGCTCCTGTTTCAAATAGATCTGTTTCTATAGCAACGGCTGGGCTGTGTGGATAGAGGGACAAAGAAAGAGAAGCAAGGGATGAAGAGAGAAGGATCGAGAGAGAAAGGGGACGAGAGAAAAGAGTGCGTGCATGTGATGGTAATACAGGGAATGGGGGAATGAGAATGTGAGGTAGAGATGAAATGGTGAAAGGACACAGGAATTGAGGTCTATTTTTCCTTTTTTTTAAATTTTTTTCTCTGGGATGGGAAGGTGTATAGAGGGATGGAAAGAGTGAGAGAGAAAGTCATAGAGGAAAAGCGATGGCCAAAGCTGCAGACAAAAGGAGATAACTGGAGGAAAATTGTTGCAGAGAGAGTAAGAAAAAAATATATGCATTTCTTTCTTTCGAGTGGCGAGGTTTAGTGTCCCGTTGTTTGGGTCAAAGATTATAATCTCTCTAAAGGTTGCACCTTTTTGTAACAAAATACAATAATACAGTTGATTTGTTGGGGGAAAATAAACGAGCGAGTGAGGTGGCCTATGATGTCAGACAACTGGAAACGCAGAGCTGAAAAAAAGGAAAATGAGATAGAAGGTGCTAATGAGTGAAGGTGTAGAGAGACACAAATAATCATGATGGGGTGCATCAAAAAAAAAAAGAGAGCGGTACACTTCTCCTCACATGCACCCTCAGAAAAAAAAAACTTTTTTGTACTTTTTTACCTACGTCAGCTGTTGCTATGGTGATGGAACACTGCAAACGGTGCAAAAACTCACTATTGGCTGGTGAAGAGCAAGAGAGAGAGGGATAGATGATAGAAGGGATAATTATGAAGGGATTGTCAAAATGGTTATACAGTGTTATTAGTGTGCAGTCATTAAAGATAAGGTATCAAACGGAAACAAAAGGATGACAGGTTATAAATGTTTAAACAGAATACAACAGCTATGATTGCGGCGCTATAGTCACCGTACAGTGTTTAGGTACAGTGTGAATGTAAAGTAGTAGACTTTCTCCTCACTGTAACACGTAGCATCTTGAGCAGAGCAGGTGACGTATACGTTGAGCAGACACTCCTTTGTTGTCTGAGAGTGGATAGTGTAAGTCACACAGCTGTCTAATCTTGAGCACTGGCCAGAAAGGGCAATTGAGGAATTAGCACACTCCTTCATTAGTCAGTGTAACAACAGGGCTGCAGCAGTCATTTGCATTCATTTATTTTAGTGCCTGGTTTATCCAGTGAAGTCCATTTCATTAGATGTTCACATTGTCCTCTGCTGTTAAGACTGCGGATGGATTGTGTATTACGTGTAACAAAGATGTAAAGAAGTGATTTCTGCAGAGCTGTTTCTTCACATTACAGCTGTACAAGTGCGCCATTATCGTTACCCCAAACAAAATCACATTTTCTAGGATTAGTTTTATTTTAAAGCATTAAACGAAGAAACTGTGCCCTTTTCCGATGATAGGCGGCTCCGAGTCAATTTTATCTCCTCCCCTGGTAGGGGCTATTTTTGGATGACATCATCGCTTTTGCTCTTTGTGCCATTCTGATGCATATTCATAAACCAGCACTTTAGCGGAAAGAGGTCTAAAGAACTGTACTCAAGTAAAAGCACTTTTACAACGAATTGAATAAAGAGGAAACAAAATGATACCCTTGAGACACAATATAAATACCCAGATAAATTCGTTAGAACATTAAAGGCATAGCCGATTCCAAATTATACTTCACTGTGCAAAAGTCTTACATTTAAAAATAAAAATAAAAAAATTCTGTCTTACATGCTTATTTGTTGCCTACTATATTAATGTAAATAGAAAAAGATACGATTTATACTCTGTCAGTAGAAAATATAAACATCCAAATGTTATTATTTTTCTTTAAGTTCAGATTTTTTTTTGTATATTGTTAAATAATAGAGCACTTTTATGATTAAAAGATCATCAAGGCTGCCTTGGATTTTACCTAAAGATACAGAAGGACTGTAACTCTCCAGGGTTTCCTTAGGAAACTGCACAACAGTGCACCTCAGAGATTATTAAAGTGTACCTAAGTGAAATTCTGAATTGACTTAATCTAAGCTATTTTGATGTGTATATATACAGTATATATATATAGTCATTTCATTTAATTATTTCTGAAGGCATCCTGGTTTTACAGAATTTCTCTAGACGTACTTAATACTTAATAGTACTTAATAGTCTTATTAATGCACAGTCGTGTAATGCTGCAGCTGTTATAGCAGATATTAAACAAAGATGTGTTAATATGCATTGTGAGCTTCCAATTAATTATTACTATACCACAGTTTAAGCTTAATAAATTGTGTTATTTTGCAAATTTGATTATTTAGCAAAAAGAAAAACAAAACTAAACAAATTATCTAGTATAGAGTCTAGTGTAGGCATATTTCCCAAGCATTTTGGGTCTTCATTACACTGATATTTTATTAGGATTAAAGCTGCTTAATACTACTTTATTCAGAGAGTTTAGCAAATTGTGCATCGGCTGAATGGAATTTTACTCTTAAAACCACTTTGAAACAATTAGAAACAAAAGACGCCTACAAATGAAGGAAGACAGGACATCAGTCTGCTATTCAGGGAGAATATTTCCACTAACCAGAAAGCATTTAATTTTTTAAAGAATTCATGAGGCATAAATATAGTTAGCCAGTAAATGCTTTCAAGCCCCGGATGTGTAAATCTTTGAAACGTTTCTTGTTCGTCCATGATTACAGCATGCTTCATTTTATTCATATCTCATCGAAATCTAACCCTGGAAAATGTTGAGGCTGTCGTGATCTGTGCCACATATTATTAAACGTAAAATTATGCAGGAAAGTTGCTTTGATTCTCTAAGTAATTAGAAGCTGTTAAATGTTTGATCACTCCAATTTATGATACTGAACATATTTGAGGTCAGGTGAATTATTCAGCTTCATATTGAATGTAAATAACGATTAATAGCAACTGAGGAAAGAGGAGAAAGAGTGGTGAGGCTGATTACTGATAGCCAGACGTGAACATTTTCCCCATGATTGATTTTCCGATATAGCAGTTAGAGATTCCCTAGTTTTATTGGAGTGCTTAAGAAATCACAACACTCCTACCATTTATCTTCTACTATTGACTCTGATGTATGATTGTAATAAACTTGAGTGTCCTGGAGTTCTAGAGATAGTCATGAGAAAGGAGAGGCAACATCACTGTTGTCTGAGGTTGGTTCAGAGTTCAGAGAAATCATCAGTGTGGAACGTGAGACGTGCTTTATGGTAATGCGTGACTTTTCAAGTTCTCCTCCCTGTGTTAGATTGAATTAGGCAGACATATTCCTGAGGCAAACTAACAGGGAGGAGAAAGCGAGAGCAAAGAAATCCAACACCACAGATAATGTGCATGTCCTGTCAAAATGTGTTAGATCATATCATATTAATTGTAGCACATCATTAATTAAAAGGTAATTGCATGCAAAGAAAAACATGTTGAAATGTAATGATCAATGCTTTAACCGATGGGAGACATTTTTAGTCATAATCTGATATTTAGCGTGTCAAAAAAAGCTTGATAAATGTTATTAGTGCCTGTAATGTAGCATGAAGTCAACATTTCAGGCCACTGAGTAAATGTAGCCTTTTACGCTCATGTGGTTCTGTTAACATTCAGATTTTGGGTAGACGAGCAACATTGCTGAAATGGCACTCCATCAAAAAAAAACATCTAATGTCCCTATTATTTCCTTTGTATTGAACTAACTCCTCCTCCACATGTACGGATATTCATTTCTTTTGCTGCATTTTGGCCTTCTGTACAAATGAAAACCGAACTGAAAATGAAATGGCCTTCAAAGTGGAGAGAAAATTAAATTTTCAAGGTTTTCGTGTGGATAGGAAAAAATGTGTTTTTGAAAAACACCACAGCGTCAACCTTTGCATGCCCATTGTGGTTTTGCATGTGCTATGCATGTGCTAAGAGTCTGTTTATCATGGCTCCTAACCAGCATGTTACTTTGTTGTCTGTAATTTCATATTTGATAATCCATCCATTTTCTGTACCGCTTGTACTGCATGGGGTCATGGGGAGTACGGAGCAGAGTCCCAGGGGACTTGGGGCACAAGACGGGGGACACACTGTATAAGGTGCCAACCCATCAAAGGGTCCAATCCCACACACTACAATTTAGAGATGCTCTTCCCAGAAGAGTGGAGATCTTTGGACTGGGGAGGAAACCGGAGTACCCTGAGCAAACCCCTACTCTCAGCATTGTGACTCATTTGCACTAACCACTAAACCACCATGCCCTCATACAGAGGTGTCAAAATTTGCTGTATGCTACACTACTCCTGAATCCATAGCTTTGACAGTATAAACCAAACAGCAAACAACAATTTTTGATAAGACCCAAATGCAACATTTCAACAAAGCTTAAGCAGTAGTTTCACCTCATCATCAGACCATTACAAAAATATCTGTATATACACTATATGGCTAAAAGATCTTCCCCAAACTGTTGCCATAAAGTTGGAAGCACAAAGTTGTACGGGATGTCATTATAGTCTGTAGCATTGCAGTTTCCCTTCACTCGAATTAAGAGGCCCAAACATGTTCCAGCATGATGAAACCCCTGTGCACAAAGCAAGGTCTATACTGTAAAGACACTGTTTGCCAAGGTTGGTGTAGAAGAACTTTAGTGGACTGCACAGAGCCCTGACCTCAACCCCACTGAACACCTTTAGGATGAACTAGAACACTGACTGCAGTCCAGGGCTCCTCTCCTGACATCAGTGCCAGACCTCACAAATGCTCTAGTGACTAATGAGCAAATCTACAAAGCCACGCTCCAAAATCTAGTGGAAAGCCTAGCCCAGAAGAGTGGAGATTGTTATAACAGCAAAGGGGTGCTAAATCTTGAGTGGGAACTTGTCATGGATGTCATGGTCAGACCTTATGTGAATGGGTCCTGATGAGCATGGTTCAAATTCATGGAAGGTGTTAATGTATTCCTATAAATTCCACACATGCAACCAGTGTCACTAACATTGAGAGCAGCAATAGACCAACATGCATATTTTTCCCTTTCTGCTCTAAAGACACTTTTTGGGCTAAATGTGGATGTACATGTAATTGAACATAGTGTGTGCTAGTTTGCCCAAGGTTTACGACTCTGGTTCACACCAGCAATTCTGGTAAACTGGATTATATATACTGGATATATAAAGACCACCCTCAGTGATCACAGATGATAGGTTGTTTTCTCGGATTGGTCAAGTGATGTGTGTTTTGCTCTGGTGTGGTGTGTAAATGTGGTCAGAGTGGTGTTTGTGCGACTGAGGTTGAAGTGTGTTGTGACCATAGATTTCGTGTGGTCAGGGCACTGGCAGTGTGTCGCAGGCTACTGCTGGTACCCAGGGATCAGTGACTCAAGAAAATCAGGACACTCTAAATTTGTCACTGCTGCATAACCCACATAATGAAAACTATAGGCATACAAGTCCTCTCTCTCCTTCTCTCTCTCTCTCTCTCTCTCTCTCTCTCTCGCTCTCTCTCTCTCGCTGTCACTGCTTACATAAAATCTATTATATTGTTTAAAACACAATTTATACATCTTATCTTTTACTGTTTACCACCCTGTTACCTCTGTCTCATCAATAATTCATGCATAGATTAAAACACATCCACAAAGCCTTTCAGCACAGTATGGAAAAAACATGACCCAGCACAGAGCTTTTGCTATGCACAAATCATTCATTATTGATATGCCAATTCATTACTCTTGTTCATTCATCATTGTTTTCCAAGTCTATTTAACTGAAATAACTGAATTCACTGTAAGAAATACTGCACTGTCACGCAACCTTTCAGGAATACAGTTTCAGTAGCATTTGAATTATTCCATTGGGTTCATATGAATATTTTACACATTATTATGACCCTTTTTTTTTAACACTAACTTATTATTTTTTGGAAGGAATAGTGATGAGAATCGATTCAATACTGCATTGCATTGTAAATGACATGCTACATTTGATTTGAGTGTCTTAAGCAAATGATGGGCGTTGGAATGTTTTTGTATGCTCCTCAGACGAATCGTCAGTTTAAATCCCGACACTGATTTGAATAGCCATCTGTGGTCAGGAGTCCGAGAGAGAGAGAAAAATAGGCACTGCTTTCTGGGTGGAAGGGATTATTTTCTCCCTGTCAATTGGAGCAATATTAGCAAATCGTTGAAGATGGGAGTTAGCAATTTTCTCTTAGTGTATTCAGCTTTGCTGTGATGTAGCAGTTTCAAGTGGCTAACTTGACATTACTTGGAGGAAGCATTTATTATTCCTCACCCTTCCCTGGTTTGTAGCGGTTTTGTCATATGGTAGAACTAGTTAGTGGGTGGGAATTGCCAAATGACCAAAACTGGGGGGGGGAGGGTCATTTACTTTATCAACTCCAGAAACTATCATGTTAGAGTGCGCTGACCTTTATTACTAGGTAAAATGTAATAAAATAGTGAGGTCATTGGGGCAGCAGAAGAGTAGGACTGCACCACAAAACACTGTGATAACTGTTTTCAGGCCCAAAAAACACATAAAAATATATAGGCTTCTTGCTTAGATCACGAGAAGCTGAATGGAGCCATCAGACCGAGTGCAGAATGTTGCTTTATGCCAAGTTCGAGTGAGCTTTGATGCAAATTCACGACCCTAAAAGTGTGAACGAAAACACAAGAACCAGCCTTGCTCTCTTCTGCAAAAACACAGAGAGAAAGAGTCAAAAGAGAAATACATATACGGGTACAATGCAGATAGCAACATCAATGATGCATGAGCATTACATACAAAAACCCCTGAAAATGTGGTAATGTCTATGTGATTTGGTACAAAGTTTCTTGTGTTTTTATTAAGAACGTCCTCCTTATCGAATTCCTTTTTTGTAATTTAACTTTATTTATTGTTATTATAACAGGGATCATTGCAACATGTAATTAGTAGTTTATTAGCCCTACTGGAGAAATTCAGTAGAGTAACAAGAAATGTTAAAACAAAAACAAATGTACAAATATAAATGTACAAACAGAACAAAAATAATCCCAAATCCTGTTTTCAACAGCTGTGTTTTTTTTAATAAGTCACATTTTAGCCTATTTATCAATGATATTAATAATTTACTATTAAAAAATTAATTTTTTTGCAGCCGCAACTGACATTGATGAATTAGTTGTAGTAGATCATTCATAAATATATTTGGTACAGGTATATGAACACATTTTCAATGAGGTGGATTAGTGTACATATGTAGGATTTCATGACCAATGATTTATGGTAACATCAGTACCGCATGCAAAGGCCATTCCATTGTACTGTTATTACAGATCCTGTGCACATTATGAAATATCTTCACATATTATTTCCAGCTTAAGATATTTTGTCATGCTATGTGCAGGAAATTCTGTGTTCTAATCAATTAGAAATGCACAGATCCATTTATGATGCAACACCAATTTAAAGTGGACACTTCTTAAAGTGTCCATAGTGTATGAATGGGTGTGTGTATGTGATTGTGCCCTGTCAGGGTGTACCCCGCCTTGTACCCGATGCTCCAGATTCCCTGCAAGACTGTAGGATAAGTGTATCACTACACTCAGAAGCATGTTTGCAATATGGTTCAAGACCGTTTATGTCCTGAATTTACGTACAAGACTGTATCTTGTCAGTTGACATATTGCATGTTCACAGATTCAAATATTCCAATGGATCAGATTGGAAAATATGTCAAATCTGGTCTGATACTGAGCCAGAGTTTCTGGTCATACTCAATAGCGGCTTGGAACATCTCAATAGTGTATTTTCCACATAAAAGATTATAGGACGAGAGAGAGAAGAGAGAGAGAGAGAGAGAGAGAGGGTGGGAGAGACACATAGGGTCAATGTGGGACAGTTGGGCATATGCCAGTTGTTAAGAAAGTGAGAGAGATGGGGACCTACAGAGGAATGCTGGAGGGATGAGGGAAAAAAAGAGGGAGAGAGCGGACTAGAGGGTTGCTATTTAATGTGATAAATGGGTTGTGACAGCGTGACTCCAAACCCCCTCCGACCAGCGAGCAAGGCACGAAAATAGAAAGCAGCATTGGGTTTAGAAAAATAATAAAGAAAAAAAAGAGTGTGGGTAATGTAGATGAAACACACGATAAGACGGACGGAGTGTCTTTATTCTTTTTAATGCCTTTCCAAACCATTGACAGTGACTCGGTTTTCTAGCATAACAGATAACATTAGGGAATCCTCTAAGTGGCAGAAGGAAGGCAGAAAGAAAGCAAGGAAGAAAGGATGAGGAATCAGAATAGTACTGAGTCTGCAAGAAGGGAAAAATGTAAGGGGGGAAAATCTGAGTCCTTTTACTACATTCTTGATATGTGGCCAATTAAAGATGCAGAGTATGAAAGAAAGCTCTCATTGTGACTGGATGCTTCGAGTTCAGGCAGAAGTTTCGTGGGAGTCTTGAATATCTTGTTGCTTGTTGTAAAGAGGGGGAAACCAAGGTGGATATCATGTTCTGTGGTTTAGGAAATGTGTATGGAATGTGGTATCGAGGGACAGTTTCGTCAGTCCAGCCCTTCAGATAACTATACTGGGCTACATTCGCCCTCCAAAGCTTTTAGATATGATTCAGTTATGACAGGTCAGTAATCAGGTTTGTAATTTAGTAGTAGTAGCAGTTACTTCTATGTAGCCAAGTAGCATTGCAGACTGAACAGAGGTATGTAAAAGCATTGCGCTTATCTGTAAGCAGACTTTTAAATCTGTGTCTGTAATATCTTAAAGTGGTAGTTTGTCATTTTTAGAGGCATCTGCTGCATGTGAGGCAAACTGAAGTCTCAATGAATACTTTGGCAAGACTTTTGATTTCCCCTCAACCATTTCTCTTTGTTTAAACTATGTTAGTTTCTTTTAACAGAAAGGGAGCAGGGCTAAGCAGCTGGGTTCAGAGCATCTTTCCAGGTCACAAAATTCTAAACCAGTGGTCACTAACCCTCTTCCTTGATATCTACCTCCCTGCAGCCAAAATCTAACAACATCTGTTTTAGTTTATCAGGAACTTCTTAAGGCAACGATTAGATGGTCAGGTGGGCGCAATTATGGTTGGGGCTAAAGTTTTCAGGAAGGTAGATCTCTAGGAACACGTTTGGTGACCACTGATCTAAACATAAGCCTGAAATGAAGAAGCTATAACTGCAATAATGTAACAGTTTTTCTAGGGTATATGAAATTATATTATTGTTATTATTATTATTATTATTATTATTATTATTATTATTATTATTATAAATCATTTACAAAATTAAACATTTTCAACCTTACAAACTACACTTATAAACATTGCCCTCTTCAGTGAATTCCTCTGAAATGCATTTGAAAGTGCACGTTTTATCCAAATACGTCAAATACAATCTAGGCTGTTCCCTAATTACTTACATAGTAAACGTTTACAGTCTTGTCTGGCATCGGATTTGTTTCATACAATCGTACTGCAGTCTAGTTAAACTCCCATTATCTGATACTGATATATCTCACTATAGAAAAGTCTCATCGACTGTCTGTATCTCTTAAAGTTCCATCTAGTGCAGTTTCCTTACTCAGCGAAGCACACTCAGTTCTTAAAATGCAGCATTAATGTGTTTGTTAATATAATAGCAGGAGTTGAATTGAGTTGAGTTGAATGTCTATGTGCGAAGAAATGTTTACTATCTGTGTATGTATGTATGTGTATGTAGATATGTAGAGAGGATAGGAATATGTGAGTGTTTTGACTGTTTGGGGACATTCGGCTGGTCCTTATGAGGAAAACAAACACTTTTTAACAAACACTAGCTTTTATTTTGAAACAAAATACATTTTTCTTTCGGATACTGAGGTTAAGATTAGGTTTAGATTTAGGTGTAGGATAGCATTCATTAACTGCATTAATATTTATGTCAATGGTACGTCCTTAAAAAATTGTAAGACAAGCGTGTGTGTGTGTGTGTGTGTGTGTGTGTGTGTGTGTAAGACTAATGGTGTGAGTATTAACAATGCAGTTCTCTGTTGCAGTGTGGATGGCCCGGTTCTCTCAGGAGCCAGCAGATCAGTCGGTGGTTCTGGGCCAAAGAGTGGTCCTGTCCTGCGTGGTCTTCAATTACTCAGGCATTGTGCAGTGGACCAAGGATGGGCTGGCTTTAGGCATTGGAGAAGACCTTCGAGGTTGGTCGTATAGTCATATAATATTTTCTCTCTCTCTCTCTCTCTCTCTCTCTCTCTGGTTGCAATGTTGCTTCAGTGCTTTGCATTCTGTTTGCCTCACTTGCAAATTTACACACACACACACACACACACACACACACACACACACACACACACACACATACACACAGAGTCTCTTATCATGCGTACAGGTAATAAAAAACCGTGAACACAATGGACATAACACAAAGAGGCACAAATACTCAGAGGTACAGTAAATCAGCTAACGCAAGCAGTTTCAGGTGAATGGAGGGGTGTGAATGATGTAATCCACAGCAGTATTTTTGTCATTTCTCTTGCAACAGCAGCTAGAAATGTCTGTCAAAACGCTAACATATTTTATACTGCCTCAAAGAACAGCCTTTTCTGCCACCTAGTGGTGACATGTCATACCTGACAGGGTGTGTGCATGCACATGCAGAGTCTGTGTCAAGATAAATTCAGGCCTCTGAAATTCAGGAGTGATTGGCAGACCTGCTGTCATTGTTTTCATATACTACTGTCAGTTAACATCTGTTTGTTTATATGGTATGGAGTTGGCATAGGGGAAAGTATATTCACAGAGCATAGTTATGTATTTACACCCTCTGGTATTTATTATAGTCATATATGTTTCTTAAATAGATTATTATGTGCAAAATACAGATAAATGCTAATTGTCTTGGCAAAAAAAGAGCATAGTCTGTGTGTGTTGTTTGTCTCAGCTTGGCCGAGGTACCGTGTGTTGCGGCTGGTGGATGTGGGGCAGTACAATTTGGAGATCTCGTCTGCCGAACTCTCCGATGACTCTCTCTATGAGTGCCAGGCTACAGAAGCTGCCCTGCGCTCCCGCAGAGCCAAACTCACCGTTCTCAGTAAGTGTGTGTGTAAGGGAGAGAGAAATGTTGCATTAGGTATATTGCTGAGGAAATGCATTACAAGATATGAGATATAAGATGCATTACACCAGCTTATTATCTAATAACATGCAGCATACAGATACAGAAGAACAAGACCATTTGCCATGTAATTTTTTTTAAAGCTGCTGTTTGTAATGTATAAAAGTCTTTATAGATCTATACTAATCATATCATTTCAAAAATGAACAACATAATTCAATGCAAATCAAGAATGAAAAGGTTTATGAAATAACGACTTTATTTTAACCGTAAAACAGGCCATGGTGTCATTGAAGTGTTTCAAATATGAGGTTTCCACATTAAACGCTAGAATTCAGTGAAGTGCAGTCTGCCCAGTGTAATGGTGACGTTTGTCCAGTTTCAACATGAACCATAATAATCAGAAAATCTTAAAAATACATAAACCAAATGTATTCCAATATTGACATACCAGAGATATCGGAGGTTTCTTCATTTACTTCTGTAAAAGAAAGTGGCACCCTGTCTTAAAAGTAATAATAAAAAGAAACATGTCATTGTTTTTAGCTTTGTCGTAAAAATTATTGTTTGTGCTGGTTTGATTTCTGAGATATTATACTGGCTATATTTCAATGTTGGCCAACACTGTGGTTACTTCTCGGTATATTAAACCCCACTCAACTCAAAAGCAACCAAAAAATCTAACCAGTTTAGCATCATAACAGTATAATATATGTACTGTATATATCACCTAACTGGCACAAAAAAAATTACTGCACAAATCGTGCATCCCTCCGGGATTCTGTGATTTTGCCATCGCAGAAATGAATGCAAAATCAAGCAAATTACCTCAGATTTTCCGCAGAATGCTGAATGTGACCATCACAACACGCATTCAGCCAAAGCCCTCTTCAAGTCACGTGTCAGTTGTGGGTACATATAAAAGGGCCTCATTTACCAACAAACCTCACTGTGAAAGACAATTGTGCAAAACAATTTTATGCAATTACAATTTTGCCAAAAGTAGTTTTCCACTGCAGCAAAAAAACATATATGAAATCCTATACTGACTGGTATTATGCATGAAATTTAGTCTATATAGGACATGTGTTCTTTGCATGATTCCTCTGTATGCTCATGCAGTTCCCCCAGATGAGCCGGTAATTGAGGGCTCCCCAGAGATCCTTCTCACTGCAGGGGTTACCTACAACCTGAGCTGCGTGTCACGCGGAGCCAAACCCCCTGCGGTTATAGAATGGCAAAAAGACGGGCTGCCTGTAGAGGGGGCAGTCAGCACAACGGTAAGACATACACATTTGCACCCATTTCACTCAGATCGTTTGTTCCTGGACTTCCATGAAGCTCCAACTGTGCATGGAAATCCAGGTTTATTCCAGAACTAGCCAACAGGATTTCTCAATAACATGTGTTCTGCTCTACACTCTCTCTTTCTCAAATTCTATCTCTCTTCTCTCTCTCTCTCTCTCTCTCTCTCTCTCTCTCTCTCTGTGTAGGAGGTGCTACCTGACAGGAAGCGGGTGACCACGTATAGCTTCCTCCCTGTTGTCCCAGTGGATACAGACACAGGAAAGAACTTCACATGTGTGGCCAGCAACCTGGCTGCACAATTGGGCAAACGCACCGCTATCACCCTCAATGTGCACCGTGAGTTTCTCCACATTCAGCATCCTTATGGCTTTTCTACCTTACTATGAATGGTGTGTTAGTTACCATTCATCTCAGTAGTACAAATTGGGTATTGTGTGGCCTATAAATTCCAACAACTATCCATGTCACATAAGGAACCTCATGACTCATATCTCAATGCATTGTTTTTACAATGTAGCAGTGTGGATTAAAAAGCAATTGTGTCTTTTTGCTTTCATTATAATATTCCTGATGTGAGCAGATCCTCCGGTGGTGGTGTTATCCATTGAACCACGTTCTGTGCTGGAAGGAGAGAGAGTGACATTCACCTGCCAAGCCACTGCCAATCCCCCAGTTATGGGCTACAAGTATGTGTGTCTCTAACTCTCCTGTATATTAGTGTTTCAATAACCATCAGCTCACAAATATCACTGTATAGTTGCATATTGCATATTGGTACTGGCATATTGGTATGCATTGGTATGCATATTGGTACTTTTGATTCAATAGAAAGTGTCACCATCATTTTCTACAGGACTAAGAAAGGGAGGACAGTGGGATTTGGAAAAGGTTTTGATGTCAGAGAAAAAAATCGGTATAATTAGGAATCGCTAATCAGTGTTAATATTAGTGTTGATTCACTGGTGAGGTTTACATTACAACTGTTTTGTTTTTGTTTTTTTACGTTCCTTCACTGCCTTGTGGGTCTTCTCTTGGTGGTTCATCTCAAATCACAGGTTTTTAACAGACAATCATAGTGTTTTTCTTCACCAGCTAATAGAATTTTGCATTGTTTATATTATTCATTATTTCTGTACATAAGGTTAAGGAAATTGCAGATTAAGGCAGTGTAATGTACAGTGTCCACACTGTGGACACTGTGTCTGTTCAATTAAAAGATAAATGTCCTTATAAATGTTGTGAAATAGAATGTATAGAAGCTCTAAATCTGAAATGTTTGGTTCAGTATTGGCTTATAGCTGACATCATTATGTGAGGAACACTTAAGCAGGTACTAAAAGGTGCAATATAGTGTGACAGAATTTAAGGCAAATGTAGCCCAAAATAGAGAGGGACACAATATTCTTTGGGTAATAAAAGCATTTAAAAAAAAAAAAAGGCTATTTCACTGACTTACATTTAGCACTTTTCTTTAAGTTTTGCAATGTTTGTCTTCATCTTGTTACGCTTTTCTCTCTGCCAGATGGGCTAAGGGCGGTGTTGTCATCCAGGGTGCGAGAGAGAGTGTGTTTGTCACTAAAGCTGACCACTCTTTTTTCACCGAGCCTGTTTCTTGCCTAGTGTTCAACGCTGTTGGGAGCACCAATGTCAGCATACTGGTGGACGTCCACTGTAAGAAGCAGTTTGAAAACCTCATTTTCCTTTCATTTACAGCCATTACATATTTACAAAAATGCCTTACTTTTTAAAAGGGTGACATGAATTAGATCAACTAATGAATTTGTTAAAAATCTCAATGATGGGATGGTGTGATGGTAAAATGGACTGTAGAAATCTATACGAGTAGTTTGATACAATTTTCTCTTTCTCTTTTCCTTAAAGTTGGCCCTATCTTGGTGGTAGAGCCAAAGCCAGTGACAGTGGACATGGATTCTGATGTCACGTTGAACTGTAAGTGGGCAGGCAACCCCCCTCTTACTCTCACATGGACAAAGAAGGGGTCCAGCATGGTAAGAAATCTGACCCAGACTCCTCTAAAAATGGTAGTTTTCCTGTCTTTCACTGTCATCTTCCATTTTCTTTCATGCTGGCACTGTTATTGAGATTAGCTCCCTCCTTCCACATATCTGGTTAAGCTTTCTCCATTTCATGTCTCTTCTCTGAAAAAACTGACATCTTAGCAAGTGAAAATATCTTGAATATAGTCGAATTTCTAAATTTGTTTTTACTAAAGTACAACAAACCAAATATAAGATTATTAAACCTATTTTGAGACATTTTCACTCATATTAAGCTTGATTTTTTTTTTACATTCTATTGGAATTCTATTGCTTCTTTGTAGAAATAAATGCTTAAAATAATAAAACGTATCTGCCAGACTATCTGCTGTGTAATAAGCTTGTAATTAGTACATAAAAGGAAGTTAGCCACCATTTCAGAAACAGGCTTCGACATGTATAACTATTAAATAACAACAACTCATAATATAATAATATATAATATAATAATGCCTAATGAAGAACGTTTTCATACTGGCATCATTATTCTGTATTCCATTTTAATAGTAATATGTTTCCTGAAGCCTGGGAAAAGAGTTGTTGTGAATTCGATGTTTGTGGAGCTGTACTTATATTTGGTTTATGTTAATCTTATAATAGGAAATGTGAGATAAAATCTGACAAGATATTTTCACTTGCTAAGATGTCATTTTTTGCAGTGTTTAATCCTCCTGCCTGTCTGTCTTCAATATATTCTCTTTGTTGACTTTGGAGAGCGGGTTCATCCATCTGACATGAATTGCTGCTTCCTGGTATGGTGCAAAATAAAATGTAAACTCTCACTCTCCTGTTCTCTCCGTGCTGGTTTGTTTTTTCAATTTCTCACTCAGACGTTTCGTGTTGTTGGGCTTGTACAGGTGCTACAGCATAGTTGCTTTTACTGTAATGAAATTTATTTTTACGAGATATAACCCTGTCCTCTGTCTTTTTCTAGGTGCTGAGTAACAATAACCAGTTGTATTTGAAGTCAGTGAGCCAGGCTGATGCGGGCCAATATGTGTGTAAAGCCATAGTGCCCAGGATCGGAGTGGGAGAAACAGAGGTCGCTCTCACTGTCAATGGTCAGTTACTGAGCCAGAAAGTATGAAAATTATAATTAAATAGGAGACTGAAACCCTCTTGGCATACATGAATAATTTGAAAGCAGATATTATAGACTATAAGCCCCATATCAATGATAAAGAATAAATGAATATTAAATAGGCAGTATGAAGCAAGGATGAAGCTTGTGCTGGTTAGTCTTTTCTCATGATTAGAGATGCTCTTCTGTAATACGCCAGTCTATAAAGTGCTTTTATACCAATTCACAGAGCCATAACTAGGTGTCAAGACATTGAATTACAGTAATTAAGCAATACATTTTTCCCAGGAAAGCAAAAACAAGTAAGGTTTCTCTCTGTGCAGGTCCCCCCATTATTTCCAGTGAGCCAGTCCAGTACGCAGTCAGAGGAGAGAGAGGCGAGGTCAAGTGTTACATCGCAAGCACTCCTCCTCCGGACAAGATTGTAAGTGTCTGGATAAATAGCTGTCTTCCTAGTTATCTAGTGGAGAAGTTGCGTGTGTTCTGAAGTTATGCATGTTTTTATGTGTGTGAAAGCATGCTTCACTATAAACATCCTCTAACCTCTTCAATATAACCAATTTGAATATCGCTTTTAGCCCTGACCCATTTGGTCAGGGATTTTCAACAGGAAATAACACAACATACCTTAGGGTAACCTTGGAATTACATTTATAATTATACACACAAAAAAAACAACTCTTATTTAATTTTGTGTATTTTGAGCTAGAATGGCTGAATGTTACAAATAGTTTCAGAAGTTCAAAAAGTCATGACGGCAGCATTAATAATGAGCGAATGTCAGACCTCGACAAGCAAACCAAGCTTTTGCTCTCCGCATAGTTGACTTAACTGTAACTCAGCACTATCCATTTAGAGCTTGCTTCTGTCTGAATGACTGTAATGTAGAATGACTGGCAGTCAAAGCCCTAATGCAGCTCCGAATAGAGATTTATGAAATATGAAACACAGCAGCCGAGCATTTGTTCACTCATTTTTGCTCTGCGTGTACTGCTGGGTTGTGCAGTAAATGGAGCCTTATTGTGAACATGTGGACTTATGCATTTTTTAAACATGTTCATAGTTCGGTATGAATAATATAGCACCTTTCAGTGGAGTTTAAAGAAGGATGAAGCTCCTTGTTTTCGGCATAGAAAAGCTATATTTAGGTAATTGATGTGAGAGGCTGGTATCAGGAATACAGAGGCTGGTATCAGGAATTATTATTACAGTGTTACCACAAAGAAAATAGCAAATGCTTAAATGTAATACCAATCACAAAGGAAAGTGTTTAAAATTCTAGAGAGACATTGAATATGGAACATATTCCATCCATCATCAATTATACCCATAGGCTATCTATGGACATAGACTATCCATCCATCCATCTTCTACCGCTTATTCCTTCTTCAGGGGAACCTGGAGCCTATACCAGGAAGCATCGGGCACAAGGACACCCTGGACAGGGTGGCAGTCCATAGCAGGGCATAGAACATTCATTCTTTATGTAATCCGCCTAGAAAATTAGGATATAATGACATTTTTTAAAAATTAGGATATAATGACATGAAGATTCTAAAGCTTCAGTATTGTGTTAGGAATCTTACAATGAAAGTAGGCAAGAAAGCTGCCATTTAGGTGTGGTATGTTTGCAATGCATTTTAGGTCTTAGATGGAATCCTCCTAACAGTATATCCTAGACACATAAATAAGTATATAATTGTTGATTTGCTTTTGTATAAAATTTTAACACTTCCTTTCTATGTGCGTTTCAGGTGTGGGCCTGGAAGGAGAACGTGTGGGACAAAGAGAAAGGGACTCTACCAGAACGCTACACGGTGGAGCAGAGTAAGCCGTCTTCTGATGGAGGAGCAGTGCTGTCTACTCTCACCATCAACAACGTCATGGAGTCCGATTTCCAGTCCACCTACAACTGCACAGCCTGGAACGCATTCGGCCCAGGAACCATGATCATCACTCTGGAAGAGACTGGTGAGTTTACATGCATCTGATTATCATTTTTATCATGAAATGTGTGCATATTATAACCTGGAGAGAGTTCCCTTTCTGTCTGTCAAGGGCATACACCTAGTGGACAAAACAGACATGTTTAAAGTTAGATTTTGATAATGGGAAAAAAAAAAATATATATATATATATATGCATGCGCACGGTGGCTTAGTGGTTAGCACGTTCGCCTCCAGGGTCCGGGGTTCGATTCCCGCCGGGGCCATGTGTGTGCGGAGTTTGCATGTTCTCCCCGTGTTGCGGGGGTTTCCGGGTACTCTGGTTTCCTCCCCCAGTCCAAAGACATGCATGGTAGGTTGATTGGCAGCTTGGTAAATTGTCTGTAGTGTATGAATGGGTGTGTGAGTATGTATGTGATTGTGCCCTGCGATGGACTGGCACCCTGTCCAGGGTGTACCCCGCCTTGTGCCCGATGCTTCCTGGGATAGGCTCCAGGTTCCCCGTGACCCTGAAGCAGGAATAAGCGGTTGAAGATGGATGGATGTATATATATATATATATATACACACCAAGAATTATAAAATAAATATTTTACTTTTTTAAGAATTATAACTGAAATAATTTTGAGAGCATTTGATATACAATTCTAACAGTCAACAGAAAGGTGGAAAACATGAGATTTAAATTTAAATCGAATACCTACATTGTCTGTCCACAGTCTCTGATATCTGATCTAAAATCCCCATGAAGTGCCTTGAAATGCACTGTGTTATTCAGTGTGTTGACATAATTTCCCCTGAGACAGGACACCGGGGCGGGACATATCGGGCGGCCCCACCCTCTTTTTAAATAACCAACAGCGTTTAGCTTACCTCACAACACGGGCTACACTGTACTTTACATTTTGTACTATGGATGTTGGGGATGGGACACTTCAGATTCTAGAGAGCATTTGATTGGACAGAAAATCTAATGAGAAGCTGAAGTGCAGAATGATGTCATCAAAATTGTTTATCTGTGTTGGTGGTAGAGAGAGACTGTAGACTTTATACATTTCTATTTTGCTCCGCTAGGTGGTGATATATTAGATATATATCACCACCTAGTGGAGCAAAATAGAAACGCATAAAGTCTACAGTCTCTCTACCATCAATAGAAATGTATAAAGTTCAGACATTGATATAAGACAACTGAACTAATTAATTATCAGTATTAAAAAATATGTCTGATTTTGATGATTGTTATCGTCATATTGCCCAGGTCTAGTATAGTGCCATGGTTTTCATCCTTAGATAATTTGTTCAAATATTAAGATTCATATTCATACTCATCTCCTGATGTTTAACCTGAACATCTCATTTCTCTAACACAGAAATTGTTCCAGTGGGTATCATTGCTGGCAGCACTGTAGGCTGCTCCATTCTGCTATTGCTCTGTCTGCTGGCATTAGTCCTGTTCCTATATCGTCAGCGGAAAGGAAGTAAGAAAACACACACACACACGCACACACACACACACACACACGCACACATTTTTACTGGCTTAATAAAATCATTATTCACTGCACCAATGGTTAAAGTGTGTATAATAAGGTATATATTATTCTTACAACCCACAACTGCAATACAGATCCACAAATGTAATGATGTTAAGAACATCTGTGAAAGAAATTCATAAAATCTGTATTGTTCACAGGTCGCCGCGGGGTCACACTCGGCAAACCAGACATCAAGGTGGAGACAATAAATAAAGAAACCCACAGCTTAGAGGAAGACTCAGCCAGCGTCTCCACAGCAAGCCGTATGGTCAAGGCTATGTACTCGGTGAGTCTGTATTTTCGAATGTGCAAAGGAGTCTTAAATAACTGAATAGTTAATTTTGAGTATTATTTTAAAGTATGAATGAAAGCTGTATACCCAACACAGACATCTCGGAGGAGGTTCGTGATTGCTTGCAGGTTATGAGTGCTTTGCTTACAGCATGATTAGTGCATTACATCATTACGTAGTGCACACTGTGGAATAGCTTCAAGTCTAAAAAGCTATTCAACAGACAGTCTATGTTACCAGATGCAGTTTTGTGAAAACATATCAAGGCTATCTGTCTCATAGCTAACACAAATGTGTAAACCATTCAGTGCTGAGAAACGATGATAGCTATGCCTCCATGTCAGTACGAACTGAGCTGCATTTTGCCATATCTTATCCAGCTGTGTGCCTCAGTGGTTGAGCTTTGAAAGCTAAACGGAAAATGAGGTCACATTTAGGTTTGATTAAACTATTATTACAGCTGCAAAGAATAAAATGCAAAGTGGAAACATGTTGTCTTTCTGTCTATATGAAAACTGACCTTTTGTGCTGCCAGTAGTAGTATTCGTTAATAAAAGTAAAGAGCCAGGACGCTTTCATCCCTGAAAATAAATCTGAGAGGCAACCCAAGCATCCCATCATATATTCATCACAGTATGTGGATGTGCCTCGGGGGTGCAGTGACAGGATATTCTGACAGCTCAGGGATTTTACAACCTGCAGAAATGTGACATTTAACCTTATAGCAGAAGAGATATGAATTTGCAACTTTCTCGTTGTTGTATAACTCAGACTTCTCTGGCAGGCATGCAAATCCTTTATGCATAAATGCACTGTAAATGTGATTTGTGGTCTTAATGTTTTTCTTGTTTTTTTGTTTTTTTTTATACAAGTACAACATTAATACTTCTAAGTACTAACTAGGGATACCATAAAACCTTTGGGCATCGTGCTGCTTCTAAAACTAAGCCAATGAAAATAATTGTTTGACTCATTATTCATGTTCTTGACCATTAACACGTCATCTTGAAACCTCCCTACACACTAAACTGCACTCCAACACTCCAAAAGTCTTACTCCCTGTATTTCATCTAAAGTATTACACCGAAAAACTGAATTTAATCCTCTTTTCTTTCTCAACCTCCCTCTCTTCATGTTTTATCTTCGTCCTCATCTTTCTTTTAACCCATTTTGTTCCTTCTTGTGTTGCTTCTGCCCCCCCTCTTGGTTGGTTTGTCGTTTATTGTTTAGTTTTTGCCCTCTGTGACCCTTTCTCCCTCCTCTCAGCCTTTTAAAGATGACATCGATATCAAACCGGACCTACGCAGTGACACCTTGGACACACGTCAGGACTATGAGATCAAGGTGAGTAAGGCATACACATGCAAGCTCACTCTAACACACACACACACACACCACTCCAAGAGCATGACATGTAATAGTCCACGAGGTCACAAAGGAACCCAGGGTAACTTCTAAGCAACTAAAACCCGCTCTCACATTGGTTAATGTTAAGCCTCATGAGTCCACTATCAGGACAACACTGAACAACAATGGTGTGTATGGCAGGGTTGTAAGAAGGAAACCACTGCTCTCCAAAAAGAACACTGCTGTTTGTCTGCAGTTCAAATATCACCTGGACAAGCCAGAAAGCTATTTGGAAAATGTTTTGTGGATGGATGAGAACATAATTGAACTTTTTGGTTATATGAGTAGCATTATATTTAGAGAAAGGAAAACAATGCATTCCAGCATAAGAAATTTATCCTATCTGTGAAATATGCTGATGGTAGTATAATGTTTTGCTGCATCTGGGCCAGGATGCCATCACTGATGGAAGAATGAATTTTGAAGTATACCAGCGAATTCTAATTTCAGGAAAATGTCAGGACATCTGTCTATGAAGTGAATCTCAAGAGAAAGTGGGTCATGCAGCAAGACAATGACGCTAAGCACACAAATCATTCTACCAAATAATGGTTAAAAAAAAGAATAAATAAGTCCTGATCTTAATCTAATAGAAATGTTGTATAAGGACCTGAAGCAAGCTGTTCATGTGAAGAAACCCACCAACACCTCAGAGTTGAAGCTGTTCCATACTGAGGAATGGGCTACAATTCCTCCAAGCCGGTGTGCACTACTGATCAACAGTTACCGCAAATGTTTAGTTGCAGTTATTGCTGCATAAGAGAGTCACTCCAGATACTGAAATCAAAGGTTCACATACTTTTACCATTCACAGAAATGTAATACTGGATAATTTTCTTCAATAAATAAATGTCCAAGTATAATATTTTAGTCTCATTTCTTTAATGGTTCTCTTTATATAATTTTAGGACATCTGATGATGTTTTAGGTCATATTTATGCAGAAATATTGAAAAATTCTAAAGGATACACAAACTTTCAAGCACCACTGTAGGTAATAAATAAAAATAGAGCTGCAATCAGAGATTAATGGAGCCAAGCACAAAATAGAAAACACACCCATGTGTTATTACTCTGCACACTCAGTGTTTTTCTTTCTCCTGGCAGGACCCAACAAACGGCTATTACAACGTGCGGGCCTCCACCCATGATGAAGGTCGTCCTGCCTCCCGCTCCATGCACTACTCTGACTATCGGACCTCTACTGCACCAGGTGGTGCTGCAACTGTTAGTGGTAGCTCAGGCAGTGGAGCTACAGCAGGTCCTGGAACACCGAGCAGCTTGGCTCCTGGGTCACGAGCCGGCTGCTACGACCCTCGACCTCCTTCCAGACTCAGCTATGCTCAGTTTAACACCTTCAGCAGACCAAGTCAGTCTCAGCAGCCTCCGCCCAGCTCTGGGCCTCAGACAGGCGACTTTCCAGCTGAATGCAGTCTCCTAGACTCGACACCACAATTACCATATGAGAACTACAGCTACCCATCGCACTACCCCACGTACCGTCTTGGCTTTGCTCCTCCCAGCCTCGCTCCATTAGAAAGCGGCGCAGCGTACGAGATGTACAGCGTGGGGCCGGGTGTAGGTGTCGGAGGCACTGCTGCAACCCCGGAGAGCGGACTCGGGAAGTACGGTAGCTCCACACGCTTTTCCTACACCTCGCAGCATTCCGACTATTCCCACCGACACACACAGAGGATGCAGACGCACGTGTGAAGGAGGAGCATAATGCCACGCTGCGCTGCTCTTCCTCACTTCAGCACACACACTTGACCACATGCACACAAACATAAACAGGAGGACGTTGTAAAGAAAGGGAGAATGAGTAGTAGGAATCAGATCAGAAAGCACAGAAGAAAGAGTGAGAGGGAAGTTGAGAGGTGAGGGAAATCTCTTCTTCAGCATTTTCTGCTTACTTCCTAGCGAAAGTCACAATCAAGATGAAAAAAGTAGCATTACTGAAGAATCTAAGCTCTTCAAAATGCTGACTGTATAGGTGTGAATATCTTGTAGTTAGCATGGCCACAGACATCTTGAGAACTGAAGGAAGCTTCTGTGTTTGTAAAAAAAACAAACAAAAAAAAAACGACATAGCAGCAGTGGCCATGGAAGACTTTTGTATGATATGAATTCTTGTTAATGGCTTCTTCAACTCGTCTCCACACCTTTACAAGGCAAATATAAGAAAGCAATATAACAGAGATTACACCTACAGTAGACTTGCAGTGGTTCAGTGATGATTCTATAACAGATTTTTATTAATTCCTACATCTTGCCATGAGCAAAGCACCAAACAAAGCACAACACTATATGACCATATATCTTTGGCTACCAAAGCATTAGGGGTGTAACGACACAGCATATATGTATATATATATATATATTTTATCTTTTGATATGAGGTTCTCAATTCAATATGTCAATACATTCAACAGGCTGCATAGTAAAGTAGGCTATTTGCCATGAAATTATATTACATGAGGTGCAATAAACATTTTAACAATGAAGACCACAGACTCTCCTCTATGGTTAAAACGTCGGACCACTGATCGAAAGGTCAGGAGTTCAAATCCCAGCGCCACCACTGGGCCCTTGAGCAAGGGCCCGTAACCCTCAGCTGCTCAATTGTATAAATGAGATAAATGTAAGTTGCTCTGGATAAGGGTGTCTGCCAAATGCCTGAAATGTTTTTCATGAGCTAATATGCTAACATACTAGCATATTACCTCAAAGCAGCAATGGCTACAGTAAGTTCCTATAGATCTTTAAGTTCTGGTGTATGAGACTTTCACATTTGGTTTCCCGGAAACAGTAAATAAAACTCTGATGGCCAGTGACCTATGTCATTTGGTAGAACTAGATGAAAACAGAAAGTAGCACATGCACACATCTCTCTACTGATTTAGTACAGGTTACATAAAATCACAGAGTTTGGGAGCTAGCGAAATGAGTCCCTGCTCGGTAAAGGACAACGCAGGAGTCAAAAACACATTTGCGCTACAGAGAGCTGCGTGATGGACTGCATAACATCCAACAGCAGAATTAAATAAAAAAAAACCTGCAAAATAAGTAAATGTTAGATGTTTTAATTGGTGGTTAGCATGTTTGCCTCACACCTCTGGGGTTGGGGGTTTGATTCCCGCCTTTGCCCTGTGTGCGTGGAGTTTGCACGTTCTCCCCGTGCTCAGGGTACTCTGATTTCCTCCCCCTGTCCAAAGATAGGCTGATTGACATTTCCAAATTTTCCATAGTGTGTGTGCGATTGTGCCCTGCCTACACCGTCCAGGGTGTCCCCTGCCTTGTGCCCCAAGTTCCCTGGGATAGGCCCTCTGTGAGCCTGTGTAGGATAAGCAGTACAGATAATTGGATGGATGAAGTTTATTACATCTTTAGTTAAATGCTGTTAATAGTCAGAATGGATGACACAAACCCCATCATTGTTGCGTTTCAATTAGTCCTTTTATAATGTTGAATATTTTAATCAGTGGAAAATGGAAACCTAAGACACCTTCAGACAATGCTTATTTTCATTGTATTGAATATGTATTGCATCGAGACACCATCGTATCGAAATCATATCAAATTTGAATTCTGTGTGTTGTTACACCCCTACAAAGCACGTGTGAACAATTGGACACTAGGTGATGAAAGGTCTTACATACACTTACCTGCTTTACCTGTTAATTAGTATCTAGTCTGTATTCTAGATTGCTAAGCTACCTCATGAAGTGGGCTACAAGCCTTGTCATTTAGAACAATTATAGGAACAAAAAACAATTCGTGGTTCAGTAACCTTTTATCAGAACGTTGTCTCTGGCAGAATGCATTCATTCAAATTTATGAAGTTGCAACTCGTGTCATTGAATTAAAGCACTTTTTTGTTGATATAAAAGTAGACGCATGAGGAAAAGAGACCAGTTTAGGAAGCCATCAGCCATAGCCAATGATAGCAGTTTTTCTTTCTTTCACTCGTTCTCTCTTTCTTTTACTTTTCATGATGGGACAAGCCATTGGGGTGGCACATCAGGTGGTGGAGTATGCAGTGAGATGCGCAAGGGGGCATCATAACAAACCATATATTTTTTCAGTGTTTTTACATGGTAATTAGTTGATCTTCGAGCACATACAGTATAGCTGCATATACACAGTATATGTGTGTCTATATGTCTGAATTCCCCACTCGTTCCCATGGTGCTTTGTAGTGGGGTCATTGTTTGCACTGCATTCCAGTATTCTAGTATAGATTATTACCCTTATAATCTACCTGTAATCTCTCATTTGCACACTAGGCTAGAGTGTTTTGACTAGTCCCAAAATACAGAATTATTATTCTTTTTTTTTTTTCCTCTCAAATTTCTGTAAAAAATTGTGGACCAAAGGTTCATCGTTAGAGTGTCTGTCTTTATTTAGGTGATATTCACCTCAACAAACAAGGAAATATGCAGATATGTTTGTGTTGGTTGTTTCTGGACTCAACAGTAATAACGGTGACAACAAAAGGTGTTTTGAAGGGTATGGGAGTGCAAAAGGTGAAAAAAATGTATGACCCAGCCTTAGGTACACATGCTGATCATAGATCAGGCTGCTATGCCGTCACCTTATTATTATTAAGACATCATAATGAACCAAGTGGAGCTGATCTCATCGTCAGTTCTTGGATGGATTTCTTGACAGTTTTGGTTTCCCAGGGTTTATCCCTGAGAACAGGAAGTTTATACATATATATTACAATGTTCATCAATATCTTATATATCGGGGACTGTTTCTACACAAAATATCACAAAGACACGCCTGCTACTTGTGCCAAACACAGACGCCTAAGTTGGAGGAAGCATTACTTTTTTTGTTTGTTTGTTTTTGGACCAGAAAAACTCAGACTTGGTCTATGGATATGAAACCAGACCAGTTTTGCAAACAAGGATGTAAACATCACGATCATGTCGATGGTGAAGATGAAGACAATCCGTCTCGTAACGGTTCTCCATCACGGTACAGTGAGATACTGTCTACAGACGTGGTCTGAGTTTCAATGCCTTTCAATCGAAGGAGTCTTGTAAATACTTTCCCATGTGTTACTCCTACTTCAAGTATTATTTTATATCATTCAGTGTGATGCACTCTATAAATGCAGTATTGTTACATTTCGACAGAGCAAGGGAAAGCTGGCAGAAGGACTAAGGTCTGGCAATGGATTTGAAAGATTTTATGATCTCTTGTAAAAAAAAAAAGACAAAAAAATACCAACCCAGAATAATGAGCCGTGTTCGTTATACTCGGCTGGAGTCCAGTGCGGTGCCAAAGAGCATTCAGCAGAACAAGATGCTCATCATCAACAGATAGCACCTTTATACCTGCCTGTGCTGCCCATTAGGATGTCGTTATGGTACATTTGGTTACTTTGAGCAGTTGACAGAGAAAGATGTGTCTGGGAGGTGTGACCTAACCTACAGTTGAGGACACGGCCTTCCTCCAACATCCTTCTTAAAGAACTGAAGCGCCATGAGGACTAAAAGAGGGATATATGAATATGTGTGTTGATTTTAAAAAAAAGAGTGGCCTTAGGAAAACATGACTTTTATAATCCAACACTTTATATGCCAATTTAAGGCTGGAGGAGAATGATGTGTGTGTGTGTGAGTGCGTGTGTGTGCGTGAGAGAGTATCACTTTGTGTACAAATATCTTTATGTAATCCTTTACTTCCCTAAAGTACGTGCTCTAATACTTTTATTCTGCTGGTAGGACTGTATCCTGTATACTTGTGTCTTAGAAAGCAAATGTTGACCTTACTGTACTGTTCTTCATAGTTGAAGCATTCTACAGATGTACAACAGAAGTTTTTTTTTATTTCATTATCTTTTTTTCCCAATATTTTTTTAAAAATGTTATGTAATTATTTTTTCACAGTATATCAAATAAAAGCACTGTTTTTATAAGAATGGATGAGAGTTGATTTATATCTATGGGAACAAATTTGAACTATATTGGGTCGCAAAATATTGAGTGTACTTTTGGTGTAGTCCAGTGGTCGCCATCCCTATTCCCGAAGACCTACCTTCCTGAACACTTTAGCTCCAATCATAATTGTACCCGCCTGACCATCAAACCATTGCTTTAGGGAGTTACATTTACATTTATTCATTTAGGAGATGCTGAAAAGGAGTAAGCGGTTGAAGATGGAGGGATGGATGGATTTAGGAGACGCTTTTATCCAAAGTGACTTAAAAATGAGGAAATAGAAGCAAAGCGATGTATCAAGCGGAGAACAATACAAGTAGTGCTACCATACAAGATCTTTTAATTGAGTTCTAGAGAAGCAAAGTGCACAGAGTAGGGTTTAAAAAAAAACGTGTTATGATAATGTGTGGTTGACATTTTAAGGGTTCGTTAGGTGTTCCTGGAAGACGTGGGTCTTTAGCTGTTTTTTGAAGATGGTGAAAGATTCTGTGGCGGACCACAGAATCTTTCACCATCTTCAAAAAACAGGTTGGAAATTTATTCCACCACTTGAGTTTTTGATCAACTAAAACAGGCATGTTAGATTTTGGCTGGAGACGAAACCTGCAGGAAGAGGTTTGGTGACCACTGGTGTACTCTACGAGTGTAAGACTTGGCACAGACTATTTTTGCTGCATTTTTTGATTGCACACTGGTGTTAAAACATCTGTTATGAAGGTAAAAGTTGGAATGTTAGCATTTTACATTTTGTGAACCATTAGAGGCTACAGCTCACAAATAATGCCCTCTGCACATACTTTTATACCAAAATACAATCACAGCCATAAGCGGTACAGGGGGTATGGCTGTAACGACCAATTAGAAATAAGGGCTTTCCTTACATTGCTGCAGCCTTCTGAAACACCGTTCTCTTGGGCTACTGCAGAGCACCACAGCCTGAGAGCAGTGAGTAGTGCGTAAGTGAAAGATCAAGCCTTATTAGTGATTGGTGATTATAGCCACACCCCCAGATATGGATTATGACTGTGTGTGGACAGTGATCGTATTTTGGTGCGGCTCTAATGAAATGTGCATGATCAAAGTGAAAGGCAAGGCACCAAGGAATTACGTTCACTTGTCACGGTTTGCATTTAAATCTTAAAACCAAAATCACCTACTGATTGTTTTTCACTGAAGCTATAAAGCAACACAAGAGCCATAAGGTGAAGCGTTTCCTTTTCAGTGAAGAACATTTACTGTATGTCACTAATGAAAAGCATTACAGGTTGTGTATTATCTTTCATATAAAACAGAATGGTAAAGTGAAATGCAATGCATGGACATGGGTTGCTTGTAATGTGGATAATATTCACTTCTCACATGCATTCAGCATTTATCCCCTGCTGATCAAATGGCATTGAAATGAAGTTTTTGCTTTTCAGTGTGGTGCATTACGTCAACAAAAAGAAAAGAAATGCAGTACCACCCGTGTCTTGCTTCCCTTCCCAAGTGAAATTGCTCTTCTACTTGGTATGGAATCTTCTCCATTATAAAAGACTCACTCATGGTTAAGCATTAAAAGGTAACGGTCCCCCTGCAGTTTTCCTGTTGCACCATGCTTATCTAGACCTTGATAAGAAAGGAATTTTTATGTAGCTGGACCGTCATCAATTTTAGCCAAATACAAACTTCAGTAAAACACACCCTTTTCAGAAAATTTACCCGTGGTCCAACTACACATGATATAGATACAGCAACAGGCACAGACAAAATATTTATTCAGTTTAATAGGTTTTTATACATGGAGAGGTTTGTTTGAAGTTGTCCATCATAACACTGCTAAAGTGTATATGACGGACGAAACAGATGTACACAAAACAGGTATTGAGATTCTTTAACGGTCCACCTCACCAAACACAATGTCCTGAGTTCCTGAAAGCGAAATGCAACAAAAACATTAGTTCAGCCAGTGTTATACAGAATAAGAAAGAAAGCCACTCACAGATATGAAATATTGAATCATTTTCCTTAATAAATAAATGACCAAGTGTAATATTTTTGTTTTATTTGTTTAACTGGGTTCTCGTTACCTACTTTTGGGAATGGTGTGAAAATCTGATGATGTTTTAGATCATATTTATGCAGAAACGTAGAAAATAAACTAACTATCAAGTGCCGCTGTATAAGCTGTGGCAGTGGCATGTTCAGTGCACGGTTCGTCACTACGCTATTGGTCTGGTGTGAAAGTAGGTTCTGCACCAGATACAACAGATCAGTGAAAGCACATTATTTGTAAATGTTTAGTTTTACATTTTTCATTTTAAAAATCTGGTGCTGGTGATTTGTAGAAACTCATCCTGTATTGTTAGTGAGAAAACGTTGAGTAGTACTTCGTATAGGCTGTTTCAATAGATTTTTTTGTGCAATTTTGTATGGGACAAAAGAAATGAGTAAGCAGACAGTATTTGGTCTGTGGCCCATGAGTTGGACAACCGGACACCAAAACCGCTGATCTAGAAACACACCCTTCAAAACATTCTGATTTCTGTCTCGAAGGTATTCAGATAGCTTAATGCTTAGCTATCTTAAATTACTGAGCAGCTTAATCATTGAGTACTAATGCTCCATAAACAATTAACGGTTTTGCAGGTTTAAAAAAAAAAAAGTTAGGGATATCCGTAGAAATCATTTTACCAATGATGGCCACCACATCAGCAAGCATGTGTCCTTTTGCCATTCTGTCCAAACCGGCCTGTAATAAAAACAAAAGCACATTACAGAAAAACAAAGACTGTTGATTGAAGGTGACTAAGGAATATAATGGTATTTTGTATATTTTAATTCATATTTGTTTAAATACACATTTTTTTTACATTCTCTCAATACATCTATTGCAATAATGTAGCAAATTTTCCATTGTATAACCCCACCCCCAATCTAGGAGTGCACCATAATGCTAAATGCTCCAGATTGTAAACTGTGACAAATTTGCTTAAAAAAAACTATTATTTCATTACAAAGTAATTATTAATGTTTACAGTCTTGAATAAGAGAATCTGTTTACCAAGTGAGCAAAGCCTGGAGCTTTAATCTTGCAGCGGTAGGGTCTGCTGGAGCCATCAGAGACCAAATACACCCCAAACTCCCCCTGTGGAGAAACAAAAACAGCTTCAATATTATTTTACCAATATTATTATTACTATTATTATTATTCATTTATTATGTTTTTAAAGAAAGAATGGCCAGTTCACAGAACCCATTAAGGGGGACAGTGCCAAGTAAAAAAAAAAAAAAAAAATTGCTGAAATGAAGGGTCAATAAATCCCAGGGACCTGCATACCAAGATGCCAAAACTAAATGTAATTAAAAGCGGACGTCCATCCTTTGCTATTTCAACTCAGTATTAACGCTAGTATTAGTTTTAGATGTTTAGTGTGGAAATAAATTTGTGCCAAAAGACTTGAACTTGACAAAAATATGCAAATGAGAAAGAAGAGAAATCTCTCAGAAACTGAAAACCGTGAACTTAATGGCAAAAACTTAACGTGGTCTTCAAATAAACTTTTTTTTTTGTTTTGTTTCGTTTTTTTAAAGAGTTTTCTAAGCTTCGTTTTCACCAATTTTGGTATATGAATACGCTGCCAGAGTTTCCGTTTATGCTCAAAAAGTTTGCGTTCACCATTCTGGCACAAATCTCGTATAGGCGGGGCTTAACAGCCATTTACTCTCATTGGCAGTGAGATTTGGATTGACAGCTCCCTGACCAGGACCAGACTTCAAGCGATGAAAATTTTGGAGTACGTTCTAAATGAGATTCTCTGTATAGTTACAATTTTTGTACTTCGTTTGTAGTGGAAATGACTTAGTTATTTAATCAGTAAATTAGGTCACAATTAATGTTTAAGTTTGGGTAGTCTCAAATGACTATTTTTTCGAGATGAGTTCTCAGGAGCTGCACGAACGCCCTCATCATCATCGATGGCATCCTCCTCCTTAGCTGGACACACAACTCAACTCTCACTTGCCAATGAGAATAAGTGCCTATTGATCCCGCCTACACATGAGATTTGTGCCAAAATGGCAAACATAAACTTACGGAGGGTAAACGAAAACTCTGGCAGCACGTTCAGAATCGATGATTAGCAAAAACTAACCTTAGAAAACTTAACAGCAAATGCAGTTTATTTGAAGACTATGCTCAATTATTTTACAACAGAATTAATAGTTTTCATATTCAGAGTGTTTTTCTCCTCTTATTGTAAATTTTTGTTTGTTTCTTGAAAAGTTACATTTAATACTTTTGGCATGAATTTTATTCCATAGTTTAGTACCACAGTTTTCAAACTAGAACTCCAAATTGACTTTGAGTGTTTGCACTTCCGTCACCACATCACGCTTCGTTTTTATCAAGAAAATTGATCACCATGCAGTGACATGCTACACAGACATGTGTAGCAGATTATAATTTAGATTTCAGTGCTTTTCTATATGGCTGAAACCAGTGAAACCTAAACATCAAACGCTGTGCTCATGGCTATGTGATAGCCATCTGTAAACTTTTTACCACATGCTTCATACCATGAAGGTTGCAATCTGATTAGCACTTTGCATTTCCTTGAACTGTATTTCAATGAGGAAAAACATTAGAAAGAGGCAACACTTTTCCAGTGTGTTTTCAAAGTTCACAGAGCTTCACAAGTTATTCAGGAGTTTATTTTGAAGCAGCGGGTCGGTCGTTTCCATATATATGAAACTGCCTCTTTCTCGAAACGGAAGCATTACTTGGTCTTGTTTATTCACAAAATGTTCAAATGCTCTGCTAGATTAATTTTAGCAAGCTGATCTGAGAGAATAATAATTATTATTATTATTATTATCATTATCATTTACTTGTGTACTCAAGCAAGAAATAAAATAAACAACTGAGACAGAACTCCAATGCAGAAGGATGCATGGGCTCAGATTTTACATCATGTGAAAGGTGTGGATTGAAACATTGGTTAAACTTGAAGTGCATCTGCTCTGTGTGACACGAGGAAATACACTTCCACTGAGAACTACAGATGGACAATCCGGCACAAATATCACAATTTTTTCGGGCTGGGATATGATCCGAGATATCATGATTATTCTTCATAAATTTTTTTTTTAAGTGTGTTTTGCAAGTCACGAAACAGAAAAATTGCACCTCCCAACAAAACATACATAATTCTTTTTTAAATTAAAACAATCGAGCATGAATAGCATATTTTAAATTAAAAATGCATCACCTTTGCTAATATTTTCAGGATTTAAACGTGCAGTAAATGGAAAGGTGATTGACACGGGAGTATTTATGATCTTTAAATACTGAAGAAATCAGCTGAGCTGGTTTTACACTTCTCTCTGCATTACGTGTACAGCTGAGGAAAGACAACAGTTGTAATTTGGTAAGTTGTAAACAGGATCAATCATTTTTAGAAGTCACACAAAAAACCCCATATAATAACCTTGGCCAGGTGCAATGTTACAGCATCAATGATGTCTTTCCAATGCTTAGGTGCTTTCTTATATTTAATGCTTTTGTTTACTTTAGAGCTGTTCATGGCTGCAGTGCTGTTCACATGCACTCTTATCTGGATTTCAGTACACTTTCTGTAGTGCTTTTTTCATGGTTGAATACATGTCATGCTCCCTCTTGCCTCTGAATATTGAAAATTGCCTTTGAAAAAAAAACAAATGAAAAAACTGGTTTGTCCATTGTGTAAAATCGAGCAGTTACAAACAACTAATGTTGAAGTTTCAGGCACCAACTCCTCCGTGTTGTCAGCTTTTCAGCCAAATAAAACGAGGAGGAACTAAGCTAAGGAACTACTGTAGCTATGCTGGGTTTGAATTGGTTTGTTCTTGTGTCTCTCAGGTACAGCAAGTAGTCTGGTTCATAAAACATCTTGAGATGTACACAGTACATGTGAACTCTCAGGAAACATTGATTGTGGAGACATTTTAATCGTTCCCCACACAGGTCTGATGCATATGGTTCTAGCTAAAGGACAGCTAAGGAAATTACAGTACACGAACTCACCTTTGGCGCTTCAACAGCTGTATATGTGGATCCTGGGGGAACCTGGTAGCCCTCTGTGTACAGCTTGAAATGATGGATTAGAGATTCCATAGAATTCTATGTTGACAAATACCATAAGAATTAAAAGCCATTGACAGGTATACAAACATTGCTACAACACATGCACACTACCCACTAAGATACAGATATCAGACAAATACATAAACATCGTCAAAACTAAACCCTGAATGATTAAATCTACTGTCTACAAATCTAATAGTAAATCATTTAAGAGTCCACACTCTGTGGCTGACTACTGAAATGGTTAAATTGCCATGTCTAACAATATTAACTACAGTGATGTACATTGTATTTTGGTCTATATTATCTTAAGCACATAAAATGAAGCGTGTATGTAATCTAATGGAATGGTAGAACTGCCTGGATGTCTCCAGATTTTTTTTTGTAATTAAAACAAATTTCTTGTTTGTCCTGAAAGAGATGTATACGTCTCACATTACTACCATATATTATACTAATGTTGTATCACATACTATATAACACACACACACACACACACACACACACACACACACACACCTTCATCTCCGATCTCTTTGGTGGTGCGATTTTAGCATCATCCACCTTGATCTCCCCTTCAGGCATCTTGTTGAGAGACTGAAGCATGATCCTTAAAGACTGCCTCATCTCCTCCACTCGACACAGATATCTGTGTTAATGCAAATATTATCTTGTTCATGTTCTCTTAATGCTGTAATTTAAAACTATACTATTTGAAAGATGCATACACTTGCATTACTAACTCACACTTAATGTGTAGTCACACATTCAGGGCAATTTAGTAATGCAAGCACTTTAATGTTAGCACTTTAAACATTCACATCCTTAATTTGATGCGATAAGCTCCGTAGCACTTACCGGTCATAGCAGTCCCCATTACTTCCAACAGGCACATCAAACTCCACCTCGTCATATTTGTCATAGGGTTGAGATTTCCTCAGATCCCACTTAATACCAGAGCCCCTCAACATCACTCCACTGAGAAAGGGAGAGAAAGTTATACTTTGATGTACGATAATGATAGAACCTACAATTGTATAAAGCAAAAGAAATATGCAAATCCTAAACACGGTGTCTGTTTTTGGTACCTGAAGCCACAGTTGAGTGCATCTTCAGCTCCAATAACCCCAATATTAACTGTTCTGTTCTTCCAGATGCGGTTGTTCGTCAGCATCTACAAATATTACATCAAATGTCAGCATCTGAAACCTACAAGCCAACAGCTGATTAACTAGCAGAGGACAGTTCTGTAAAGCTCATTTATATTCATACCTCCTCCACCTCATCGACGCGTATTGAGAAGTTCTTACACCACTCATAAATATCGTCCATAAGTCCCAGTGGCATATCCTACAACATACACAGTAACCTGGATTCAGTTCAGCTATCCAAATGGACACTCCCTTGGGTCTCCACTAAGAGATGGAGAGGATTTTAAATTCCACTGTACTAACCTGATGAACACCTCCAGGTCGGACATAAGCAGCATGCATCCTGGCTCCAGACACTCGCTCATAGAACTCAAACATCTGCAAGAGACACAAACAAAATAGAAACAGGCAGGAAATGTTAGAACTAGTGTCAGCTTTCATTAGAGATCCAGTAATCCCCTGTTACAAATACAACATCAGAGTTATAGTTTCTGTTGCAAAGTTATGCAAAACATCAAATACACAGTGTAAACGAAGAGAAGGGTGTGATTTTACATTTTTTGTTACAATATAATCGACTGCATATACATTTCTTTTGCAAATGCAACCCGCAAATAGCTCATCACAGGTATCACTAATCATTCATAATATTCTTAATGCCGAATCAGAAAGTACTATATCTACCCCAATCTGGTCGGTCATGTGATTTGAACTGTTGTGGTTTACCAGATGTAACCCCCTAATTTACACCTCTTGACACTTTGGTGCTACATGTCTTATGCTCAACATGTTATGCACATTAAACTATGAAGACTACGTGATCACAACGACCATGTGCACCTTCCGTCATTGTTGACGCACCATTCAATGAAAAGCATAAAAATCAGTCAGTACAGTCAAAACACCTACTCTTACCATTCACACAGCTGTATGTCCAACAGGTCTAGCAAAGACATCAGTGGCCTTTGTAGTTTGTTTATTAAAAAAAAAAAACAATATTCTAACATCTGCACTGGTTGTAAAAAATCACTACTGTCTCATTCATACCAGTTGGAGGGGAGGGGGGGCAAAAAACCCAAAAAAACCAAAACAAAACAAAAAAACACGAACCAAAACTAACTATAATCACAGATTCTCGTGTTGAAGTTGCTTGCATGAAGAGATGAATTCATCCTCCTCTCACCTTCTCTCGCTCCTCGAACATCCAGAAGAAGGGGGTCATGGCACCAATATCCAAGGCATGCGTAGTGATGCCCATGATGTGGTTCATAATACGGGTCATCTCTCCATACAGCACTGTGGGCAAAGATAAGGTGAATTCCTATTTTGGTATAGTTGTTTAAACAATAATAAATAACCACCATTCGTACTAACCAAAAGCTTGTGAAGTCAAAAATACCAATATCAAAATACAAACTAACTTTTAAAAAAGCATTTAATGTTATTGTAATATTCTGCATCCAGGATGCCTGAAGTAGATAATGTGACAGATGAAATAAAAATAAAATAAAAATAAAAACAATAAAGGTTGACTCATTTAGGTGGGTTACATTAATAAAATGTAGATGGATTCATAATCTAAATTAACTGCATTACGAGCTTTAGGTGGCCCTTACCTCTGATCCACTGAGCGCGAGGTGGAGCCTGGATATTCAGCAGCTTTTCCACTGCCAAAGCATAGGCTTGTTCATTGCACATCATTGACACGTAGTCCAGCCTGTCAAAGTACGGGAGGGCCTATGGAGGGGACAGAATGACAACTTTCTCTCCATCACCATCATATTAAACAGACAGCCTAGTCTTTAATCCAATGTTACTGTAATCATAATACGAGTGTGTAGCTGTGGTCTAAATCTTGGGCATCTTTATTTAAACACGTGACCAGTCATACCTGCAGGTAGGTCTTGTACTCAATGAGCTTCTCGGTGCCTCGATGCAGCAGACCCACGTGAGGGTCACACTTCTTCACAGACTCACCACTCAGTTCCATCACCAAACGCAGCACGCCGTGGGCTGCAGGGTGCTGAGGCCCGAAGTTTATAGTGAGGTTTGATACCTCCTTCTCTGCTGGAGGATCTTTGTCTGTGAGGACATACGGAAGCATTCTTTACCTGAAACTTTAGCTTTTCCACTAATGGATAAACATTTTAGGATATTCACATTAACTATTACAGGTTGACAGATTGATCGGTTTTGCTGATTATTCGGCACAGATAACTGATTGCTGGAACTATCGGTCATTGGCAAAAATCCACACAATAATTTTTCCAGGTAGCATCCGTTGCAAGAGCAGCTAAGAAGGGTCCTCTAGAGGCAAAATAAAGACAATCGATGACAAATTTTGTTGTGTTATTTGAAGTGTTTTTTTTTAACAGTTTTGGACGTCTCTATTTGTATTTGTTATTTGAAGTGTTACTTTTTGATTCAGTTTAGATGGATGTCTTTTACTTACTTTAATATTTATTATAGTTAATGTATATTAATGCTTATGTATTTATTTCATTAAAAAAGACATTTTCATGGTACAGTCAGTACTGTTTGTTTTTATAATAAAGTTCAGCAATATTGTACTTCGTTTACATCGTTTAATCAGTTATCGGCAGGTACCTCCCAACTTCCATCCATTTTCTACACCTCTTATCCTTACTGGATCGCAGGGAACCTGGAGCCCAAGGCAGGGTACACCCTGGACAGACTACCCAACTTGTTTATCAGTATTGGCCTACTTCTATTAACTCATAGTTCCTCCACAGCACATGCACTAAAAAAACAATTCCATGCCTAGTTACTAAAGATGTATATTTTTTTAACTCAGCAAGAACCTTAAAAGGATGAATATTGTGAAATATTCACAACCGAATTAAAGCACTATTATTTGTTAACAAATATTGCATTTAAATGTATCCATCGTTATAATAAAGGGTAAAAGAGTCAGAAAAGAAAAATGTACGAACCGTTCCATGGTGGTGGAATCCAATTCTTGGTGATGGCAGAGGGGTACATGACTGCACCCGCATACTGCTCAGCCCACTCCACATCGGGCTGCCACTGCTTCTGCCTACGAGGAACAAACATACATCTGTTTGTGTTCTTGGAAATGTATAAATAACCCAGAAAGAAACATGCACTTATACTCGGATACTTATATCGGACACATCATACTAATTTCTTTTGCCAAGTCTGACATGCAAAAAGTCAGAGGTGTAATGATGTGCAATAATATTCAATCCAGTATGTGTTGAATCAGTCAACGTCACACGCATAAAACATCAGCTGATCGGATCAGAAAACATCATGCCCAAATCCAAGACCAATATAGCTTCTAAAGAAGGTAACAATAAAAATACTCAGCAGTGGGTCAGAGCACGCCCGCTAAAAACGTGTAACAAGTCTATTCAGAAACATCCGTTGTAATATTAGTTATCATATACTGTTTAACAAGAGTTTCTCCTTTCTTTTAAATATCAAAATCTTGCCAAAGTGCCAGTTCTATCTTAGATACCGAGTGACAGCACATCTCCTATTACACATGCACGACAGCCTGTAACCTATACTGACCGAAACCAACTACTGTCCGACTGTGAAAACTTGTCCTCACAATACTGTGATACTTGCTTGCTTTCAATGCTTTCCACAATTTAAACCTGATCATAAAAACTCGGTGAATAGTATTGATCAATATCGGAAGCCAGCTGGTATCTTAGCGCAGGGATGATCCACTACCAAGAATTACCAACGCGCCCTTTGACAAAACAATTATCTAAACTTATCCATCTATTGGATGAAGAACAACGAGACATGCGAGAACCCTGGTGGGAAATAAAACCCAACAGAAACCAGTAGAGAAATTCTAATGGTTTCCATTACAAACACCAGCTAACCAGTAAAACCATTACCAGTCCTTAATGGTCTCCACTAGACAAAACATACCACCAATAGAAGGCACCAAATTACCAGTAGAGACCCACAAGCACCATTACAGAATCTATTCAAAGCAATACAATTCCCATTATAACCATTACAAATTCTAGGGGGGGGGTCTACTGTTTGTTTGTTTGTTTATTTCAGCAGGGAAACTGTGTGGCATTTACAGGAGAGCAGGTTGTCAGCAGCTAGCAGTTAACCAAATAGCTAACGAACTGTACATTAGGACATTGTCCGTTGAATATATTGATATTGAATCAATTGATATCGAATACAGAAAAACACAATATTTTTGTCAGCCACGTGTATCGCGCGCCATAGCACATATGAACCCAAACACTACAGACTTATTTAAATACAATCTGTAAACCCACAAGCACATCAAAGGCGGCTTACTCTTGTTAAGACAACCGCTCATTTCTGACAGCAAACACTTCATTTCATCGTCTACACAAAAGGATTTACCTGCTCTGAAGCAAAGCGCATGCAGGAGTTAGAACATTTTTGTTTAAAATTGCTGCTGAAGGACGTCCGAGCCGTTTGAGCGACCTCAGCATAGTCGCCGCCATTTTTTCCTCGGCCGACCGACGGGCACCGTTTTCACACAGGCACACAGCGGCTTTATCAACTACACCTACTGCCACCTAACGACGGGAGGAGTTACTACGGACTTTTATTCCTCTCGAAGAGAGGGGTCAGTAAACACTGACTGGATCTTGAGCTAATACTGGGAAAACTGGGCTCCAGGCGGCACATATTCACACCTAGAGCTGAAATAGTATGACTAGTGCACCTACTGGCATGTTTTTTGGGAGTTGGGAGGAAAGTGGAAACTGAAACTCCACACAGGCTACATTTACATGCACATCAAAATCTATATTCAGGTTGCAGCCATATTCCGAATATGATGTTTATATGCATACAGACATCAGATATTTCTGTAGCTATACATGATTGACATTCCTAAATACCTAGTCTACAGCTAAGCACCTGCTAGCACAGATAATTCTGTGAGGACTGAGTGTGAATGTATATCTCCTTTCAGTGGATTTTCTGAATAAGGTGTTTACATGAGCCAAACATTCTGAAGCAATGTTGTAGAGAAGAGTGGGGCAAAATATTTCCAAAATGATGTGAGAGATATAGTAAAAGTGTATAGTTATTAAGTTATTGTTGCTAAATGTGGTTTTACATGTTACTGAATAATAGAATGTACTTATTTTCCCCACCTGGTTTCTGAATGTTGGTTTACGTTTTGGAAAAAATGACTACATATTAAAATCTGTTGTGTTTTGTTGTTGTTGTTGATGTTGTTCTTGCTGTCACCTGAGGTTGTTTGTTTGTTTATAGAAGTTGGTGAGGACCACACAATTATTTAGGCTCTGATAAATAAAAACATAGACTTGAAGGAAGCTGTACTTTCATTTTCCCATGACTATATATTCTGAGAAGGGTAAATACTGCAAGACTGCAAGACTCTTTCTGATAATTGAGTAAAAGAAAGGCCACAGAAACTAGTAAGCAAATCATTTAGACCACAATGCTACTTCGGCTCTGTAGATTAAAACCTGAAGTATATCTCTCTCATGTTCTCTTCTAATAATTTTCTGTAAAATGAAGTATTAAAGCATAGCACTTCTTTTGCTGACTCTAGGTAAAGCTAATAAAGTCCCAGTGCATGATTGTGCATTGTAACATGTCCAACCTGCTCTTAATTCAGACTGATATTTATGGTACACAAAATACACAGGTCACTGTTACTACTAACAACTTGTGTGGCACATTTGTAGCAGGCAAACTATAGAGGCTTGATCACCTACTGTGCAGGTGAAAACTGATGGAGATAACTTCATAAATATACAAATGCCTCAAAAAACTACTTTGTTACTCCCACACACACTAGACAGGACAAGACCGTGAGTATCGCCTTCTATAAAACTATCACTCTCGATAAAAAAATAAACGAATAAATACAACAAAATAAAATCTACAACATATCCTACACACTTTATTAGACATATTTTAGCAAACATATTTGACATATATTCGACATATTTTAGCAAAAAAATAAAAAAAATTTAAACCAATAGCCGTTCAGTTTTTGAGCTTGCCTAGGTTGTCGGTCTTTCTTTTTGTTAAATATGGAAAATAAATCTGAGGACTATGATTCATGAGTGTGGGCTAATTTTTTTATTTATATATTTTTTTAATGTATAATCTTGTTGATAATTTTTGTAAAACAAAAGGTTATATTGATAATGCATTATGCTAATTAAAATTGCTGCTAAATCTAGCTCATAGCTGACTGACAGCTGGCAGTGAACTCCTGCTAAGGTACTTTATGGAAATTTTGCGGCTAATTTACCGTGAAGTAACATGTTTAAATTCATATAAATACAGGGGCATGGCTGTAATATTATACCTTTGCATTGTCAACAGTCAAAATTCAAAAGCAATGTTTAGTATGTGGGGTTTAAAAAAAAAAACTTTTTTTCTAAGACAATTTAGCTCAGTAACTTGATGAATAAGTAAATAACAATGGAGACATAAGCATCTGGTTTTCATGATGATTTCAAAGCTGAATCTTTGGTCACAATTGGAACAACTGGACACTACACTAATATCACATGGTGAATATTTAAACAGTTTAGAACATGTTCAATGTCTTGAACATGGAATAATAACATAGACTCATGCCACTAAGCATGACAAAGCGTTTGACATTTAAGAGAAACAGTGGCCTTAAATGATTTTTTTCTCTGCCTCTATCACTGTGTTGTGGGGTTGGCTTAATCTTCAAAACGGACATGCACATACCACAACTTCCCCTCGTATGCCTCTCATGCTCTGCTCAAGTCAGTTTCCTGAAAGCTAGCTGTCCATTGACGCAGTGTGGTTCTGTTTCTCTGTAAGGCGTAAGTTTGAGTTATGACGAATCCTGGATTCACATTGCTTTGTCTCATTCCGTTTTTGATGACCATTGGCCAAGCTGGTAAGTAATGTAACTCTAATCTAATATAATCTAATGTAAGATTATATCACAGGATCTATATTTTACCTCTTTGTTATGTATTATATGAGTATCAGAAGGGAACTGGTCAACTGTCTCATAGCTAGACAACAGGTAACATATACAGACCATATATATATATAAAACTTCCTTAATGGACTTACTACTTAACCAATAGATTTTTTTTCTACTGATTTCAAGAATTGATGAATCAGTCTCAACCCACACAAACTTAACTCAAGCTTGAAGTAATTTCCTTGTTCACAGAAATTGATGTCTTCCGGTACTAAAATATCATTGATCAAAAAATGTCTCTTTATTTATTTTTATTATTTTTTTTGTTTACATTAGCTATAGAACAGTTTTAACCATTCAGTCTTCTGATGATTAAATATAAACAAAAACAGAGAGAGTTGCCAATGTTGGCATAAAGCCAGTGGAAAAAGTTTCTATCCCAATCACAGTCATACACTTTTAGACACCAGAAAAGAAAGAAATAACTCAACACGGATTTTATAATATTTAATTCACAAATACATCATTGTGTAGTGCATTTCCACTGTTTTAAAACATCATGAAGCAGACTTTGTTTTAGAATAGAGTAAGTTTGTTGTACATACATATTAACATTATCGAGCTGTTTAAGCTCGTCAAATGTGGCATTAATTCGAATAGTTAATACCCTAATAACCCTGATGAATGTTATATAAATATTTCCGCATCTGGGTGTTAATGAAAGGCTGTTGATCAAAAGAGTTACATTTTCTTATTCTATTGGCAGATCATTTAGCTTCTTTCTAGAAATAAATGCTTAAAATTAGAAAAGAAATATATGCCAATAGAACAAGACTATTTGAAGCTTGAATTTAGTCAAATAAATGTGTAGAAATATGTTTAATATTAGTTAATCTTAAGTATAAATAGGAAGTACGAAATAAATAGGACTATATTCAAGATATTTTCACTTGCTATTGTGTCATTTTCCTGCAGTGAGGGATAAGTAGTCCAAAATGGCAAACTATTAAGCTTTTAATGTACTTAACAACAAATCATTGGTCAGGAAATTTGTGAGAATGAAACAAATAGATAGTATTAGAAATAGTAAATTAGTATGGCATAGCTTTTCCCTTTGATTTCTTTAAATGTATAAGCTTTGTTGGTAAACGTGTGGACAGCGTTTTATTTTTATTTTATGAATTCATTTATTTTATTTATTTTATTTTAGCACACCCAGACATGTATTAGTATGAATTGTACATCAAACATTTTAATCATTAACATGATTTTACCTTTGCATACAAGAAGACTATATAAGTGAATTTCTTTCCCTGTTTCTTTTCCCTCAAACAATTCACTGCAGCAAACGTAAACAAGCAAATGGTGGTACAGGATATCTCAGGCGTGCATGTATTTAATTCTTGCTAATTTTCTGACCAATGATTTGTTGTTATTTCCATAAAAGCTTAATATTTTTGCCATTTTGGGCTTGGCCCAATTTTTTGCCCAGGAGTATAGATCATTTTACCATAACAACACATCCCATTGGGTTGTTTATTCCTTAGTTAAACTGTCATTCTGTAACTTACTGTCTTGTCTGTGTTACTCCTTAAACAAGTATTTAAAATGTTTGACTTGCATTGGCTTTATCTTTTTTCATTGGTAGCTATATGCTTCTGTGTTGTTTTTGTCCTGAGAGGCCTTATCGTGATTAAAATAGCCTTTAAGGAAATTCAATGCTGGGAATAATTTATAAACTCTTTGTATCTACTGTACATCCTATATATTTTATTTACAAGTAGAAGATGCTGCTAAATGAGAATTTTTTTTAATATTAGCAGTATTTTCTGTTTTTACAATATATAATTAGACGTTCTTCTGATTATTTTAGACTAAACTATACAGAGATATAAAGGGATAAAATCAAATGAAATGTAAAACATAAAAAATATATATATAATGGTTGTATCGGTGCTCTGGCATGGAGTTCTTATTGCCCTAATACAAACAAATAATAAATGGTCTAACTGTCTGTGGCTGTGTGGATATATATATATATATATATATATATATATATATATATATATATATATATATATATATATATATATAAAACTTATTTAACGTAAGAGCTAAGGTAATCTATATGTAATATATTTTATACACTATCTGCACTATCCAAGGTACAGACTAGATAGATCCTTTAACACAAAATCTATTGTTATGTATCGTATATAAATACATGATACTGATCTTCAGCAAGTAACTGTACAGTTCTAACTGGTTTAGGCTTGAAACTGAGAAAGAAACACGTATCTCAGAGTAATTGGTGTGAACCACAGATTAAAAATACATTGGTCACTTCCACATTTTACAGAACAGAGTTAAGCACTTAACAGCACAAACTCTGTAAATCGCCTTCACGTTATTATACATATTATACACTCCTGGGCAAAAAATGGACCAAAAAATTTTAAGCTTTTAATGGTCATAACAATAAATCATTGGGCAGAAAATTTGTAAGAATTAAACAAATGCACTCCTGAGATATCTTATGCCATCATTTTCGTGTGTATTTTTGCTGCAGTGAACTGTTTGGGGAAAAGAAACAGGGAAATTCATGTATAGTCTTCTTGTATGCAAAGGCCAAAATCATGATTAAATCACGATAATGATTAAAATGTTTGATGTAAAATTCTAACTAATTCATGTCTAATTCATCAAACAATCAATTAATTAATTCATAAAAAAGTTCACGCACAAGGCTTAATCATTTTTTTTCATCAATGGGAAAAGCTATCACATACACACTAAGTTACTTTATTTATTTGTGTTAATTAAAATACTTGGTCCATTTTGAGTTTGGGCCACTTTTTTGCCCAGGAGTGTTCAAATTCAAATTCAAACTTTACTGGTCACACACACACACAATCATACAATATGACGTCCAGTGAAATGCGTTTCATGCCTGTCCAGTGACACACAAACAGAATTTTCATAAAAGAGAATTTACTTGCATAGAAGTAGAAAAAGAAAAATATAATATAAAGGATATAAAAGATAGGCAGAGAAAGTGTGGACAATATGTGGAATAAAGTACAGTTACATGCAATATGTTCAATACAATGCTGTGCAACATCGAGCTGAGGTAGTTGCAGTGAAAAAGATTAAATATGTAAATATACACCAATCAGCCATAACATTAAAATCACCTGCCTAATATTGTGTAGGTCAACATTCCCCAGAGCATCACACTTCCTCTTGGCTTGCCTTCTTTTCATAGTGCATCCTGGTGCCATCTCTTCCCCAGTTAAGCAATGCACATGCAACCGGTCATCCACGTGATGTAAAAGAAAACGTGTTTCATCAGACCAGACCACTTTCTTCCACTGCTCCATGGTCCAATTCTGATGCTTACATGACCATTGTAGGTGCTTCCGGCACTGGAGCTGCAGCTACACAGCTCCATACGCAGCAAGCTGTGATGCACTGTGCGTTCTGACACCTTTCTATCATAGCCAGTTTTAACTTTTTCAGCAATTTTTCTGTGGGATTAGACCAGACAGGCTAACCTTTACTCCCCACACACATAAATGAGCCTTTGGGTGTCCATGACCCTGTCACCGGTTCACCAGTTGTCCTTCCTTGGACCACTTTTGGTAGGTACTAACCACTGCATATTGAGAACACCCCACAAGACTTGTCGTTTTGGAGATGCTCTGACCCAGTCGTCTACCCATGCACAATGTCACAATGTTAAAGAAAAGCATCTAATGATATAGTGAAGTTTTCTTTAAGGAAATGTTAATGTAATATTTATGCAAGAGGTCTCATGTGGTTTGTAATGGTCAATAATTGTTCAACTATGGGAATATCTTCAGGATGGACTTTGTGCTTTTGAGTTTCACAGTAACATACCAGGCTGCTTTTGTTGCCTTATTAATGTCAAGACAGAGATAAAAGAAAGGATGTTGAGAATAACTTTATATCTCTGATCATAAGAAGTAATTTTTTTCACATACAGTACTGTGCAAAAGGCACATGCAAAGATATGCTATAGAGCAAAGATGCCTTCAAAAATAATTCAAATATTTTTTTCTTCATTAAAAAAATATTATAAAGAGCTGTAAACTGTAACAAATGAAACTAAGTCAATATATGTTGTGACGACCATTTGCTTAAAAAAAAGTAATCTCAGTTACAATTAGTGCAGTTTTATAAGTAAATTAGCTGGTAAGTTTTACTGAGCATCTTGTAGAACCAGCCACAGTTCTTCGAAGACTTTGATTGTTGCTGCCCCCGCCACCCCCCCCCCCTTTTTGTAGCAAAATCCAGCAGCTTGTCTTCATGTCTTTGTCTGAAAAGTGGTCTCTTACATAATATATTTCTTTACTGACATAAATTTTTCTTTTTACATTTAATTTTGTGCTGGAAAACTAATGTTGGGAAATCTAAATAGTTTTGTGCTGACTCGATCGTCAGTCGTAAAATAAAAAACTAAATTTGTACTAAAAGAAAAAATAGGATGCCTAAGACTTTTAAGGTAACTTTTAAGATAAACGGATAGCAAGTATGACATGTTTTTTAATAAATGAAATTGTGTTGGTAAACTGCTGTGGTAGGAGAAGAGGAAAACAATTCAGGCTGCATCACAGCACACCGTTGGCATGAAGCAGACTGTTGTTTCCTATGGTTTACATATCTATTAACAAAACTAATAGGAAGAAGAAAAAATAAAACCTTAAGAAGCTCTTAATAGGATCACATGAAAATTTCTCATTGAGGGTGATGACAAGCATAAGTTGATCTTTAATACTGAAATCTATTTATTTCCTTGCGAAAGCTGCTATGGATGAAGCGAACGTCTGCTATATCTTGGATGGTGTTCTGTTCATCTACGGACTTGTCCTAACTATCCTTTACTGCAGAATGAAGGTACACAACTTTTTTTATTATTACTTTGTGTCATCATTGTGTTTGATTTGGTTTTGATGGGAATTTTACATATTTATCGGCAAATATTTTCACAGAAATGTTTTTTTAATCAGCATTAATTTAAAAAAGGATTAATTAGCACATAGTAGCAGCTACTAAAAAAGTTTAATTTTTCAAACGATTGCATATAATGCACAAGCAAAATACATAACCTCAACCACATCTCTTATGCATTTTTTTTTATTTGTTTTCAAACAAACAGATACAGCAGGAACTAGCAAAAAAACAGGCTTCTGCAAAGGTAACACACACACACACTTGCCATACTATTCCTGCGAGGACCTTTCACTGACATATTAATAATGCAGCAAAATGAATGCCTTACCAACACCAAAATCAAACTCTGACCCTGACCTCAGTAACAAAAAGAAAACATTTTGGGACTTTTATTAATTAATTTATTATTATTATTATTATTATTATTAAATCACACACACAATTATTACAACCAACAATACTAATTATATAATAATTACATCAATAATAATTACATATGGATGGTACAATGTTACATAATTGACTAGCTTTTTTGTGACTTAACTTATAATTTTAGAATATTGAGATAATGTAGCCTTTATTTGAAATCTTTATGTGTGTGTGGGGGGTGGGGGGTTAAGATTTCTATCTGCCATAAAGTGTTCTACTTGTACTTGATCTACTTGGAAATGTACTACATAGTTCTACACAGAAGTTCTACCCCTGGAGACAAAACAAGAACTCCATTAGAGTGCTAGATTGAATGTAGGGTTCTAGATAATAATCTGATATCAATAGTTAGAAAACTATTTTATATTTGCACCAAGGTTTGACTTTATGGTTAACACTCAACATTCTTGATAAAACCAGTATGCGCTACCTCAGCTAATATTCGCAGCAGACATATAAGTGTGCTGTGGTTTTTGTGGAAGTTAGCTGAAGAAGGGTGTGCTATCTACAAAACTTTTTCTTTTTTACTAACGCTTGTCCTGTCCACTCCCCTTCCTTTTATTCTTCTAACTTCCTCATATTTTGTTCTGTGTATGGTGCAAGCACTTTTCACACGACACGTGTAGAACTTGATGGGTAGTCTAGAGTGACTTGTTAGTTATGCTTCATATCAAAAATTATTCAAAGTGTGGGTTTATAAATGAGTTGAATAAAACATGTCAGCTGTCTCAAGTAGCCTCTGTTTTCAATTTGTTATTTTTGTTGTTCTTTTCAATCTTGTAGAAGGAAGCATCAGAGGGAGTCTATGAAGTAAGTTTTGCCACTCATTACAACCAGAAATGATAATTTATACTCTATGGTTTAGTACTTTCTATTTCTCAGCATGCCTGAGTATACTCAGGGCTTGAGATTGAACTCAATTAACTTAGAAAAAGTTGACATGGGTGTGTAGGAGCTGTGAAATTACTTTACCAACCTCTTTCTGTAACTCTCTCAGGGACTTTCACATCGTACTCAAGATACCTATGAGGCCATAAACTTGAAGAAGACCAAATCATAAGATGAACATAGTGGGAGAAAAAAGAATCTGATTGCCTTATTTGTCTCTTCTTAGCTTTTTTTGTTGTCTTATTCCTGTTGACTAATGTACAAACTAAGCAATGGTCTTTGAATAGAAGTGCACTGTAATGCTAGAAACAATGCTAGACTTCTATCTAATTTTACTAAAAAGCTTATAATAATTGTAAATTTTTTAATGTCTTCATATTTTTGGAAAGTATATATGTATTTGAAGCGTACAAGTAGTAAACAATTTGATGAGGAAAGTAAAGTTAGAAAAGTAGCATCATAGAAAGTAATATTAAAAGCTATTGGGATAATGGAGAAATTAACACTTTTGTTCTATGAACAAAATGCCATTAATGCTGAATAATTGTACATTTATTTACTTAATGTCTTACTTCTCTCTTTTATTTCCCATGTATACACACTTTTCAGAAGTTTTGGCTAATTTTGTATAATTGGTAAATTGCTAAAAATATTTGCCTACTTGTGGTGTTTCTCTTCTGCAAAAGATGTATGACATGTCTCTGGCTACTATAGCAACAACCATTCCTCCAACCACAGTGATGATTAACTTCCTGTGTCTGATCATGTTGGTTGTGTGACAGAAATGATGTACAGTTACAACAGGACTTCAGCGCTGAGTATATAAATGAATATTGTTCTATTTCTGTGCTCTTGATTTAAATGTTCATGCAGTTTTGACATCAAGCACCAGAGAGCAGCATGTATGCGCATGTTTCTCTGTGAACAGGTCTCCACCACTGAATGTTTGGGTTCTCTGTTATTTATAATTTTGTATTTTATCATCTGTATAATTCTCTGGATTGTATTTTTGTATTATTCTCTTGCTTCATTTCTTTCTGTAAAACACCTGAGCCTGTTTGTTATAAGCCATTAACAACCATACCTTTATTTTTATATAAACTCAAACTTGCTGTATTACTATGACCTCTGGTGTCAAATAACTGTCTTGAAGAATCTAGTAACCATTTCTACTGAAACAAAGTTGAGACTTCAGCTTCACTGTATATGTATCAATAGTATTTTTCTTTTCTTTTCTTACACACTCAGCCATGGAGGATAAAATGAGAGAAGGAATGTTGCAAGGCATGATATTCACTGCCTATGGGACACCAAGTGACTTTATGAGAAATGAACATGTTGAAGCTGGACAATTTGGCAGTCTAATTTGTATTAACTAGCTATTATAGACCACAGCATACCTGACTGTCATAAAATATTTTATTTCATGTCCACTGATAAGCTACTTTCTTATTACAGAACATCTCTAACCTAGACTACGTCAAAAAAACTAATCACAATTCTAAACTATATAATCATAATCGTAAATAACAGGTCTATATGATGAGCATAAATAATAGTTTGGGTGCCACATAAAATCCAGAAGAAGGGTGTGGGTGGCATGGTGGTTGAAAGTAGTGTTGATGCCTCATTGAGTCAGGATGCAGAGTTGGATTTAAAAGAAATCATGCAGGTCAAGTGAGACCTACCACATGTCCGAGCAGACGTAATGCCTTTTTCTGAAGCGCTATGAAAGTGTCATAACATCTATCATGAAACATGAAATAAAACATGCTAACTAAGAAAACTTAAGCAAACATTAGCATTAGCATTAGTAGCTGAAGATAATTACCCGCAATGGCAACATTACACTGCTATACAATTGAACATAAACTGTCATGATAAATGTTTATGTTTAAGGGACAGAGAAATTAATTTCAGTTCCTAATTATAAGAAAAACTTTTTTCTTTAGGAACTTCCTCAAGAAAAGTGAAACTGTCAAAACAAACCAGTGTAAAGAGTGCATCTAGTATCCAAATACAAAGTCAAGGTGCACTGGAAGGAGAAAAAATCAAGCCAGGAAAATCTTCTTATCCCACTGTTGACAGAGCAAAGATTCCAAAACCAAGTTTTTTTTTTTAACTACAACCAGTCCATATGCGTGCCTGATTTTGGAATCTTTTATCTGAAAACAAAAACATATTTGAAGGCTGATTTTACTTCTTTATTTTCTTTTTTGTTTTAGAACACACCACAGTATAATCCTGATCTGGCTTCTGATCAATACTGATTTTGCTTTCTTATTAACAAAGTTTTATAAATATGTATGACATTATGATAAAAATTTTAATTTGTAGGTGTAAAAGAGCTCTTGAGAATCTCTTCTGAGAATTTGAGTTGAAGCCTAAGAAATGGCCGTTATTAAAATAATATAGGTGAGTTATTATGAAAAGCTTTCTAACAATCATGTTAGAAATTGCCTTGACTGTTAAGAGAATGCATTGTGGTTTACCACAGCAGGCCGCAACCTGTTAGAACCTGTTTGAAGACAAATAACTTTTATTCCAGTGAACACAATGATGCAGATCACATTAATGAGAATGATGCAGCCTTTGTGGTAAGCACCCAGGTCAAACCCAAAATCTTGAAAAACATCTCTATATGCTAATATTGTGGCCAAACTTGTTACTATCTGTTTTCATGTCAATTACAGTGGTAGAGCAGAGAATACTGGTCCTGCATGGTTTGATCCATGGTTTGGTCTTGTGTTTTCCCTGAATCTGTATGGGTTTCTGGGTTTTTTCTAACCTCAGTAGGTTGTTGGCTAATCTAAATTGCCCTTAGGTCTGTACAAGATTACAAATAAGTGTGAGCATTTCTGTATACTTAATTTTCCAAGAAGGGCTCTTCCTGAAGATGAATAAATGAATGAGCATACTGCAGGCTAATAATGGCTCCCTGTTGTGTTTGTAAGGATATAATAATAATAATAATAATAATAATAATAATAATAATAATAATAATAATAATAATAATTCCTTAGATATTCCGTATATAGTGCTTCTCTATTCACTCAGATAGCTTTACATTGTATTTGGGGTGGGGGGGTCTCCTCAACCCCCACCAAAGTGTAACACCTACACCTGGATGATGCAACGGCAGCATAGTGCACCAGAATGCCTACCACACACCAGCTATTGGTGGAGAGGAGAGGAGAGGAAAGTGAAGTAGCCAGTTCAAAGATGGAGATTATTAGAGGGCCATAATAGATAAGGGAAATTCCCCAATGGGGGATTTTCACCAGGATACCGGGGTTATTGGAGAAGTGTCATGTAATTTTTAATGACCATAGAGAGTGAGGACCTCGATTTTAACGTCTCATCCAAAAGTAAGTGCTGTTTTTACAGTATAGAGTCCCCTTCACTACACTGAGACATTAGGACCAGCAAGGTGAGCACCCCCTGCTGGCTAATACCCTGCTAATACCACTTCCAACAACAACCTTAGTTGTCCCCAGGAGGCCTCACAGCCAGGTTCTGGTCAGGCTCAACCCTGTTTAGCTTCACGGTGAAACCAGGTGAGAGCTGCAGGGTGATATAGAGCTGGCATCTTGCGGATTTTGAGTTTTCCATACTCATGGGTTAAACTCAGTAACTGATTTCAAAGTAAGGTTCAAATGTTTGCTATGACTGTCAAGTGGTCTCTGATTGTCACTTTGTGGTGACAGGCTGTGGTGTAATGGTGACTTAATGGACCTATCGAACTTCTGAGATATTAGCTGTAATATGTCATTATACTCTGTTCCAACTATCTCAGAAATGAGAAGTAGGAACTTGGAATTACTTCATTTTTGTACTTCATGCATTTGAGCTACAAAGTGTACAAACCCATTGATGCCTACATTTTTGTCTTTTGTTAGCAATTAGCTAGCCAGTTAACTTTGACGGTTGATGTATATTTTCCTCGTCAAACTATATAATAAATGTTTTAGATTTAATAAATAGATTTAACAAGCTAATGCTTGTAAGTTTGCTTTGATTGAAAGAAAATACTTGTATATACAGCATAACACATTTAAAGGTAATAAGTGCTACTTTGTTCACTGTTCATGTTGTGAGCAGCCATGTAGATTTGATATCCTCGAGGAACTCAGAGCTCAGGAGACCATCCTGAGTTCCTGAGCTCTGACCAGACCACTAATTAGTTTTTAGTATATAGTATCAATATCATCTAATAACATTGTAATGAGTTCAAATAAGGCAGTGCTACTGCCCCACAGCTCCAGGGACCCTGGTTTGAGCCAGGTTCCTCTCTTTGCACAGTCTGTGTATGTTCTTCCTGTATCCATGTGGGTTCCTCTTTCATTCTCTGGTTTTTATGTTAGGGCTTGGCTAAGATCAATCAGCCACAGCTGGTGAATGAATGAATGAATGAATGTATGTACAAAACAATAAAAACCCTCACAAAACTGGCAATAGTTTTAATGGGCTTAGTGGTTAGAACGTTTGCCTCGCACCTCCAGGGTTGGGAGTTTGATTCTCTCCTACTCCCTGTGTGCGCAGAGTGTACATGTTCTCCCCGTGCTTCGGGAGTTTCCTCTGTGTACTACGGTTTCCTCCTCCAGTGCAAAGAGGCTGATTGGCATCTCTAAATTATCTGTAGCGTGTGAATGGGTGTGTGCGTGGGTGTGCGATTGTGCCCTGTTATGGGTTGGCACCTCGTCCAGGGTGTCCCTTGCCATGTGCCCTGAGTTCCCTGGGATAGGCTCCAGGTTCTTCACGACCCTGTGTGGGACAAACGGTAGAGAAATGGATGGATGGTTTGTAATAGTACTAGTATTACTAGTGGAAACCATGAGAATTTCTGTGATGGTTTCTTTTCTTTTCAGCAGGGATGGTCAGACTAGACAAATATTTTCTTTAAGGTGCGTAGTCGTGCAGCGATGCTGCTGATAAGTAATAACTGGTAATGCTAGTTGGAGAAATGTAGGGTGTGACACAGCAGAATTCAAAGAAATGCAGAAGTGTGTGTGTGTGTGTGTGTGTGTGTGTGTGTGTGTGTGTGTGTCCCCACACACACGCTGCGAGCTTCATGCGTGTCTCTGAGATCAAGCAAAGTCAGAAAGATGCGTGAATTTCCTCAAGTCCCTCAACCCACTGTGGAAAAAAGCAAAGGGAAGCCCATCGCAGGTCCTGCCCTGCCTACGTCACTGAGGAAACGGGGAAGCCGAGGACTGAAGACGCGATGGACAAGTTTAACAAACTGCAAAAAAGTGAGCGAGAAGCAGCGCAGGAAATGAGGTGAGGACTGCTCCTGTGAGACAGACACCAACAGTGAAGTCCTGTCAGGCTTTATTTCAGCTGTGGTGTGAATTCTGTGTGTAAATAGTAACTGAACGGCGGAGAGGAGGAATCTCGCCGTGTTTTGTTCTGGAGTCTGTAGGCAGTAGGACTGGACATGAGCTGGTCTAGTCCACAGCTAAAATACACTTAAAACACTACTCGTGGTTTTGGAAATGGTCGCAAACTTGAACACAGCACACTCTTAAAGAGTTCTTTCGCCGTTCAGGATTGCAGTCCATCTAAAAGTGTGTGGGAGGAATATACCAGTGGAGCTGTCTGATATACATGAGTGTTACACGCTTTGTCACCTCACGTGTCTCATGTGTCTTCTCTGTACAGGTGCAGCATTGGCTTCGTCTATCTGTTCTCCTACTATTTACTCCAGTTCTGTGGACACACGTGGATCTTTTCCAACATGACAGCCAGATTTCTTTCTTTTGGATTGGGTAAGCTGCAGATGTGGGCTAAATAAATACAGACAAGGAGGACAGGAGTAGTGGAGATTGTCCAGTCTGGTGTCTAATGCATCTTAGAGGCATGTAGTTTGTTCATGTAGTGAGCTGGCATGGGGAAACAACAGTAAACGTGCAGTGCATTTCCCTATTAAGTGTTACTGCATTACTGCATAGCAATACTTCCTTAGGAAACATACTAAGAGAAACAGTACGCTTACACTGCTTATCTACTTCTCTCCAGAGCATGTATGCAACCGGCAGTGGGTTGGCAAGCTCCAACCATTGGTTTACACACAACACTGTTATCGGGGCGCTTTCGAAATATTGTGACATCCATTGTTTCATCCAGTAGGTAGGAAAGACATAGCTGGAAGTATGATTTCATGATTGCAGTACCATTTAGCTCTTGTATCTCTACATATAATAATAATAATAATAATAATAATAATAATAATAATAATAATAATAATAATGTGTTGACCCATCTCCCAGTAGAAACCATGACTGAAATTCCAATGGTTTCCACTACAAACGTCATTACATACCATCAGCTAACCATTACTGGTCCTTAATGTAGCCACTAGACCAGGGGTGTCCTGTCTTATCCGCAAAGGGCCGTTGTGGGTGCAGGTTTTCACCCACACTGCAGGTTTTCACCCACACTGGCCCTTTGTGGATAAGATTGGACACCCCTGCACTAGACGTATCATTCCACCAATAGAAGGCAACAAATTACCAGTAGACACCCACATGGATCATTCCCATTATAACCATTAACACCATTACAAATTCTATTAAATTCGCAAATACAAAACATGTGGTTAACATAGACCGATCACAAATCAGTGAAGATAGAGTAAACTTTCCTTCACAACATCCTACATGCATATTTCTGATAAATAGCTTAAACATGAATAAAAAAAAAAAACTATTTAAAATTTATTTGACCTACCTTTACTTCACGTATATAATATCAGCGGTGCACAAATGATACCTTAATCACGGAATCACCCAGAGAGTATACACTCTATGGTCGAAAGTTTGTGGACACCTGACCACCACACCTATGTGTGCTTCTTCCCCAAAGTGTTAATACAAAGTTGGGAGAATTACAATTTCCCTTCACTGGAACTAAGAGGCCCAAACTTGTTCCAGCATGACAATGCACCTGTGCACAAAGCGAGCTACTTGGTTACTGCCATTATTAAGTTCAGTATTAATTATTTAGTGCAACCCTGATCTCATCAGAGCATAACACATTTTGCCACATGGTTTGGGGTGAGTTATGTGGTATTGGATGTTTTTTTTTTGTTTTTTTTTCTAAGAAAGAGCTTCCGTCTTATCCACCCTACCCCCTATAGCCCAGACGTGAAGAATACGAGAAATTGTCAACACAAGCATGGAGGGACCAATACCAGATATTCCTGCAGGTCCTTTAATGTTGCTGTAGGTCTTAGCAGTGTCCTTGAAAAGGTTTCTTGTTGTCCTTTTTTAAACTGTTGGTGGTCATTTTCCACACTTATTGATGATGGCCTTCACGGTTTTCCATGGTGCATCTAATGTTGGGATCTAATGTCTTTTGGACCCTACTCATGCTTTGAGCCCTACATGCTTTGTAAGCTCTTTGCTTCAGAAGTCAGATGGAGCCAAGGTGATGTAAAGAAAAATCTGCATAAACAGCTGATCTTTAGTTTGGATTAATAAGAATCATTGTATTGAGACAGGTGTATTATAATTACTTTTGAGCATGAATCTGAATGTGACTGTTTAATCCTCAGCACAGTCACATTCCCCATTATAAACAAGGTTCTTATAAGTTTTTTATTTCTCTCTTTCCCCTTAAACATATATTAGTTTTCACTTTATTTTTATAGACTGCAACTACCCATTAAAGGTGGAAAAAGTTATTTTTATCCATTGAACATCAGCATTTGCACAGTCCCAAGACGGCTCTATGGCTATCCTCAAATAGAAAACATATGTATATATAGTCTGTATAGAAAGCTAAACATACCTAAACAAAGCTAAACATAGATAAACATTAAATTAAGTTAAACATTAAATTACATATAATTAAAAGGAATATTTTGTGTGCGTATGGTGGCTTAGTGGTTAGCACGTTCGCCTCACACCTCTGGGGTTCGAGTCCCGCCGGGGCCATGTGTGTGTGGAGTTTGCATGTTCTCCCCGTGTTGCGGGGGTTTCCTCCGAGTACTCCGGTTTCCTCCCCCAGTCCAAAAACATGCCTGGTAGGCTGATTAGTGTGTCTGAAGTGTCCATAGTGTATGAATGGGTTTGTGTGAGTGTGTGATTGTGCCCTGCGATGGACTGGCACCCTGTCCAGGGTGTACCCCGCTGTGTAACCGATGCTCCCTGGGATTGGCTCTAGGTTCCCCCGCGACCCTGAAGGAGTATGCAGTAGAAGATGGATGGATGGATGGAAGATTGTGTATTTTATTTTAATATTTTTATTAAAATAAAAATATTTTAATAGTAACATATCAGCCTATGTTTAATGCTCTAATCTTGCTGTACTCCTTTATCATGTCATTTAGATGCTTTAGCTGGCACATTTTATTTTGTGGGCGTGATGATGAGCCTGTGCCTGCTCTTGTCAGTTCTGGAGCTTTTCCACATTGCAGATGGAATAGAAGAGAGCCAACTCCTTCCTCGGCTTGTCCAGGTAATGCTGACATTATAGATACCTTATAGCTTCCAGATCAACCAGTGTCCCTATTGAAGTAGAAGCCTTTCTTTGATTTCTACACATTGTGTTACTTTGTTAAGTGTGGATTACTTTCCCCTCTATTCTTCAGGTGATTGAGAGAAATTTCCTTTTATTACTAATCATCAGTCAAGAGGAGTTTCAGAGTAAAACAGTAGTGTGTGTGCTGTTTTATCTGTGGAACACTTTACACCTGATAAGGTATGGATCTTACACTTACACACATCAGTGAAACACAAAGAATGATATTCTAAAATGATATTCTAAAACTGTTTGACCGGTTCAGGCAATTAAGTATAAAGCACATGTGCATGCTAAATGTGAAATGCAGAGTCTGTTTCCATGAAATGTTAAGTTCTTCTGTTTGATGTGTTACAAAATGCATTGTACGCAACCATTTAGAAGCACACAAGGAGGAAAGGCTGTTTGTGAAAGGCTGTTCTGTCTTACAGATACCCATATCAACTGATGTGTCTCATTAGCACACCCTCATTCAATATGCTGTGGGTACGCTACACCATCGCCATCCCTGTCTACATATTGTCTGTGATCACAGAAGGTACAACATGAGCAGACATGAGAAACAAAAGACAGTTGCATCTCAAAAAATGTTATATTGTGGAAAAGTTTTTTTTAATAATTAAAAAAGTGGAACTTTCATATATTCTAGATTTATTACACAAAGTGAAATATTTCAAGCCTTTCCTTGTTTTAATCTTGATGATTACGGCTTATAGCTCATGGAAATGAGATACTGGAAAATTCCAGTATCTCAAAAATATTATAATATAGAAATTTATGATACCGCAATGTTGACATGAGAAGAGCTCTAATCAGATAATTAACTCAAAACAGCTTTTTAGTAAACACCACTGATCAGTGGCCCATAGTCCTCTTTTCTGATAAAATTAATTTTGCATTTCATTTGGAAATCAAAGTCCCAGAGTCTGGAGGAATATTGGAGAGGCACAGAAAAGTCCAGTGTGAAGTTTCCACGGTCAGTGACGATTTGGGGTGCCGTGTATCCTGCTGGTGTTGGTCCACTGTGTTTTCTCAAGTCGAGAGTCAATGCAGCATCTACCAGGAGATTTTAGAGCACTTCATGCTTCCATCTGCTGACGAGCTTTATGGAGATGATTTCCTTTTCTACCAGGACTTGTCACCTGTCCACAGTGCCAAAACTACTAGTAACTGGTGACCGTGGTATTACAGTGCTTGATTGTCCAGCCAACCTTCCTGACCTGAACCCCATAGAGAATCTAAGAGAGACACCAGACCCAACAATACAGACGAGCTGAAGGCCGCTATCTGAGCAACCTGGGCTTCCAGAATACCTCAGCAGTGCCACAGGCTGATTGCCTCCATGCCACACTGCATTGATGCAGTAATTCCTGCAAAAGGAGCTCTGACCAAGTATTGAGTGGATAAATTAACATACTTTTCAGAAGGTCGACATTTCTGTATTATAAATTATTTATTCTAATATTTTGAGATACTGGATTTTTGATTTCCATGAGCTGTAAACCGAAATTTTCAAGATTAACACAAAAAAAAAGGCTTGAAATATTTCACTTTATCTGGAATTAATCTAGAATATATGAAAGTTCCACTTTTTGAATTAAATTACAGAAAAGAATGAACTTTTCCACAATATTCAAAATTTTTTGAGATGCACCTGTATAATGGTACTGAAATTTGGGGTTGGGAGACTAACAATAATAACTGTTATGGGTTTTTTAGCACTTATAGATATTGCACTGCAATTATGTAACAGATTCATATGGCAAGAACAAAAAAATATTAAAATACAAGGAGAGGAAGAATACCGGAGATAAAAGATTGTTAGGAAAATCTGATTCTGCCTTATTCCTTTTTTTATTCTTCATTTTCTATTGATGATCGGAGTGATGTAGGATACAGCAAGACAGTGCAACAATTAAAAAGTTCATTAAACGTTCAATTATAGAAGACAGGTAGCCAGGGAAACACTTTGCAGTAGTCTAATATTTTTGTCAGAAAATCATGCCTTAGTCGGTTTTCAGCCTTCAGTGGCAAGGAGTCAAGATAGGTCACTATGTTTTCCTTTGTACTTCACTTCAAATAATAAATGTCACCTCTGTGCATCTGTGGAAAATCTAGACACGCACGAGTTAATCTCATGTTAGAAAAATAGCAGATAGCTGACAGACCAGGTGCTCTTATATGCTTTAAGATGAATAGACAATAAGCTGGAATTTCAAGGGGTTAAATATACCATGCAAAATCTGAGCTGGAAAATGAAGCCAGAGCAAAAAATTACGATGAGTGAGTTATGTGGACTTAAGCATAAACATTTACAAAGTCCTGATTACTGACCATGTGGATGGTATAAACACAAACCAGGCCATTGTTTAATTAAATAGCTGCTAAGGGTTGCACAAAGTGCACATGGTTAGGAAACATATTTGAGCAAGCAGGAAGCCATGTGGTGCAGAAGCCTGAGGGAGAGTGTTGGCTGAGACAGCCAAGTGTGTGCATGTTGTTTCATGTTGATAACAAACCATTCCAGCTGCACCACAGCCAAATGACTAACATTTCTAAAATGTCTAAAGTATAGAACTGAACACACATTCTACAAGCACACTCAAACACTTACTTTTGTAAATTTGTCAGTATTTTCAGTTGATGTCAGTCAAGAAATCTAATTCCTTGATAATTTTTTTTTAAGGAATCAGTATTTTACAGGCATTGCCATATTACGAGTCGGAAGGCACTTATTCTGTGCAGCTGAAAACACCCGTCTCTGTCTATGTACATTTTCCATACCTGCTAATGGCTTACCTCCCTCTGTTGGCAGCAGGTGAGAAACTCAGTGCTATATATTATTAACACTAATGAATAAATAAGACTGTTAAACTGTCTAAATATATGCCTTTAAATTTCTGTTCTGAAGGTTCTGGCTTAACAGTACGAAGCTTACTCAAAGAAAGGAGTCAGTCTCTTGACAACTGGAATAAGAAGAGGAAAATTGGCTAACTGAAGAGGAAATTGAGGACACTTCTCCACGATTACTGCGCAGAATAATGTAACTTTTTTTTTTCTTGAAGTGAAAAGGACATGATTCCAAAATACCCATCGGCATTCACATATTTCTGGCAATTAAGACAAAGAAGATATGGCATACCTACAGATATACAACGTGGCACTTGAAATGGTAAATGGTCTGCACTTATATAACGCTTTTTTAACCTTAGTGGTTCCACACAGTAGCAGAGAAATGGAAACGTAATAAGACTGAATGCGGCACATTTTCATAGTAACAATCGAAATGATGTCAGTTTGGCACTGGTATATTATGGTAATACATTCAAACTGATGTAACAGTGTCTTTCCAAAAGCATGCTAATAATTTTCAGGCCAATGTGAAACATGGAAGTGCTTTGCTGTTTTACTGTATGGAACATTACCGTTTCAGGTTTTAATCTTGATCATTTCTCTTAAGTGTCCGCATTTTTTTTTTTGACAGACATGTAGACAAGGACTTATAAAATCTAATTGAAGGTCCTCCAGTGGAGGACATCCATATATGCATATTGTGTATCCCGCGTGATACAGGTACTTTTATAAACCATTCCTTTGGAAGATCACCAGCCATACGCTCTTGTCCACACAGTCTTCTTCTTGAACTCTGGGGTAGACTTCAATGCTAGTAACGCCGCTGTGGACACAGGAAAAGAGATGTTAAATGTTATAATGTTCATATTCTTTAATATGAAACAACATTTCATAATAAAGAATATTAATATAACAGTCTTTGGCATCCTGGACACAAAGTCTGCAAAATGTGCTGTCCACAAAAAAAGTCTGCTGTGGCTTTTAGCCACAGAGGTCAGACATTGGCCATCAGATTTGAAAGTGTTGCTACAGTGTCTCACCTCTGGCTATCTGCGATAAAGATTCGTCAGGAGCTTCGGTTAGGCTGAAGAGCCAGTCAATGAACTGAGAGAAAACCGATGACAGACATGAATCATTTCTACAATCCACAATTTATATAGATGCAACACAAAATACATAAGAACCAAATAAAAATTCTTTAGAATGTCTAAATCTAATTTAATTACTTTTGACTATTTTTATGTAAATTAAACTGATGTTGAATTTTTGACTGGTCACTCGGAAGGTGTCTACAGCAGCTCTACAGTAGTTCTGTACACAAAGTGTAATATCAGCTAACTCAAAGGACCTTGAACGACAGATGCTCCACATAATCTATAATTATAATAAGTAGATTAATAAACGTTACTTTAAAAGGAAAAAAACATCTAGTCGTGATTTCTGTGAAGATTTGTAAGGAGATATTTGTTTAATGGTAGAAGTCTCCATGGTCAGTGCTTTGAAACAGTCACAAATAAAGCTGTTTCTTTAGGTTTTGTTCCACAGAGAAAGTCTTCAGAACAGATGACGTTGCACTTTCTGGACTGATAGTAACATGACATTTTTTTTTGTCACATCAACTTCACGAGAGAGAGAGAGAGAGGAAAAAAAAAAAAAAACAGAGGCTAGTGAGGTAACTAGGTAACTTTTTACCTGTGATACCTATAAGTGATAACAGGAACTAACGTATTGCGGATGTTCCAAAACGTTAAACGCAACTATAAACTGATAAAAATGTTTATCTGTAGTAAAAAAAAAATCACTGGTGAATTGCTGAGCTATAAGCGGAATCAAACACTTCATCATGTACTCTTTCACGAAAATATAACTCAGGAGTGGTTGCTTTAATGTCGGGCCTCAACACAACAACGCTTCATGGATTATTTTTCTATAACAGCAGGCCCCATCTAGTTTTATTCCTTTCATATATGACGTTATTATTATTAGTAAGATTTTAGTTAATGTTACATTTCTTGAGTCACAATTTCAGTAATCTCTCTTCTTTAGTAAAGATGAATATATGGTCAAATAGTCACTAACATCAACAGACCATACCTTCTGTGACTGGGCCTTCCATGGCTCTTTGGCTAACAGGTGCTTTAGGCTGTATGACACTGCCAGCACACACTGTTTAACTGACTCCTCAGTGGATGCAGTGTTCACATAGAGGTCATGGGGCAAGTCTATGTGCTTGGATGACTTTTGCCATGGAAACCACTGGGCCCGGATGCCAATGAGAAGAGGCATGGGGTGGTCCGCCCATGACACCACTGCAGCTGCAAAAACATCCAGCAGGAAACTGATGCCCTATGCCAGGGGTTGAGAATGTGTTTAGGTTTATCACTAATATATAGATATTAATACATATGATCATACCACAGTCATGAATGAAATTATTGGCACCCCTGGAACTTTTCCAGAAAATGCACCATTTTTCCCAGAGAAGTGTTTCAGTGACAAATGTTTTGGTATACACACGTTTATTACCTTTAAGTGCATTGGAACAGCACAAAAAAGCAGAAGAAAAAAGGCAAATTTGACATTATTTTACACAAAACTCCCAAAATGGACTGGACAAAATCATTGGCACCCTATTAAAACTGTGGGTAAATAATTTCATTTCAAGCATATGATGTTCATTTAAACTCACCTGTGGCAAGTAACAGGTGCTGGCAATATAGAAATGTGTTGTGTTGTGTGCCTGTGTGTGCCACACCAAGCATGGAGAAGAGAAAGAAGAGCCGAGAATTGTCTGAGGACTTAAGAAGCAAAATTGTGGACAAATATCAACAATCTCAAGGTTACAAGTCAATCTCCAGAGATCTTAAAGTTCCTTTGTCCACTGTGCGCAATATAATCAAGAAATTTATAACCCATGGAACTGTGGCAAATCTCCCTGGACGTGGACGGAAGAGAAAAATTGATGAAAGAATGCAACGCAGGATAGTTCGAATGGTGGATAAACAACCTCAGTCAGCTTCCACGCAAATTCAGGCTGTCCTGCAGACTCAGGGTGCATCAGTGTCAACTCGAACCATACGTCATCATCTGAATGAGAAGAAGCGCTATGGCAGGAGACCGAGGAGAACCCCACTTCCGACACAGAGGCATAAAAAGCCAGACTGCATTTTGCAAAATGTACCTGAGTAAGCCTCAATCCTTCTGGGAGAACGTTTTGTGGACAGATGAGACTAAGGTAGAGCTTTTGGCATTCTACTGTTTACAGAAACGGAAAGAGGCCTACAAAGAAAAAAAACTAAAAACAAGGGGGGGGGTATTTTTTTTTTTTTTGTTTTGCTGCCCCCTCCGGCGCGGTGCGTGTGTTAAGTCGTATTTTTTTTTTACAAAGAAAAGACTCAGTGGAAACTGGAGATTATCAAAAGTTGAGGTCAGAGTATATTATCCAACAAATAGTACCGATCCAGATACCAAAAAACACCCATTGAGAGTTGGAGATATCACAAAATTTGTCCGAACTTAATTTGAAAAAAAAAAAAAAAAAAGAGGAAAAAGAGAAGAAGAAAGGGGAAAAGTTTTTTTTTGTTGTGTAAAATTATGTCAAATTTGCCTTTTTTCTTCTGCTTTTTGTGCTGTTCCAATGCACTTAAAGGTAATAAACATGTGTATACCAAAACATTTGTCATTGCAACACTTTTCTGGGAGAAATGGTGCATTTTCTGGAAAAGTTCCATGGGTGCCAATAATTTCATCCATGACTGTATATGAACATAGATGACATTAAATTAAATAAATATGTTTTTATGAATGGATTTAACTAATTCTCCAGTTCAGATCACTGTTACATAGATTAAGGGTATTGCTTGTACTCCATGTACCATATTGCACATTGGATTTTATGTTCCATGTTGCCAACCAAATGTAGGGAAATCAGTAAAATATATTTAAGCACTTGTCTAACCTACTCATACGAGGTCCAATAGCGATGATCAAAAAAAGAACATCGCAAAAGCTGTACTTCTGCTAGTGGTCAGGATTGCATTGTAGTTATTCTTATTATGTACCTTTTTGGCATTATCATATTGTACAGTAGGTGCTCCATACAGCACTTTCCTGATGTGCCCCATCAACTCCAGAAGCCATTCCATTCGTTTGGGCACACCTAAAGGCAAGTGAAAATATAAATGTGAGAACACAGTGTAGAACTCATAGATGATCTTGTACACTAAGGTAACCACTGACTTCCTGTTACTCTTTGTTTTTGTTTTTTGGTCAGAAAGCTACAAATAGCCTGTTTTTTTAAATGTGTATTTATTAATAAAAAAAAAACAGGTTCTATATATTTTTATAAAAAAAGCATCCTAGAGCTTAGAGGTTTTTTTCCATAAGATTCCATGAGAAAAACCTATTCATGTATAGCATCAAATATGATTCCTTTCATACAGCAATCAGTGGATCCTCCATCCACGTCAGCTTTTACAAGAAGGTATTGGTTGCTTGAAATGTACAATGCCACTAGTGAATATAATTTTTTTATGTGGTTTATTTATTACTTTTTATTTACTTTATTTCAATTTTTTTTTTTAAAAAAACAGTTTCTGTTACAACGTTGCTTTGGCAAGAACCAACAGAAACTGAATTCTCTACTGGAGCAACAAACATTATAATGAAACTTTTCAACATTCTCAACAAAAAACTTAAAGGGGATATAAAAGGGTTTTTTTATAAAGGGTAATTTTTTTGTGTAAGGGAGAAGTAAAAAGGAAAGGAAAAAGAAAAGAACAAGAATATTTATAATTTTTTTTTTTTTTTTTATTTGTAAGAAGATAAAGAAGTGTAGGAGGAAGTATTTTTTTTTTTTTTTTTAGCAAAACCTTATTTTAATGGTGATTTATAATATATATATTTTTTTTTTAAAATTTTTTTTTTTTTTTATTTTATTTTTTTTTTTAGAGGTAAAGATAAAAAATTTTTTTTTTAAAGTTTTTTTTTTTAATAAATTTTTTTTTTTTTTTTTTTTTTTTTTTTTATATTTATTATTATTTTTTTTATGTAAAAAAAAGAGTAGTAGTGTTTAAAGTTTAAGGATAGAATAAAGGTGGTCTTCTCCACATTGGCCTGTAGAGGGCAGTACAGCACAATTGATTGAAATTAATTGAAATTAAATGGACTGAATGCCAGAATGTGTACAAGAGTGCAAGATTAAAGTCCACATAAAATTTTGTGCACTAGTGTTCACCAAAATATTGACAAGATTCGCATTAAGAAGATATACAAATTCTAAATTTACAGGCTCTCTCTACAACCTATACAGATAAACAATGTTGATGACATCATTCTGCACTTCTCATCAGATTTTCTGTTTAATCAAATGCTCCCTAGAATCTGAAGTGCACCGCTCCCAACAGGATAAAAATCCATGGTATTAACTGTCAAGTACGGCTTAGCCTGGGCTGTGAATGAAGTTAAATGCTACTGGCTATCAGTTTCAGCGTAAATTATGTCAACACTTCAATTAAGGCAGTTCACGAGGACGTTAAGCGTGGATCGATTGAATGCTTTCAGTCTACACGAGTTACTGTTTATATTTTTTAAATGTTAAAATGGCAGTTTAAAACAGATTTCCATTGGTGCTTGTTTAAAATGTATTTATGCCGCATCTGGTTTAACCTGTACCTCAGTGACTTTGACAATCCTGTCTATCTCTGTGTCGCTCATTTCTGACAAACAGGAACAGATCCCTTCATAATAAAAAAAAATATTTTATTTTACCGCGCTATCTCCACTGCGGTGAAGGGTGCAACCCAACAAACAGTGACGCACTGTGTCCCGTCTGAAGAGACGAAGCACTAAAACCTGCACTTCTTCACCTACAGAGGGCACAAGAAAATGCACACACTGCACACACCCACCTACCACTGATATATACCGATATGCTTGTTTGCAGCTCAACCTTGTCCACTTGCCACACTTAAAAAAATTATTAAAAAAAAAAAAAAAAAAAAAAAAAAAAAAAAAAAAAAAAAAAAAAGTACTAAATATATAATATAATATATAATATTATATAGTAGTATATATATAGTAGAAATAGCAGTACAGCATTATAAATCGTACCAGTTTTTTTTACGTTAATGCCAACAGATTGCCTTTTTTCCTCAGCTCATTATTATATCACTATTATACGCATTATACTCATTCCTTGTCATTTCACAGTATAAAACAAACAGCATGGAACAAATAATATGGAACAAATAGCAATCCTTCCCACACTCAAGGTTTAAAAGCCCAGTGCAAGAAATGGGAAAGTTTACCAAAGTTGAGTCTCATCAGAGGCGAGAGGATGGCGGTCCAATTAACAGGTGGATATTGGAAGCTAGAGCCGACTGTGGCCAGTGGAGCCAGTACTACTTTTATCAAATCAGGGGCAATAGCCTCAGGTCCTGCAGCCAAGAGAACAAAAGAATGTGTTAAACAGACATGCTTACACCAGCTGGAGAGTCAAACCTAGGACAATTCGATGTTTAGATATAGAATAATTAAAAATAAAGGAATGCGAATGCTAAAGCCTAGTTGAGTACCTTTCCTTCCAGCTTCTGTAATATAGAACACTGATGCTCTGAGGATACTCTTTTCTGGGAGATAGCTGAAGTCTTGAGGCACTGAGTGAGACACAGAGTGAGAGAATGACAAAAATAAACTTTCATATCATGTATTGCCTGTTAGCATGTGATGTTATTATGTGTGATGTTAGCATATAGTATTGTGATGTTAGCATATAGTGTCGATATCGCACTATTCTCAAAGTAGAACCCCAGGAATTTTCCTAGTTTGGTCATGGCCTATTCACCACCAGTGAGACCACTTGGAGGAATGTGATATCTGCCCCCTTCCACATACACAAGCTCACAGATGCCCATGATTGGTTAGTGCCACTATGATTGACAGGGGAGAGAGAGTATACAATTATCCACTCAGAGAGTAGGCCTAGTAGCTTAGAAATAAGGTTAACATAGACCAAATGTGTTCTTTGGTGGAAAGATCAGGAAAAAGAAATAAGTCTAATATCTGAATAGTTGGATTATGCTTATGCGTAAAAACTAATCTAAGCTGTGATAAATGAGTCCATTTAATTTATTTCACTGTTAAAAGGGTCCCTGGCTGCAAAACGTTTGAGAAAGCCTGGCTTAGAGCACTCTTACCTGCAGTTCTACTGTGGCTGCTGGACATGTGAGCCAAATGCAGGTGAGCCACCAGACATGCTCCATTAGACTGCAGACCTATTGTTCCCGAGAAAGAGATGATCTGGGCAACAAGAGTAAGACCAAGAGAAAAGAGACAAGACAAACCATTTACAACACAAATCATTTAAGCTTTATGTATTAGGGATCTTAATAAATGAAAGAATGCAAGAACAGCAAAGTATCTCACCTGTGTGATAGATCTTATGACCTCATTTAGTCGGTGTTGTTGCTGAGAGGACTGCTCTGATTCACTCCTGAGCTGTGAGAGATGGAGAAAAATAATTATTCTTAACAGCCCAACTCCCAATGTGACACAGACTACTACAGAATATTTGACCATCACTTGTTATAACTGATATACAGATATTTCTCTTTACATACAGTCCAGTACTGAGTGGTCAATGATTTTATATTGCCCTATAGCAAGCATAGAGTAATATTACTACAAGAAGACTAATATTAAAGTAGCGCAATCTCCCAGAAGCAGCTGATGTTCCTCCAGTGCCATTTCTTTTATTATGGTACGCTATTTTGTGACAGCAGAATATGCTGCTTGGTTTCTGAAAATTTCAGTCTGACAGGCTTACTGTTCATAAAGGTAGGATTTAAAAAGCACCAACTGGCAGCTGGATTCCATTAGGCGGTGTCAAAGCTCTCTCTTTCTCAAACTGCAATTTCACCTAAACAACAATCAGTCATTTTCAGTTTTTACAAATGTCACCCCAAATGATAAGCACTGATGTTAGACAGTGAATGCACCGAAATGTATTTTGGAAATGTATTTTGGAAGAGACACTCGTGTCTGAAGTAATTCAGGGTCTCATTTAAGTGCATCTTTTCATCATTGGGAGGGCTGTGTAATCAGAGACATCCACAAGGATTTCGTTCAGCACTGGGAGAAAAATCCTTCCCTCACTCCCGTTGTCAAGTTCTGCTGTTACTATGGAGACACTTCCTGGCTGCCATCCAAGTATGGTGGCATTTGCATTTAAATGGCGAGACAGCTCTGTGTGTGTGTATGTGTGTGTGTGCGCATAAAGTGGGTGGGCACTGAAGAGTGTAATTTGCCACACAAAGACGAAGCTGGCACAGGTGTGCGTTTTAAAAAGGGCAGCAGCCGTATGAGACTGGCATTTCAGACTGGCACCACCTAAGCTGGTGATAATGGACCTGGGGTTGAAAGAGCAAATGAGCAGGTAGTAAAGTGCTGTTTAGAAAGTGCTGTTTAGTGCCGCATTTATAGCCTTTGCTTTAAAAGCCACTCAATTGTAACCAATGCTTTTAGGATAATCAATAAAAAGAAATCGAAGAATAGCAGAATGCATCAAAGCTTCACAGAGGGCAGCTTGAATGGTTAAGCGATTACTTGCTTGTATACAAAACAGAAAACACAAAACAGCAGCCTACAGCTGAATTGGGCTTTATTAAACCGTTAACTGTGAGCAGTGGATGATCCTGGCAACACCTGAGATCATTTTCAGCCTCAGTCAGAATAATATGATGGGTTTCTTCAGACAGAGTTGTTATAAGGAGACATACCTGAAGGAAAGCAGTCTCAGATCCCACCAACGCGATCACTCCATTCAGAGCTGCCAGCCTCTGCATAGTTGGACAGCCCTGGTAGATGGAAATAAGGAGTGAAGTACAAACTGAGAAAGTTCTGATTCTAAGACTGTGTAACGAGTCTTGATTCATCGTAAAATAAAATAAAATAAAGCATCTCAACCCAAGTTAAAACGTTAAAGAAATGTCTTTTTTCATTTAGACATTTGGCAGATCCATATCCATCTAGTGCCATACAAATGAGACAGAATTTAAGCTAAGCAATCAGCGGAGCTATTAAGGATTAAACGCATACTGTACTGTTAAAGAAATACTCTAGGGATAAACATTTAGAAATGCAACTGTGTAAGGAGAATTCTTAGCATAAGAATTAGGACAAGACAGACATGAAAGTGTACTTGGTGTCACAGTTCTGTTTTGTTCATCTAAAAATAATTTTTTTTCCTCTGAAAAATCAGTACCATCTCTGACAGGACGAATGACACACGAAAACACCCCCTCAACTCGGACTTCCTACTCATATCCTCAATCCTTCAGCAAGAGTTCAGCAAGTGATGACAAATCAACATGGCTGCTCATAGCATCAACAATAAACAATAAACAAAGTAGCACACCTTGCGTTGAAATGAGTCACACTTATATATATATATATATACTTATATATATATATATACACATATATATGTGTGTGTGTGTGTATTTGCTTTAGATCAATCAACAGTAGGTAAGGAGGTATGAAATTCTGCACACACGTCAGAGTTGTCGGCCATTAGGCTCGGGCAAAGACTTGCACATAGGCATGGAGGAGTGCTCAGCGCCCCTTTTTACACAGTACAAAAACTTGGTGCATATATAATACATTTTTGTACCTATATGTATGAAACTCAGTACACATATTGTTCTCATTGACTCTTTTAGTGCTAACAATCATTAGCTCGGTCCAACAGAAAGTCAGCCATTTTTTATTTTGTGAAAAGTGCATGCGGTGAACTTTTAAAGACACCACTTAAGGGATTCATTTGACTTTGTCACTTGGTCAACATAGTGCCAAGTTAACATTGAGGATGCTAAATCGCGAAGGGATTTATGTTTGGTACTGGAACTGATCACATGGATGTGGCTATTGCGAGCCATGGTCATAGCGCCATCAACCGGCAGAGGGAAGTGTATGACTTACAAGAGACTTTGCAATAATCCTCTTTTCTTTACTCAAATCGCTTCAAACTAGGTCAGAATAATGTCGACACGGCTAATGTAAAATTGCAAAAGGAGTCTTGATATCTTAAACAGTGTTGCTGTGGTAATGCATCAAACGTGGCAACTTTTCTTAGTATATTTGTTTTACTCTACATCACTCACTTCACTATGCATTTTTTTTCACACACCCACCGGGTGGCAATGGCACCATAGTGCTTGGGCCCGTCATCGCTCCTTTCAGCTATATTTTAATAATTTTTTTTTTTTTTTTACCTTTTACAATTATTAATAATTTTTTTGTATGAACTTCTACATGCATGTCATGAAAAATACCTCTGCCAGCAGGATCTTGGTCCACGCAGACAGCAGGCGAGGATGGAGGTCCTCAGTTTTACCATGGCCGCTGGACGAGAGCCCATGTACAGTGAGTCCCAGAGCCAGGGCCAAGCCTGGAGTCTGCACACAACAAACACACAAATGAGCATTATCATGAACATCGGAAACACTCACCTTGTACACAGCAAATGAGCCTTTATTTAGAAATGTAAAATAAAGTTGCTAAATGAGCTTGAATGCGATATCGAGGCACGGCTTTTCTGTACTCACCTGCTGGCTCTCCTCAGTCAAGGATCGCAGAGTGCTCATCACCTCCTCAGCTTTACTGGCATCAATAATACCACAACTAAACGCTGACACTCCAGCACATGCCACAGAGTATGCCAAAACCTACAGGTATATTTAAGCAACAAAAACACAAAAAAACTCTAATTTCTAAAGCTTTAACTACATGTGGAAAGCAGGAAGCTGTGTCCTGCATTAGCATACTTATTTAAGAGTAGGGTGGTGAGTAAGACCTCCTGCTGCATGCGTCCTATGCTCCCGCTGTCCTGCAAGCTCTGAAGAAGTCTGTCCAGAGAGACAGACACACGCATTCGCTGCTCAATGTCACTACTGCTACAGAGAGAGCTGAGTAGCAGCCCAAGACCAAGAACACAGCCAGAACTGAGAGAGACAGACAGAGAGAGAGAGTGAGACAGAGAGAGAGAGGGGATTTGTATTAGTGTCCTGTTTATTATTACAAGTTTTGCACTGGAGCTACAAGGCTAATGTTGATAATTAAGATACATTTATAGCCTATAGTTTAGTATTGTGGACAGTGCATGGGAAAATCCTCAAAGCATATAAAATCAAACAGACTTTTACATATTTGTGTCATATCACTAGAATTGGCCATCTTGAAGTTTGGATCACTTTCTTCATCAGGACAATGGGAGTCACTCTGTGCCTGCATGAAGCTCATAAGGAAAACCTTTGTAAAGTTTTGTACATTGTACATTACTGGACAATTGTTTATTGAATGATAAAATAATTCCAACCTGGCTTGTATAACACTGACTAGGGCTGGGAAATATGAAGATATAATATCACTACTGTGATAAAATATGCCACACTACACTTTACTGAGATATTGTGGGTATTGTGATATTAGTAGATGTGATGTTATTTATTTACTTACATATTTATTTTTTACTTTACTAATCTGTAACATTGTAAAATTTGTACAGATTTTCATATTGTATATAAAATGTTAATTTATTTTAGTACACATTAAACAAAGGTATCATCAAACTTTTTTAAATTTTTTAACACAGGTTTTTTTTTTTAATTCAGCACTACTCAACCTAAATGTTGGGATACATATTGTACATCAATAGAACTGTCTACAAGTATCTACTAGTACCATATTGCAATATTTATATTGTTTACATATCACTATTTCATAGTATTGTTATATGTCTATATTGGTTATACCATACAGCTGCTATATGTATATAGTATTGTGTATACTGTACATATGCTATAGGTATTTGGACTACATGCAGTGTGACTGTACATATTTGATTGTTGAATATATTGCTCATATGTACAAATATAGTTTGTGCTTATGTTTATATATGTATGTATATATGCATCCACTGTATTCTTTATATATCCCTGTATTTTTCTCCTTACTATCTCTATTTTCTTCACCTGTCTTGATGTTGCTGTGACACACAAATTTCTACATCTGGGGATTAATAAAGTATTATCTTATCTTAAGAATAGTGATATGATATTTTTGTCATATTGCCCACCCCAAAGATTGACTGCTTCATGAAACTGCTTATGTATAAATTGTATTAAAGAGTTAAATTATTCCTTGATGCAAGTATGTGATGCAGTTTGCATGATACTAAATTGGCACATGACGTTATTTGTACTAACTAAAGAAATAACCTTCAGAAACCAAACATACAGTGGTATATAGAATTTTCTATATAATCTGCATAAATATGACCTAAAACATCATCAGATTTTCACACAAGTCCTAAAGATAGATAAGGAGAACCCAATTAAACAAAAGAAACAAATATATTACACTTGGTCATCTATATATTGAGGAAAATGATTAATTATTACATATCTGTTCATAGCAAAAGTATGTGAACCTCTACGATTATCAGTTAATTTGAAAGTGTAATTAGAGTCATTTGTTTTCAATCAATTGGATGACAATCAGGTTTGAGTGAGCGTCCTATTTTATTTAAAGAACAGGGATCCATCAGAGTCTGATCTTCATAACACATGTTTGTGGAAGTTGATCATGGCAAGAACAAAGATTTCTGAGAACCTCCGAAAAAGAGTTGTTCCAGCAAAATAACTATATACCAACTGTGAAACATGATGGTGGTAATATCATGGTTTGGGCATGTTTTACTACATCTGGGCCAAGACAGCAAGCCATCATCGACTGAACAATGAATTCCGCATTATACCAGGATATCGGTCTGTGAACTGAATCTCAAGAGAAAGTGGGTCATGCAGCAAGACAATAACCCTAAGCACACAAATCATTCTACAAAAGAATGGTTAAAGAAGAATAAAGTTAATGTTTTGTAATGGCCAAGTCAAAGTCTTGGCCTTAATCCAATAGAAATGTTGTGGAAAGTTCTGTTCTGTACTGAGGAATGGGCTAAAATTCCTCCAAGTCGATGTGCAGGACTGATCAACAGTTACCACAAATGTTTAGTTGCAGTTATTGTTGCATAAGAGTCTCACTCCAGACACTCTAAGCAAAGGTTCACATACTTTTACCATTCACAGAAATATAATATTGGATAATTTTCCTCAATCAATAAATGAGCAAGTATAATATTTTTGTCACATTTGTTTAATTGGGTTCTCTTTACCAACTTTTAGGAAAATCTGATGATGTTTAAGTTCATATTTATGCAGATATATAGAAAATTCTAAAGGGTTCACAAACTTTCAAGCACCACTGTATCTTGGGTAATTGACTGCATTTGGGCTAAAGTGCTCATTTAAATTTGTTTACCTAAAATAAAAAAACAAAAAAAAAACACAAAAAAAAACATAAAAAGCAAGAAACATATACAAAGCAAGAAAAGCTTTTTGGACTTACTTATATTCCAGCTGGGTGTTAAAACAGCATGATTCCAGATGCTCCAAAGAGCTCAGCAGCAGTTCCCACATGGTCTGCCCACCAATGTCACTGTGAACAATACACAGACACAACGCAATATGTTTTTTTTTAGGTTCCACACAAAAAAAATTGGTGTGATGACTAGACCTAGTCTTGCAAGCCAGGTTTAAAGCATTCACTAGAGTCTGTTATGTTTCATCAATAACTGCGTACGTGCATACTGCACACATAAAGTGGCAAATTAACTTACATGGCAGATGCCCAACCACAGACTTTTCCCCCACAGCTGTCAGTAAACACTCATTTAATCACCATTAACTGCTTCAAACAAAACTATGTAAAAACACTTAAACACTTCATTCCAAGAATATTTTTTCATGAAATTCGAAATACTAATTGTGTTTCAAAAGTTTGTTCCCCTACTCAAAACGAATGCACTGAGGTGTAAAAACACAGGCTGCCAATCAGATTGCAAAATTCGACATGACGGTTATGGCCCGAAACGTGCACTGGCCCCTTACTTACAGTAAAGAGGAAATCATAATTCTACAGTACACAAAGACATTCTAGACAATTGTTTGCTTCCATCTTTTTGGAACTCGTGAACATGAGACTATTCTGATGGTAATGTGCTGCTTACCTGACTTTCTCCTCGTTAAGCCAGGCCATCAGCATACCTAATGCCAAGCCGCTGTGGAACTGCACAGCTTGAGAGTCGTCTGCAGTGGGCACACCGGGCAGGCCTGCTTGTAAAGTGTCCTGTATTGAGGGCACTGCGTCCCTGTGTGAGGTGACCAGGACAGGAACTAGCATTGCCAGGCCCAATGCAGCACAGGAGCGAGCAATGGCACTGGCTGTGTTCTCGCCAGAGTATGAACGCTTCAGCGGGAGAAAAAGAGACCGGTGTCAGTTATACGCTTTTATTCCTGTGTTATACAGTAACAGACCCAACTGACATTATGATTTGCTGTGTTGAGAGTGTAACTTGACACTGTGTGTCAGAGGAATTTTGTTTTTTTCCCTAGTCATTTACTGGATTTGGATTTTGAAAATTCTCTTTATTGCCAATATATTTTTGCCAAGATTGTCCTGCTTTTCTACATCATTTTCCTTTATCTTGCATCTCTATATTATTCATAGGATGTTTCCTATACAGTCCCCTCTAAAACTACAGGAACAGTAAGTTCAATGCATTTGTTTGCGCTGTACACCAAAGACATATGAAATATGAGTTTAGGATTCTTAGTGTTTACAGGTATTTCCTGGAAATGTTTATCAACATAAAACATAGACCCTTTTGTATCAGAGCACCCAATTAATATAGATTAGTATAATTAACCTACAAATGAATTGGCCTTGCCGTTCCAATAGTTTCGTAAGGGACTCTAACTAGTTTTACATTAGCTTTCCTTATGTAAATGATGAGTGGTTAATTGGTATATGGAGAATTGGTGCAATACTTACATGAACAAACCAGGGGAAAACTTGTCCTTTGGGCCGACTGCTGCTGCTCACGATGCTAAGGAGAGTGTCAATCACCATATACAGCCAGTGGGCAGTGGGTAGGATCTCTGGACCAACCTGCAGGCACAAAATGCACGAGTGTCACCATGTAATACCAAATGTCTTTGCTTTATTGGTTTACACACAGCCTTATAATATAACTGAAACATTAAAAATCGATGTTTACACCTATAGTGGAGTAGAGTACACCAAATGAGGTTGGAATGAAATGTTTATCCTGATATTCCATACAGGGTGTTTTCCCACCTCTGGCTCGGCTCTGGATCCATCAACATAGTTTCTTTACCTCGACTTGTCCATCACTCTGGGCAGGAAGGCTGCTCTCATGGCGGCTCAGGACAACAGCAAGACCACTTAGAGCAAGGATGCAGTTTCCCTGCACCACAGGACTGTCCCTGAAACACACACACACAAACATGCACACACACACACATGTACACACAAACACACAGTCTGATTAACTGCCCCTGACTACCAGTCAGACAAACTATGACCTTGTGTCTAATTACTATGGATATACCCATCTGTCTTTGTTCTGAAATTGAGATTTCATTTAATTGATCTTTTAAAGCCAGCATGTGTTTGCTAGAGTGCATTATTTTATTTTAGACTGACACCTCTGTCTGGCTAATGGGATTTCACTATTAAAATCCTCACTTAAGGCTAAAAGTTGGTTTAATTTATGCCTGGGGTTCCTTAGAACTCAGAACCGGGCCACTAATGAGGATTACAGAAAGAACTTATTAGAGGGGGGAAGGACGGCATTAGCCTCTGTTACTCACTTGGCTGCAGACTTCACCACATCAGTCAGCTGGTCCCTGACCCTGAAGAGAGGGAGAGAGCAAAGGAGAGCTGATTTACTGCACAGTGCAGACACACAGGTCAACCTTTCATCCCTACAGGCAATGATTTAAGAGTCAAGGTAACACGCCACTGCACACTACTTCAAATACACCACCAGCTTGCCCCCACCCCTCTTCTCTACAAATTCCCATTACTCTACAACCTAAGCCATTCTTCATTAGGCACCTCTGTCTTTGGGGCCAGATCTAGTCTAGTGACCCTGTCAACACGTGCAATCACACACACACACACACACACACACAAGTTTTTCCTTGTGAGGATCTTCATCTTCAACCCTAATTTAGGGTGTTTTTTTGGTGTTGTTTTTTGTTTGTAAACAATAAATAAATAAATAAATAAATAAAAATGTTTGCGATTCTTGTGAGGCCACATGTTCTCACAAGGTCAGCGCACACGCACACACACACACACACACACACTTGCACCTGATACACCTGCTACAGATGGGAAATAAATCCATTGTGCCATACATGCATAACATTAAAGAACAGAACGTTATGTGAACTAACTTACATCACATAATAAGCTGCTGCAAATTTTGCATCCATGTTAATTCTTTTAACAGTGCATCATTCCTTAAAATTTTTTAATCACAAATGGCTTTTAGTAAATATACTGTATATGCTCAATACAAAAGGTATAGCAAAATACACTGATCAGCCATAGCATTTAAACCACTGAAGTGAATAACATTGATTATCTTCTTACAATGGCACCTGTCAAGGAGTGGGATATATTAGGCAGCAAGTCAACGGTCAGTTGTCGAAGTTGATGTGTTGTAAGCAGGAAAAATGGGCAAGCGTAAGGTCCTGAGCAACTTTGACAAAGGGCCAAAGTGTGCTGGCTAGATGACTGGGTCAGAGCATCTCCAATACAGCAGGTGTTGTGGGGTGTTCCCGGTATGCAGTGGTTAGTACCTAACAAAAGTGGTCCAAGGAAGGACAACCGGTGAACTGGCAACAAGGTCATTGGTGCCCAAGGCTCATTGATGCGCAGGGGAGTGAAGGCTAGCCCGTCTGGTCTAATTCCACAGAAGGGCTACTGAAGCACAAATTGCTGAAAAAGTTAATGCTGGCTATGATAGAAAGGTGTCAGAACACACAGTGCACCACAGCTCGCTTTGTATGTTGCTGTGTAGCTGCAGATCAGTTAGAGTGCCCATGCTGACCCCTGTCCACCACTTGAAGTGCCTACAATGGGCACGTGAGCTGTTCATGGTGTATTTTCATCATGTGTACAGCCGGATGTTTGTGCGTCGCTTACCTGGGGAACATATGGTACCAGAATGCACTATGGGAAGAAGGCAACGCAGTGGAGTCAGTGTAATGCTCTGGACAATGTTCTAATGGGAAACTATGGATCCAGGCATTCATGTGGATGTTACTTTGACACGTACCACCTACCTAAGCATTGTTGCAAACTAAGTACACCCCTTCATGGCAGCAGTATTCCCTAATGGCAGTGGCCTCTTTCAGCAGGATAACGTGCCCTGCCACACTGCAAAAATTGTTCAGAAATGGTTTGAGGAACATGACAAAGAGTTCAAGGTGTTGACTTGACATCCAAATCCCCCATATCTCAATCTGATTGCACATCTGTGAGATGTACTGGACAGACAAGTCTGATCTATGGAGAAGTTCCAGCTCGCAACTTAAAGGACTTAAAGGATCTGCTGCTAGCGTCTTGGTGCCAGATACCACAGCACACCTTCAGAGGTCGGAGCTGTTCTGGAGGCACAAGGGGGACCTACACAATATTGGGCAGGTGGTTTTAATGTTGTGGCTGATTGATGTATGATCTATAACCTATTCGGTGTACTATATATGCCGCAATATATGCCTAATGAAACCTCTACTACAAATACACGATGTATTTTTCCCCCCTTTTTGGAGAGTTTATCAACTCGCAAACAGAGGGAACAGAAATCTTAATGAAAGTGGCAATTACTGACTTAAAAATAAAAAATAAAATAAAAAAGCTAGACAGGATTAATACATTATTGCTTCTAGAATCGCAACAGCAGGTACAGCTCAATCATGGGAAGAATTCTTAACACACAAGTTCCAGAAAGTCAGCCTGCCCTGAATGTTTGAGATAAAGATAAGAAGGCTTAATGTTAGGTATAATGGATGGAAATGAATGAAGTTGGCATGGAGAAAGTAAGTCATTCATGCTGTGTGTGCATGTGTGTGTGTTGCACAATCACAGACTCACCAGAGCCAGGCGCAGTGCTGTTTATACTGCAGCTCCTCAGGACTCTCTTTCCCTTGCTTTTGCAGCATCTCCAGCTCGGCTTTACGCCCCTAAGGGAGCGCCGATCTTAGTAATCACCACAACAAACACAGAATCCATTGCAAACAACAAACTCATTAATTACCCTGATGTAAGATGTTGACTATAAGCTTAACACATGGAACAAGTGCTTCTCAAGCATCGCAGAGTGAGCCATTAGAAGCCCCTTCTCCTTGTCTAGTGGGCAATCAGTGAGCAGATGGGTGAGCAATATTATGAGCTACAAAGCTTATAGCTCAAGTAGAGTCTATAAAGCAGCAGATGGGGTTTTAAAAATTGCATAAGACAGCAGCACTTGTGTGTGTTTAAGAATCCTCAAGCAAGATTGCTAGTCTGAGATGCTTTGTAAATCCAGACCCTGGGGCTACTACTCTCATAATAATCAATACACTGGATTTAGAAATCGTCTTCGACAGGCTGCTATTGAAATGTGAATTTAATCATAACATGTGCAGTCCGAGTGTACGACAGTGACCTTTCATGAAGAACAAATGTTTGACAACAGAGGATCTGTAGGCATTTCACATACTCGAAAAACCCTTTCATGTCTGTGCTGGTGCATTGAAAGCTTTCCTCTTACCTGATGACACTGAGTGGTAATTAAATGCAATTGGAGGTATACTCAGCTTTCAGCTATATTTGATTCTTTGATGTTGCAGTTGGTATGGTTCTGTGAGTGTGCTTAGGAACGTGTTTGATGGAGTACTGACAGATCAACTCAAAGAGGTCCAAACACAACACAAATGTGTCATCTTACATATATACACGCACACACCTGTAGGACAGCATGGTATGCCCGGCTCAAAAAGCCGCGCCATGCCTGAGGCAGGAGAAGGGAGCGGTGCCACTCTGAAGGCTGGATGTTCACCTGACAGAGAGACAGAAGGAGAGGGAGATAAGTGACATGAAGAGATATGAGGTAAAATTACATTTCGAATATATAATAGAGACATTTTAACATAGAAATACTGCTAAATAGGGTGGCACGATGGTTTAGTGGTAGGCATGTTTGCCTTGCACCCCTTGGGTTGGGGGTTCGATTCCCACCTCCGCCACTTGTGCACAGACTGTATGTTCTCCTTGGGCTTTGGGGGGTTTCCTCCAGGTACTCCGGTTTCCTCCTCCAGTCCAAAGACATGCGTTGTAAGCTTACTGGCCTTTCCAAATTGTCCCTAGTGTGAGAATGTGTGTGAGATTATATCCCCATGCCCCCATGCCTTGTGCCCAGAGTTACGTACCTGGGATAGGCTCCAGCTTCCCTGCGACCTTGTGTAGGATATGTATTACAGAAAATGAATAGATGGAAGGATGGACATTGCTAAATAAGTTACTGGCTTGGAGGATTCTAAGCCATTTTTCCAGAGAGTGAATGGAGAGTAGAGAATAGAGAAAAGTGTGACCTCAGTGACTTTGTTTGTGACATGGTTGCTGGTGCCAGACAGGCTGGCTTGAGTATTTTAAAAACTGCTGATATCCTGTGATTTTCACACACAACAGTCTCTAGACTTTTGCATGGTGAAAAAAAGCACAAAAAACATCCACTGAGCAAAGGTTCTGTGGGCCAAAACATCCTGCTGACGCGAGAGATACGAGTAAAATAGCCATCCTGCTTTTGCACTGACAGGGAAGCCTACAGTAGCTCAAATAACCACTCATTACAATCGTGGTAAGCAGAAAAGCATTTTGCACAAGATGCCAAATCATGAGCTGGATGAGCTACAACAGCAGAGAAATCACATGGGGTTTCACTCACGTCTGCCAAAACCTGTAATCTGAGGCTAGAGTGGGCACAGGTTCACCGAAACTCTGCAGTTAAGGATCTGAAAAAGACCAAATGATGCTTTTCTGTTCTCCATAGTTGTAAAGAGTGATTATTTGCATTACTGTAGACTCTATGCAATTGGATAATTGCACGAATGAGCAAGAGTATAGATTCAATTAAATTTTATTTGTATAACGCTTTTAACAACGGACATTGTCTCAAAGCAGCTTTAAAAAAATTTTAATTGTGTGAATTTTTACCTAATGAGCAAGCCTAGGGCAATGGTGGCAAGGAAAAACTCCCTAAGATATGAGGAAGAAACCATTAAGTCTTCCTATTAAAGTGGCCAGTGCTTGTAAATAGACTCTTCTGGTTCTTTATCATCATTACAGTAAAGCCACAGAAAATACAAGCTTTCTGAGTAGCTGAAAGACGTGCATTAATTTCCATTAACTGCGATCCCTTTAAAGTAGATTTGATCAAAAATTTTATCATAGCTCTAAATCATGTTGAAATGTAACCATGAGAATTGGATATAATAGTTTGAAACGAGTGTATTTACGCTTTGCTATGGTGGATTTACACATCAGATTTAAATTATTTCTAAATGACACAACTGAAATGAATGAAGGCAGCAGTGTCAGTGCGTGAGAATCCTAAACCTAACCTGATACTTTCTCAGTTCTGATAGTGACACAGACGACCTGCTGGCAAAAGCAATAATACACCTAATTCACAATCAAATTTCAACCTGAACCGAAATGCTAATTTTCTATTTTATTGGCTCTCTGCTGAGCCAGAGCTCCCTGAAGCGACAAGGGGGAAAAAAAAGGTTCCTGTCACAATTTTACTCAATCTGGATTAAAGCCTATAGAAGACATAGGATTATTGTTTAAGGGATAAACATGATGGGGCATGCGGTTATAGGGAGATAATCAATGACAGGGCAGTGAAGTGTAGCACAAAGCGAGGAGGAGATACTGTTAACACCCCAAAGCTGATGTGTGTCATGTTTTATTACTCAGGGTAAGACGACCACTGCCTTGCTAAAGAGGCTGAGGGTGAAGGTAATGGACTAAACCCTATTGAGCATCTGTGGGGCATCCACAAATGGAAGGTGGAGGAGCACAAGGTCTCTAACATCAACCAGCTCCGTGATGTCGTCATGGAGGAGTGGAAGAGTCCTACTGTGGCAACCTGTGAAGCTCTGGTGAACTCCATGCCCAAGAGGGTTAAGGCAGTGCTGGAGAATAATGGTGGCCACACAAAATATTGACACTTTGGGCCCAATTTGGACATTTTTACTTAGGGGTGTACTCACTTTTGTTGCCAGCGGTTTAGTCATTAATGGCTGTGTGTTGAGTTATTTTGAGGGGACAGCAAATTTACACAGTTACACAAGCTGTACACTCACTACTTTACATTGTAGCAAAGTGTCATTTCTTCAGAGTTGTCACATGAGAAGATATAATGAAATATTTACAAAAATGTGAGGGGTGTACTCACTTTTGAGATACTATATATATAAATAAAAGCAACAGGTGTCCTACCTCATGGATGAGGGTGGTTAACATCTGCTGGAAGCTCCGCCCTCTGCTGACCATGAAGCGGCTAATTGGTCGTCCGTCTCTGTCCGTCTGGACAGGGAGGTCGTAACAGAGCAGCAAACCGGCTGAAACAAACAAGTCATTACAACTCAAAGGTCTGCTGAAGCCTGCTGTTCTTATTTAAAGAGCTCCTGAGCACTGTCTGTGCAAGGGGTAGACTCTCTGCTAGTTACAGAATCAAAAAGGAACACATCACTGACTGTTGTTTAAATTTTTCTAAACATGTATCTGATCAGTGTGGGCTTTTCTTTAATGATATCCGAGCCCCAGTGTCAGTACCTGCGAGACCAGGTTTCAGACCTGGCTGCTTGTTCTTCTCATACGTTTTCAGCATGAAGGCAGGGACTCCAGCGACAGTTTTGCCATGGTCAGAGCGCAAGTTCCCACCTCTCAGGGCTAAATGGTAGACTCCACGAGGCATTTGGCTCATCTCTTGTCTTATGAGAGCTGTTAAGAAGGTCTCAAGTGCTGTTGATGTAAGAGACAGGTTAAATTTTATCAGGTTAAATTACTATTTTAAAAAAGTACTACTTAATCTGAGATGATAAGTATATTGTTGCAGAAAAAGCAAGAAAAATTCTCGTCATTCTTGTCTACACAGTGCATTTTCAACGTGACTCACACTCTCCCTATGGACATGATCAGATCTTTCCTGTCTCCTTGTTGCCAGATCTTAACCTGTCCCAGCTTGTCTGTGGTGTCAGACTCTGAACCCTAAGCTCACCATAAAATGTTTAGGATTAAAGGGTGAAAGAAAAAGCCTGTTATGGGGTGAATGAACACTTTGTGTGAGGGAATTACACACTGACAAGGGTAAAGTCACTTCACAGAGAGGGGAAACCCTGAGGACCTTCTTCATTGGTTTTATACAACACTGCTATGCTATTGAACTGTTAAAACCAGAGTTGATTGTTTTTTTTTTCTTCCCTTAAATACTCAGTAAACATTACAAATGGTGGCACAGGTTAGTGCAGGGATGTCCAATCTTATCTGGAAAGGGCTGATGTGGGTGCAGGTTTTCATTCCAACCAAGCAGAACCCACACCTGAGTCTACTGATTTTTGATGAGGGCTTGACCTTTACAGACCACATCTCAGCAACTGCAAGGTCCTGTAGGTTCATCCTGTACAACATCAAGAAAATCCGACCATTCCTCACCAAACAGGCTACACAGATACTAGTCCAGGCTCTTGTCATCTCTAAACTGGACTACTGCAACTCACTGCTTTCAGGCCTCCCAGCCAGCTCCATCAAACCTCTTCAAATGATTCAGAATGCTGCAGCGCGCCTTGTCTTCAACCAGCCCAAAACTACTCATGTCACACCCCTCTTCATCTCCCTCCAATGGCTTCCTGTAGCTGCCCGCATCAAGTTCAAGGCCTTGATGCTCACCTACAAGACCTTGTCAGGAACAGCACCCTCCTACCTCAACTCTCTCCTGAAGGCCTACGTTCCCTCTCGCAATCTGCGATCGACTAGCTACCGACGTTTAGTAGTTCCCACTCAGCGAGGCGTAAGGTCCCTTTCCAGAACCTTCACGCATACCTTTCCCCAGTGGAGGAATGCTCTTCCGATCTCAATCCGGACTGCAGAATCTCTCACTATCTTCAAAAAACAGCTAAAGACCCACCTTTTCCGTGAACACCTAACCAACTCCTAAAGAAAAAAAACAAAACACCCCCACACACAATGCACTTACACCTCTACTCTGTACACTTTGCTTCCTCTGGTATTCAATTAATGGATCTTGTATAGTAGTACTACTTGTATTTTTCCCAGCTTGATATATCGCTTTGCTTATTTGTAAGTCGCTTTGGATAAAAGCGTCTGCCAAGTGAATAAATGCCAAGTCAATGTAAATGTATTGAATGCCAAGATCAATCGATTAAACAGGTGGAATCAGGAATGGCTCCTGCTTCATTGGAAGGAAAACCTGCACCCACAGCGGCCCTTTGCGGATAAGATTGGACACCCCTGAGCTAGTGGTTTAGTTGAAAACATATATTTATTAAATCAGGAAAGCATCTATGTATTTTCCAGCACTCACCCATTCCACACTTTTCCATGTGGCATAAAAGAGGATAGCACTAAAATTGTCCCACCATTCAGGATTTAGAGGCAACATCATTATAATGTCAGCACAAGTAACATGTAGAAAGCACCTCAAAATGGGTCAGAAAAAAGCCAGAATGTTTAAGACTTGTTGTTTGATGTTTTCAATATCCTTAGTACAGGCACAGTGGGCTACGTCTTGGTAGGCGCTGAAGGTATTCAAGTTAAATTAGTTTTTCTTAGATTCTTGTTCAAATAATTTTTTACACTGCAAGGACATATTTTTTTCAAAACTAAACATCAAAAACACTGAGACCCACAATAGTTTCACGGTTTATTTCCCTATTTGGCAGATCCTCCTATCCAATACATCTCACAACCGAGGCGTAATTCACTACAAGCTTATAGCTGAATAATTGAGGGTTAAGCGTCTTGCTCAGTGACCCACTGTTAGTCTTATGATTTGAACTTTAGTCTTTAGTGACCTTATAATGTGTTCAGGTCACTAGAGCAGTTCCAAAACCACCTTAACCATTTAAGCTAAAGGGATTTTCAGCGTGACCAGCTTACATGGTAAAGTAGTTCAGTCCAGTGCAAGAAATAATAAATGTAGTCAGTGAAGTTGTGTGAATGCTAGACAGTTAACAGAAATCTTTTGGAGACGAATGCAACAATAGCTAGAAATGAAACATTCACAATTTTCTATCAATTAACTATAAATTCCTTTTTTAAACTTTAGCCTTTGTCTCCCCCCCTCTTCTCTGAATGCCTTGATCCTGGAGACATATTAACTCTGTATGATATTGTATACAGTATATGAGAAAATAAAATGCCTTCTTTTTTTTTTGCACCAAAAGCTGCTTAACTGAATGCATTAGTTTATAGCTGTAATGAATCACAATGAGTGGCTCACTTTATATATAAATAAAAATCCACTCCCATACAGAGATTTGTCAAATGATCATTCTAGATCATAAACAATATACTTTACATGGCAGGTACTTGACACGCATTAGGTACAGCAAAAAAAAATAAAAAAAAAAAAATAAATAAATCACTGCTTAATTAAAAAGTGCAGGGTTAATTCAGAATAAATACAAATTTTACTACTAAGAAATGAAAGAAATTTCCCCATTAACATACGTCACTCAGTCAGTTTCAGGTGTATACCAAACTATGCAGGGAAGGAATAAGCTCTCACAATATACAAGGTGCAATATGCTTCTAGGGTGAAAATAAAGGTCACGCTTAAATAGCAAGAAAATGTACAGCTAAGGGGAAAACAAAACAAAACACTAGCATGAGATAGCTGACAGGCTGTGCAATATTCATATTATGGCTAGAGTTTAAGACTATCCTCAGACACATGCGCCAACTTACTGATATATTCACAGAGTATTTCCTTTCATCCTGTGTAAGCTGAGATGATGGACTATCCTTGTTTTGATAACAGCAGACCTGCAAGCTCTCCTGCATGTTATCATAAGCAATATTCCTCACTTTTTTGAGAAACGCAAGATATCTGAGATTTTTCCCCAGGCTTTTATTGCAGGGGAACAACATTTGTTTGAATTCTTGGCAGATTATAGATGTTTTTAATGCTAACAATATTATGTCAAAATAAACAACAGAAAAAGTTATTTTCATTTTTAAAAAACCACACACATATACATCTACACACCAAATAACAGGACCAAAGTCTGACAAAAAATCATCCAAGAGAACCGCATATCAGTTTGTTGCCGTTATAAAACACAGGTTTATAACTTTGTTTGTATAAAACATACACGATATGGCCAAAAGTTTGTGTACACCTGGACATCAAACCCTTGTGTGCTTTTTGACCATCCTATTCCAGATTCCAGTAAGGTCAGGCATGGATGTTAGGTGAGGAGGTCTGGGAAGCAGTCAGTGTTCCAGTTCATCCCAAAATTGTTCAGTGGGGTTGAGGTCAGGACTCTGAGCAGGCCATTAGATTTCTTCCACACCAATCTTGGTTAACCATGTCTTCATGGAGCATGTTTTGTACACAGGGGCATTGTCATGTTGGAACATGTTTGGCCCTCTTAGTTTCAGTGAAGGGAAACTGTAACGCTACAGCATACAAAGACATCCTAGACAAGTGTATGCTTCCAACATTGTGGCAACAGTTCTGGGAAGAATGACATATGGGTGTGATGGACAGGTGTCCGCACTTTTGGCCACATAGTGTGGATAATCTGTTCTATTTATTTCCAGACCGCACAGACCAACATGCATTGTGCACACATTTGTTTTTCTTTAAATGGCTTCAATACATTTTATGCAGAGGGGCCATCATTGCTATTCAGAATACCCTAGTAAAGAAAGAGAGAGAGAGAGAGAACAGTTCTACCACAAAAACCCCAGTGCATGTTGGTATCGGTTGGCTCCATGCCAACAGCATAAATGATAACACGAAGTGGCTAAATTTGAATTTAACTGCAATCTGTATCCAGGCTGAGAGCAAAAGCTTGTCATATATACACCTCACCTTAATATAACGTTAGTACTGGCATGTTATTACTGGTACTTACTATAATGAAACACTTCTAATACGAAAACACTATTTTCATTAGTAAACATTACCTACAGTGGTAAAACTGCCTCTATGAGAACCAATAAGAAGTGTCCATGACTGCCACTGCTACCAAACTACTGACCTATCATGGAACACAGACACAAGACGTGCAAGACGTTTGGTGCGCTTGATAACTGTTGCAATAAGAAAGCAACTACACAAAATGAAAAGATACAATGTCACACAAATAAAAAGCAGATTTTAGCAAAAAAAAAAAAACATCGTTTGGAAATACTTAAATAAAGCAACATTTTCCCCATATAGTGATGAAAACATTTCTCTCCTCCTTAAATAAATATAGAATGTTCAGGATTTCAGAGCTTGATTAAGATATGATCGTACCTGGTAAAACTGGTTGTTGTGTGAGACCAACAAGCTTAATGTATGAAGAGCCTGGAACAGTGAGATCTTCTTCATTCTCATTCTCCTTCTCCTCCTCATCCTGGTCACATGGCTGCTTCTCTTCTGGTCTGGCCTATGAATTTAATCAAGTAAATGTGATGAATGCATAGCGTTATAAAACCAATATTACAGTATGCCATAAAGCTGTATATATGATGAGTATGTACTTACTGGCTCAGGAAGGTGCAAGATGGAGTGAGAAGATTCTGAGAATTCAGACAGGGCTCTGTAGCCACTGCTAGCTACCTCTGCATCCTGAAAAAAAAAGGTAACCAGTACAAGCAGTAGCAATTTAAATACAATATTTTTGAAAATACTAGATAATAGTAGAAAATAGAAATACAGTGACTCAGACCTGACTCAGAGTGTAGCTCCACAAAACACTGACCGCTTCACTTTTAAAATTCTATATAACACAATTGAATAAAATAAGAGATACAATTTTAACTGCACTGCAGCGCTTGATCATATAGAACAATAAACTATACATTAAACACATAGATCTAAGAGATTGCAGAAGTGGGGAAAAATGGAGCCTGACCTCATATTGCTCTGTTTTGACACGCAGCGAGGGCACCAGAGAGAGAAGCTCAGCTATGGCCTTTAACACCAGAGGTCTCGTCTCACAGCCCAGCTTGGAATAAAGCACCCTCCATGTGGAGCCTAAATCAACCACCTGGTGTAGGTCACCAGAAGTAGCACAGTGAATAATAAGGGTAAAATATACGCAGCAAAATACGGTGTACATCACACTTATACGTTTTCTATTACATATGAGATTAAAATACAATACTCTGCCAAAAATTTGTGGACATCTGTTTATCACACCCATATGTGCTTCTTCCCTAAATGGTTACCGCAAAGTTGGAAGCACACAGTTGTATAGATCAGGGGTATCCAGTTTTATTTGGAAAGGGCTGGTGTGGGTGTAGGTTCAGTAGGACAGTAGAATTATTTTTATGAAGCAGATTAATTAGTGTAAATCAATACGTAAATCTTGTCAGGTATGTACAAACTGTAGAAACAGACAAAATCAAGCAAAATAAAGTCCAGCGCAAGGGTATTACAGAACTCCCAGACTCAAATAAAAATATTTTATGTGTGATGCAAGGACAGAACACCATATCTCCCATGCTGACCTTTTGTTGAGGGCACAAGCACAGTGTGCGACATTAGAAACATTGTTAGAAGAGTATAATGATCATGTACTTGTTTGTTAGTCTGTATTAATGCACTTACTGCATTTAAAGTAAGCTAGCTGTTACAGTATTTTATCTACCACTTTTTTTAGCCTAGCCAGTTTCTGGGCAACCAAAAGACTGGGCATCTATTCACCCCACTGGACAGTTAGTGAATTTATTATTTGTCCACTCCTGAATTTCTCATCAAACGTTGGGATCAGCATTACTCAAAGGCATCAAAGATCTTCCAAAATACAAGGCACGTTTATTTATACAGCACAACTTTAGATGTGAGAGAATTCAGAGTGCTGTATAAAAATTACTTATTAAAAATATAAGACTAGGTATAAAATAAAAGGAATAGAAGGTGAATGCTGAAGTACTAAAGGCACAGTGGAATTGCTTGGATGTTGTTTTTTTTTTTTTTAAGTGAACAGAAATATGTCAGTCTGCAGTGTGCGTGGACATCTTCTGGGACTTTGTGCCTGCTGAGTTCAGCGTAGTAGCTGAAAGATGCCTCACCATGCTTTATCCTAATTCTGGCTAGTTTTTTTGCTGACCAAAGCCTCCCGATGTGAGTTGCCTAAGGTTAGCCATTAAACCAGAAGTAAGACTTGTGTTGGATAGAAGCTGGATTTCAAACCTCAGCTCTGCATAGCTCGTGTAGACCCTGCAGAGCCAGCGCTGCTGGAGTGGCCTGGTCCTTCTGGGAGCACTGAGTCAGTGTGTCTGTGATGGCTGCCAACATGTCTCCTCCATGTTGGTATGGCCTAGTAGAACAAAAAAGAACATCATGTAGGCGAAAAATGTACTGCAGCATCTATAGGTTATAATTCCTCGTCATTGTAAACTTTTGCAGTCTAAACTTTACCCAAGTCATCTCAAAAGTCAAACGCTTTCTGACTAAACCATAAATACACGAGCAACAGTCGTTTTATTGTATAACTAAACACAATGATTAATAATTCACAGTCCACTCTTGAAAAAAGTCTGCGAAACTTTGTATGTAAGAAATGATCGAACCTCCATCAGCAGCAAGAACCTTCTCCAAATGTTTCCTATAGATGCTAATCATATCTGCTTAATGGTGAGGAGAAATATTATAGTGCTTTTCGACTGGGAGGTGTGGCACTTCTTAGCAAACTACCAATAATCCTTCACACTGCTGCTATTTCTACTATTACCCATGCTGAATTTGGTTCCTTGTGTGCTTTGAAACCATGCCAACTATCCTCATCTGTGGATAATACTGTAAACATACACTGATCAGCCATAACATTAAAGTCACTGACATGTGACATGAAGAACATTGCTTATCTAGTTACCATTGCACCTGTCAAGGGGTGAGATTTATTAGCCGGCAAGTGAACAGGCAGTTGTCAAAGTGTTGGAAGCAAGAAAAATGGGCAAGCTATTTTATTCTTATTACCTTGGGAAAGTGTTATTTTGTGTTATCTCATCCTATCTTATGTGTGCTGAGCCAGGACATTCAGGTGAAACAATAAGTACTGCAGACACAGTCGAACAGCCATCCTGATTGGTTGTCTGGCTGGAATTGCTTCTCTACTGGTACAGAAAACTTAGGTTGAAGGCAAGTAGTGATTGTCTGCCAAAATTTGTTACTCTTTCGAAAATGATTTCCTGCCGGATTTCAGACGTAATCTCACAGTTCAAAATTTAATATTTCAGATTGTTTAGTTCTTGCTGACATGCAGTAATGTATTCTTATCTCTATTTAGCTTTATCATGCTTCAAATTTGGGATGAGAGTTTGGTTTTGGCAACAGAAGGACACCACAGAGAAAATCCCTATATTCCTGTACAAGTTTCCAAATGAGCACCTGGATGATTACACAACACTAACAATTTTCTGTTGATACTTTTGAGACACCAGTTAAATCTTTTGGCAGAAATGCATGTCGTTTGGAGGGGGGAAATAAATAAATAAATACACACACCCCACAAGATCACCAAAACCTCATTCCAAAGGGTTCACAAACTTTCAAAATTGCTTGGTGTGTACTAAGCATTTGTGTCTTTTTCAGATTTAAGTACTCATTCACACCCACACAGAGTTCATGACTGTGCTTTATATCTCCTCGTACAAGTTGTACAGAGTATAGAGGTAAGACGTGACTGAGTTAAATCCTGAAAGTTCACAAAATTGTTTTCTCCCCTGTCTTTTACAGCAAAACAACACCATAATGAAGATCACTCCAGGACTAGAGAGACTTAAAGTGCACCTTAGGGTTTATCAACTATTACTTAATCAAAACGCATTAAGTTATTGACTCCCAAAAGAAGGAACCGATTCTGAACAGCTGAAACGAGTCATTAGTAATTCCAGACTCACTTCCTGCACACCTACGTAGGTTTGTAAGAAAAAGCTCCGTCTCTGGTCTTCATTGGCTCCTCAGTGACAGCGGTAGACCAATCACAACAGACTGGGACATCTGCCCAATCAGAGCAGAGTATGCTCTCTGAAAGGAGGAGTATAGAATGAATCCTTTAGAACGGAACATTTAACGAGCCGTTTTTTACTCTGGGGGAAAAAGCTGCAGTTTAAATTATGAGCACATTAAAGTGTTTTTTGACCTTGGATGCATGTAAATCTATTGTATGAGACCTTTAAAACAAAATCAGTCACGTTTCAAAACCGTAATAGGTGCACTTTAATACTTGTAGCAAAGACAAACACCAAGAAAAACTAGACACAATAAACCACCATGTAACTCCCTTTAGAGAATTAATCATTTTAGTCACATTGCTAATAACAAGTATTACAGCAGAATGATTTAGTGTTGCATGTATTTGCATAAAAGGATTTCTTTATATGTACCCTATTTACTCTCGCATCTTAAAATTCTGTCGTTGAACCACCAACATTCCATTTGCATTTGTAAATTGAGCTACACTGCCAACATTACCCCAGGTTAGGATAAAAGCCCAGCCTAGTGATCATGTACAGCAGAAAGACAGCAATGCACTCCAGAATTTATTACAACAGGGTCATTCCTTTAATCTTCGACTAATATGCTGTATTTCTACTAGACGAACAAAACAAAGTGGAAAGCGCAAAACTTCTCCACCCTGAAGACTTTCTAATGCGGGAAAAATTCTGTGCATGAGCTGTTACTATAGAAACAACAACTTATTAGAATGAATGCTTTGATATAAACCAATCATTTATGCTACAGCAGGACCGACTCTCAGAGCTGCTGTTATACAAAAGTAATCCACACCTTCTGATTGAAGAATTCAATAGTGCTGTTGTATAAAACAGACCACAGGAAATACAGGAGTGTATGCTCATTATCGTTGTCCAACACAGGTTCTGATCTAGTACAGTACATCATGTTTGTGCCCTTGACAAAAAGTCAGGAAGTCGCTGGCCGATGTTTCAGCATCTCATAGCGGAGTCTGGCTAGTGTCATTATTTTCTATAGATTTTGAACCAGCAGGAGAGCTAAATAATAGCTTATAATTGGGGGGGGGGGGAATCATCCACTCATCCTAATTAATCCAATTAGTCAAAACTGTTCTGCAGTCAACTAGATTGCTCTTCAACTGATGTGTGTAGCGTAGTAGGCGGTGGCATTTGAAATGAGTATTGCACGCCATAGTCATATGTACGTAAGGCATGTCACACCACTGGGAAGCATTAAGTTTAAACCCAGCTGCATTCAAATATCCTGGACATGAAATCTGCCTGTACAGGACACATGGGCTAGTGATGTGTTCACCTCTCTGATGAAGAGTTGTAGGTATAGTTAGTGGTTTGTGAAGAAGTTTTCTAAAGTGGATTTGAAATTCAAAAACAAATAGAACCCCTCTTGCTAGTGTCCCTTTCAATACCACATCATCAAAACACATGCATGTGGAGGATTAGTAGGAGGATAGTGGGAGAGTTTTCATTTCACAAGCAAAATGACTGACAGTTGTCTTGTCCTCATTGATGTAATGGCCATGGTTCACATTATTTAGAACATATAGGGTTCCACTCATCATAGTGGAATATGATATGTGTGTGTGTATGTGTGTGTGTGTGTATATATATATATATATATATATATATATATTTTATATATATATATATATATATATATATATATATATATATATATATTATAACACACACACACAAGGTTTGGGTAAAAACATGCTACTGCAAGCTACTCGCAGAACATTAAGTAACATGGATTGTGCTCCATTGATCTCCACCACTCAACTTAATTGCACCTCTGCAAGTGCCAAGTAATACACATTCAGATAGAATTCAAGGCTGTGTCACAATCCACACATTAAGCAGTATGCCTAAATAGCAATGACATCAACAGTGCAAAGGGGGGAAAAAAGCTATAAGCTATACTCCTGAATCGTATTATTATTATTATCTTGCTCCCTTATTTGTTTTAATATACAGGGTGTCCCAAAATTCTCAATACACAGGGGAGAATGTTTGTCAGCTCCATGCCAGTTGTTCCTTCATCGGTTTATGTTCGTGGACGTCCACTTCTAGGTTGGTCCGCAACATTTCCAGTCTTTTTGAATTAGTTAATAAGTTTGGTAACAGTGTCATGTGTGATGTCCTTGAAATGTTTCCTTTTAAAGTCCATCGCAACCTTGTGACAGCTTCCCGATCCAGTCATGAGAATGATTTCAATACATTCTTATTTTGTCAAGTCGTCCTTAAAGACTATACAAAAAATATATATATATAATAAACTTAGTCTGAAAACTTTTGGAAGACATTTAGCTAAAAAGTGTTCATTTCCCCCTACGTATGGAGCCTTTTGGGACACCTGTAGTATCACACTGGGCTCACTCAGTTTCCTGATTGGCTGCTACTAGCATTCGCCGGTCACTGTGCAGTCAGACTTCTTTCGTACCTAAAGTTGCAATGGTGCGGTTTGATGTATTTCAGTTGGCATACAACATATGCGTTCAAAACTCCCAACAAATTCAAGCCACCAACTCGAACTGGGCTTCCATTACAGGATGACCCCCGGACTAATTTCATAATTAACAACTTTCTACATACTACACCTGCTTAAACAAAAAAAAGGACTACTTAAACAGTCATTCCATATACACTGAATATTGTAAATGTGCCACAAAATACTTAAATAAATACATATGGATTCAAGTAGATTTCGTTAAGTGGTGTTGGGACTGGCAGTGAGCCAAAATACATCAAACAAATGCATTTCCCATTGTCCTACACTTCTCTCTCCAAGCTGCTTCGTATTTAGGCTTTAATCCCTCAGGTATCCCCAGGTGATCACAGTCAGATGGTGTACAACGATTAGGAGGTGAATAGTGCTGATTCATGCAGGCAGGAGAAATACAATAACACCTGGGAGCTCAGCAATCTGCATCCTTTATTTGATTGGTAAGGAATCTGACTACTCCCAGGAAACTCTCCCATCAGGAAAGCGCTCAACTGACAGCACTAATTCCCATCTTGTGTTCAGAAGAACCTTATAATGTCTTTCAGCCCATTATGTGGTTATGTGATCCGACAGCACGTACCGCAACGTGTATGCGAAATACGGTCTACCCTGCTCTCCATAGGAGTACTTAACCAACTGTGACGGCTCTCGGAGTCATCTGGAAATGGAGACTAGAGGTTTGAGGAAATGGAGATGAAATGTGAGCATGGTGTGTGTTAGGGTGTTAAGTGTATGAAGGACCTCTCCCTGCAGATGTCCCGCACACAGGCAGCTCTGGTTAGAATCTGCTCCCACTGAACCTCTTTCCCCACCACAACTGAGGATTTCTCCAGCAGCGCCATGAGCTTCTGCAAGTCTGGATACACACGATCCTACAAACACACACACACACACACACATGAGCATTACAGACTATCAAGACATAATGATCTTTTTAATAACTTGTTAGCTATTAACTTAAGGGACTGTTTAGCGGTGTTAATCTTTAAGCCATCTTTCCAAGTATTTAAAGGTGCAAAATCATATAACCTTAAGGATAGCACTTCAGTGATTTGCATCCCAAAAAACGTTTAGTACTGCGATATTCAACAGGCAAAGAATTACTGTCAATGCTTCGAAATATAATCAGGGTAATTTCATTTCCATCTATGCTTGGGGGAAATGTTTGATATATTACACACCAAGTAGTGACAATGGTTCACATATTAAATCTTTGACTACAGCAACAGCAGCAGCAGCAATAATCATAATAATAATAATCATCATCTGGAGAGTGATTACGTACCACTCATGAAAGTCTTACATGGGTGTGATCTTTTGTATTTGTGCTCAACATATTTTTTGCTAATTATCTCATTGTTTGTCTCATTATCTCAATTTTGGCCTTTGCAGATGTCATACAGCCCATCATGTTCAGCCTGATAGAACCACAAAAAGAAACTTTTTTTGCAAAACAAAAGTTCGCATTTGGGGCATACCTCCTGCTGCACTACACATGTCGACTGAGGCATACTCATCCAGTGAATAGGTGAACTATTTTGACTAGGCAGTTTCATTTGCAAGCAAACTTTTCAGGTATGCGGAATCCCTGATGAAACCAAGCAAATTAATATTCATCACAAAGTGGTCAATATATCTTTGCTGCTTACTCCATACAGTCACCTCACAGTTGATCATATCAGACACCAGCCAGACTCAGATATATATATATATATATATATATATATATATAATTTTTTTATATGAGATGCGAGGACACAATACATCTTATAGCTGAAAAAATGGTCAACAAGCTGTTGACTTTTTTGTCGAAGGCACAAACACAACTCGCTATTCGAAACATTGACTACATTTACATGCAAATCAAATTCCGCTTAAGGTCTATATTCAGGTTGAAGCCATATTACAAATACAATGTTTATATGTGTACAGGCATTGGAGAATATTCCTGTATACATGGTAGTTTTGAATATGCCGACCTACATACACCAATTTTCCTTTCTTGCATGTGGACTAAGCATGTGCATACATCTCCTTTCATCTCCTTTCAAACAGGCATATTCCAGGGATGGGAATCGGAATTTGGGGAATCAGAATATTGATGTATATTGATTGCGGTATTTACGTAACTCAATGTTAATTAGAATATTGACAAACCCTGATTAATATCGGCATATTGATGTGCATGTAAACATAGTCATTGTTATGTAAATTATTACATAGACGTGCTCTTTAACGTAATTATTTTAAATTATGCTCTGTAACCATTTTGATCTCAAAAGGTTTCACATAAATTCTCAATAGAAGTCTTGAAAAAAACAAAATAATTCCTTTTGGTCAAATTATTGTAGGCAAAGCTTTACCTGTTACATACATTATATCACTAGGTATGTTTAATAGATTACAGGCCATCTAAAAGTCTCAGTTTGTGGGAATACAATCAAAATATGTGATTTTTGTCTATGTTGTGCACTCGTGATATTATTCCTGGCTGAATTGTTTGTAGTAACACTGCAGTGTTGTGTTAAACCTGAGAGTCACACTGTGCTTGCTCTCATCACTGAGAACTTGACGATCACTTTATCTTATTTCGAAACTGTCACAGAAGAGCCTGGCTGTTTGAGTTGATATCAAATGTTGATTAAGGCAACTTCCACATGAACCTTTTTCTTCTACGTTTTGGCCTTCTGTCCACTCTGAGATGGCGTTTATGTCCACGAAAAACCGAGCGTTTCAAAAACGCCATATCCCACGTGGATAGACTGGAAAGCGCTGTTTACGTGTTGTAGAGTGGACTGAGAAAAACTAAAAAGATTATTTTAGTATTTTTAGTCACATTATACAGTCATGTGATTCATTCAAACTTCAAACAAACAAGATGGTGGACGATGTTGTATTGCAGTCTTTGTTCCTCCGATCCAGTTTGATACCTTTATACGACTTTTTTTTTTTTTAAATAAATGCCTGATGGAAATGACGTAGGCCAAAGCTCCTTGCATTCGTACGCATGCGCAGTATAGGGGTGTAATCCATTTTTGGAAGACGTTTGAAAATACTGGTGAAGATGCAGTTTTCTGATCTATCCGATTAATGTGGACGTAGCCTACAGCTGTTGGAAAATCATAAGGTACTGAAATTATTTTTTGTAATACTGAATGATATTAATTCATTCTTAAATGTAAAATAAACCATAATCATCACTTCACACTGAGAAAATTTTGTGTGAGCAAATATACAACTGATACAAAAATAACTGCTGTACCTGTTTTTGCCACAGTGCAGTAAGCAGCCGCAGAGCCACGGCCCTCAACTTGGAGCAGCTGGCGAGCATCTGGAGAACATGCAGGACCTGCGGTATACAGAACTGAGAGAACAAAGACACGCTTCAGCATAATGAGGAAACTCATAAGGCCTATCTAGAGCAATCCAGAATGCCATAATTCCCCTTAAAGCACTTCAATAACAAGGCTTAGTTGCATGGGGGCAGTGAAGCCGCCCTATCAGAGAGCCGATGCTTTACTACTAATTTAACATCCGCATTTCATAAGGGGAGGACAGACTTTGCGCTATTTTATTAAACCTGGGCTAAATGTGCAGCGTTGTTTACATAGACCTGAGGCCAGATAAATATATGAAGGAAACATATATTAGGAAGCTGGTCCAGTGCTATTTTATGTAGAATTTATTTTGTTGACATCATTGAAATCATAAGCTAATGTCAGTTTCTCAGCGTGTGCATACGTGGGTACAGGGCAGTGATGAATAATGTGCATGGCTGGAGAAAGCAATGAATTACAATAGCAAGAGGAAGCAGTGGACTGTTTCATACGTGTGCCTACAGCACCAGGTGAGCTGTTGCCATAACAACAAGAGAAGCATAATTACGGCCCAAATGCAGCCCATTCCAGACTTTTCTATTTTTTGCAGCAAAAACTGAACGACAGCATGCAGGACAGATGAACACCTCGGGAAGCTTAAAAAGAAGGACTAAATTAAAAAATAATAATAATAAGATAACAGGATTTATGTGTACAGTATAAACTCTGTGTGAAGTGTTAATTGTGCTTGTGCTTTTCTGCTCTTTACATACTTTGTTTGAAATTACAGTTCATGTTGCTAAAGAGTCTGTGGTAGTGAAGTGAAATACGCACCGTGTGTGTTCCCAGCTTTGGTAAGGTGAAGAGTACAGCATGAGACAGAGTCAGGTCAGAGACTCGACCCAGCTTAAACATCAACACTGGCACCAGACACGGGACCTGAGACAGAGAGAGAGAGAGAGAGAGAGAGAATGTGAGAGAAAAAGAGAGTGAGAGAAAGAGTGAGAGTGCGAGAGGGAGAGGGAGAGAACAAAATATCAAATTTTACATATGAAAAAATTTGTGAAAGTAAAAGAATGAAAAATAGAATAGAGAGGAAAATGAGAGGTGAAAGTGAGAAAGAAAGAAAGAAAGAAAGAAAAGAAAGAAAAAAGAAAGAAAAAAGAAAGAAAGAGCAAAACAGTGAAAGAGGGCAAATGACAAAAACAAAGAAAGAGCAAAAGAAAGAATAAAAGAAAAAGGATAGAGCAAAACAAAGCATGAAAGAGAAAGATTGAAAGAGAAAGAAAGAACAAATGAGAGAGAGAGAGCAAAAAAGTGAAAGAGGGCAAACAAGAAAAAAGAAAGAGGAGAAGAAAGAGTAAAAGAAAAAAAAGACAGACAGATTGAAAGAAAGAAAGAAAGAACGGAACAGAATGGAATTAGAAGAGAAAGGATGAAAAGCTTAAAAAAAAAAGGTGAGTGTGAGAGAAAGACAAGAAGACAGCAAGAGGAAATGATGTGCACTCTCAGCAGAATGAGCGTTGGTGACGAGTGAGTGACACGAGGGAGAAATGTGATAAAAAAAAATATGCACAGAACTAGAGCAATTGGGGAGCAACAAATCCCTCCAGGCTAAATGGAAGGAAAGATGGACAGAGCTCAACTGGTGGTGAGACATGTTTGCTCAGAGATCACTCTAGAGGAGGAAGAAGAGCACTTCTCTCCCGCTCATCATTACTGCTGCTACACTGAGTGAGACTGTCACAACCCATCCATTTCACACAGTGTGTGTGGAGACAAAACACAGAGAGGGATGAGCCACAGTCACTCAGCTTTGAAGTGCTGTCCAGAAGCTCCAAAATCCCTCCGCATTTCTCTCACTCTGCTTCTCCCAGAACGTCTTAAACATTCTTTAAGATGCTTTTATCAAGCTACATGTTGGCATGTGGCCAGTGTTTACCCAGCCTTTAAGTCGTGAGAAAATTGTGAAGTTTTGAGCCTAAGGGTAGAACTGGAAGTTTTCAGGGAGTGTCAAAATATTATGAGGTACCTGCCAAATGCAAGATAAAAGAATACTGATCTCCATCTTTGCAGGTAAACTAAAAGGCAAAAAAAAAAAACAATAAACAAAAAAAAGAATATCCCTATTGTTCAGTATTTGGGGAATTCCTGCCAATACAGAATACAAACAAATACCAAAGACACCTTATAAATATTATGCGGACTGTATGATAAGAATTCTAGATCTAATCTCTTGTCCTACACAGCCTACATGCCATTTGAAGAAGAAAAATAAATCTCAAAAAAAGAATAAAAAAAAAAAGAAAACTATTATGAAAGAACAGTCAGGTCTTAGTATGAACATTTGGCTTGTTGACCTCAATTTCAATTCAACTCCACTTTGAAAGCCAGCCAGCAATCATCACGTGGCCATTCTGACCCCACAGAGCCAAACTCCTTTCCCAACAGCTAGATGTCCAACCCCAGAATTATGGATTAACCTGCAGATGCTCCTAATGCACACTCCTCAGGGGCTGAGACGAGCAACCCAGCCTGCTGAGAATAGCGTGACCTCTGACCCATTCAGCTAGCTAATTGACAGTCCATAGGAGGACAGTTAAGCTAATGGGAGGAACAGTGGGAAGGGCAAGGGCATGCAGTGAGGAAAGGACCATGAACTATTGTAATAGCGTGATAAAATGCTAAGAATTATGGAATAAAATATATCTATAAATATATCACTTGTATAATCTTTCCATCCATCAATCCATCCATTTCATCATCAATCCATCCATTTTCTGTACTGCTTATCCTATACAAGGTCATAGGGAGCTTGGAGCCTATCCCAGGGGACTTGGGGCACAAGGCGATGGACACCCTGGACAGGGTGCCAACCGCCAACCACATACACACCCCCATTCACACACTACGGACAATTAAGAGATTCTAACCAGCCTAGAACACATGTCTTTGGACTGGGGGAGGAAACCGAAGAACCTGGAAGAAACCCCCCAAGCACGGGGAGAACATGCAAACTCTTTGCGTAGGACTCGACCCTTCAACCCCATAGGTGCGAAGGCAAACGTACTAACCATTAAACCTACTACTGTCTATATTGTCACTATAGATGATGGCACCTCTGGGCCGTGCCAACATCTAATCTGCATGGCGTTTACCTCACCCTAATGACTGTTCACTGTATACGGCCCATATTCTTTCATGAAACAAATTCATCACTGGTTTAATATGACACGAATAAATGATGTCTCTCACATCAAAGTTAAACATCTCCATGAAGCCTTCCTAAATTAATTCCCATTACTCCATTCTGACTGCCTAAATGTTACTGAGCTAAAATGAAGTGTACGATAAACAGTGCCAAGTCTGCTCGGGCTTGTTCAAACGCAAGCTTCGTTCTCACACAAACTGCTTGCATTGCTGAATTCACCATCGGGGAATCTGCAGATGTCATTACAATGCCATCTTTCCTTCTCCCATAACTGCAAACTGCTCCAATTCCTCAGTCGCCACTGTGTTGCCTAGCAACTCTGGCATCTGAATGGATAATGGGCAGGAACGAGAGAGTAGGGAGCGGGGGGAGAAAGACTTCTGTTTCTGGGTATGATTTCAATTCATATGCCTACCTTATTTCAAATGAACCAGTAAGATTTTGGTAAAAGCGCACATGCCTTGGGGATTTCAAATTGCATTCAAATTTCAAGTACAGTGCTGTGAAAGAGTATTTGTCCCCATCCTGATTTCTTCTGTTTTTGTGCATCTCTCATACTAAATTGTTTCAGAAATTAAAACAAAATCTAAGATTAAACAAAGGCAACCTGAGCAAACACAAAATACAGTTTTTAATTGATAATGCTATTTATTGAAGCAAAAAAGTTATCCAATACCAACTGGGCCTGTATGAAAATGCATTTGCCCCTGTAGTTACTAATTCCCCAAATATATGAAACTGCATTCATAATGGAGTTCAGCTTGACTAGACAAAACCAGGCCGGATTACTGCAAACCCTGTTCAATCAAATCAACACTTAAATAGGACTTTTTCAACATCATGAAGTTGGTTAAAATGTCTTACGCAGTAACACACTATGCCAAAGTTGAAAGAAATTCCAGAAATGATGAGGAAGAAGGTGATTGAAATGCATCAGTCTGGGAAGAGTTACAAAACAATACTATACTAACAATACAAGAGCCAAGGACAACATCACAGGACATACAGGCCTCTCTTGCATCAATAAAGGTCACTGTTCATGACTTTACTATCAGAAAGACACTGGTCAACAATGGCATCCATGGAAGTGTGGTGAAGTGAAAACCACTGCTCATTAAGAACATTAAGGCTCATCTGAATTTTGCCAAAACACACCTTGATGATCCTCAAACCTTTTGGGAAAATGTTCTGTGGATTGAGGAGTCTAAAGTTGAACAGTCTGGAGGTCCCATTACATATGGCATAAACCAACACAGAATTCCACAAAAAGAACATCATACCTACGGTGAAGCATGGTGGTGGAAGTGTGATAGTGTGGGGATGCTTTGCTGCTTCAGGTCCTGGGCAACTTAGAGTAACTGAGGAAAACGTGAATTCTGCTCTCTAGCAGAAAATCCTAAAGGAGAATGTCCGGTCTTCAGTCCGTAAGTTGAAACTCAACACAACTGGATTATGCAGCAAGAGTATGATCCAAAGCATAGGAGTACTGTAACTCTTAGGTCAAGAAGTAAGTGAAATACGAATCTCCAGTTAACGGAAGCGTTTGATTGCAGTTATTGCTGCTAAAATTGGTACAACCAGATTTTAGGTTTAAGGGGGCAATCAGTTTTTTTTTAACATAGGTGATAGGTGCTGGATAACATTTTTTTGGTTCAAATAAATAAATAGATAAATAAATAAATAACTGTACAGTATGTACTCAGGTTGACTTTATTTTATGTAGTATGAGATATACACAAAAACATTAGAAATCAGCAAATACTTTTTCATAGCACTGTACCTTAAATAATTAGTATTCAAATGCATTGGAATATTAATGAGCCTATAATTTTCTATAGCCTCAGACAGAATAAAGATTAGCAATATTGCTACAACGTGTGTCCATATAATATAAACCATGATGTTTTCACCTAAGCCAGTAATGATTTAAAGAGCCAATGACATTAACACTGTAGTACTATTTTGTTGATTTTGCATTTCTTTGGCCACCTGAATTAAAACTTTGGATATCTAAATAAAAATCTACCCCCTGCAGCACAGTTAGGCCAAATCCCAAATAGCTTTATATTTGTATAGTGCATGCCACATGCCAAATAAAAAGCCATATCAGATTTATCCACTGAAAAAGTCTTAATCCATTAGACACCTTATACGCAATACTTACATACTGACAAGCAATAATTTTTTCAGCTTTTTTTTTTTTTTTATTATAAAAGCCTCAAAGTGCATTTATTCCAACCATTTTGGCACATCAAGCAAAAAGGCTTTTAGCCAAATAGTTTAGGAAAAATATATTTCAATAGATATTACAAAAATTGAAAGTAGATAATTCACTTTTGAATATGTAAATATGATGAAAATTCAAATAATATTCAAATTTGTTCTGACAGTGAATAATATGCTGATGTAGAATAATACACACAATGGTAATTTACATCACTATATTATTCCTTTTTAAACCCTGAAATCAGAATTTAGGTTCAGCCTTGTGGGTTCACATATGTATGCCTTAATCCAGCACATTTTCATCTTTAAGTGTAAAATAAATTCCACTGACACACTAAGTACAGGCTTAGTTTTGAAAACCAATTCAAATATTATTTAATTGTACAGTATAATATTTCAGCTATTTATTGCCACCATAAAGCATTTATTCCTGGAATTTTCATTGACAGAAAATTGAACAAACAGGCTAATAACTATAGAAACAAGAATAATTTGTGGCGGCGGGGATGTGGTCAAGCGTCAGCTGTGGAAGCTGAGAAGGCGTTTTAAAGCAGCAGGTACCGTGATGATCCTCACCTGTGTCTTATTAGCCCAATTTACTTATGTGTGTCTTTTTGTGCCTTCAGGAGCACCCAGCAACCAACGAGCGATAAAGAGTCAGAATGCCAGACTGCTTGGCAGAGCTTGGCATACACACACACACACACAAACTCATACACAGACGCATGCGAAAAAGCGTGAATGTGACCCTGACTGAGTGAAAGCCGAATTTTGTTGTTGCTTTTGTTGCGTTTTGAAACTCCACTGAAAAGCGTGGTCTGTATAAATGTGAGCCTGGAGCTCAGTTAAGATTCCGCCTGCTTCTCATGTCATCCTCCACACAATCACACCCAGGGGTCCTGTGATTTTCACCACCGTAACAAAATAAAATCGAAATCATTCACTCCCTGGCTATATTCACATATCCCTCACTGAATTACTCCACACACTTAAACATACAAGCTTTAAATGAGCATCCATCACACTCTCCATTCATGTTCCAACATCCTTGAGAAGGCGATAACGATAGTACCTGAGTGGGATCGGCCTCGGCGATGCCTGCTGCAGTGTCCAGTGCCAGCCTACAGAGATCCCCCTCACTGCTGAGGATCAGGTGAGTGAGAAGGAGAGGAAGAGCATCAGGGACACGTTCACACAGAGGAAGAGTGGATTGAACAGAGTAGAGCCAGTCCGTGGCGGCCGTGGAGTCTGCAGAGACTTGACGTAACACACTGGAGGCCACTTGCAGCTCACTGTACCACGTGCTGAGAGGAAGAGTGAGCTGTGTACTGTTCTGTAGAGTGAAGAAGGAAAAAAAATACATCAAGCCTACAGGACAATGAATCCTTTCAGATAAAACAATTATTTGTCATGAACAAGGTTGAGTAGGAAATTTGTCTGGCTCTACCTGAACCGGACTGCTTGTCTCTCTCTCAATAGTCTGTAACAGTGAAGTGGCCAGGCTTTGATTCTTTGCCTGCGTTTGAGAGTCGGTTAATGCCTCCATGAGTGTGGAGCAGGAAAGCACCTGCAGCAGTGGCATTACCAGCAATGAGGTGCCCCAGATAGGTCTCTCTTCAGGTGGAACAAGCTTTACAGCTGAGAGAAGAGAAAGAGACTTTCTATTATGTAGGGGCTAAGAAGACTATTATGTTAGCACTGATACATCTAAGTTGCTATATCTGTAGTAAAGAGACAGTTCAAGCAGAAATCTCATTTACACAGATCCCCCTTTAGCCCAAAACGCTTACTCTCTAAAGTGCGTTTCTTTAGTATTGGAGCTACATGACTAAGGTCAGGCAGCATGGATTCAGTTTGATCCTGAGCTCAGGCTAATATCTTTGTGAAGTCCTCCACGTGTCCTTGTGGGTTTCCTCCAGATTCTCCGGTTTTCTTCCACCTCACAGAAAACATACCGCGAGGTGAATTCAAGACTCTAAATTGCCCTAAGTGTGACTGAGCGTCTCTCTCTCAGGGGGCTTAGATCAGTAGACTGAACAGCTCCAAAACACGAACACGTAGCATTTGTTCATTGCGATCAAAATCACTCCTTCGCACTTACATTTTCATTTTCAATTGAAATGTTTTTAAAACAAAGCCCAAAATTAAAAATAAAGAAAAATACATGCAAGACGAGATCATGTGCGATTAAGTTAAATGGTGAACATCAGACCCCCAAAACAGCAAACCGTCTGCTAAAAATAGCAGATATCAACCTCCTGTGTGGAATCAAAGCTATCAGTATCAGTAAGTTGGGAGAAAATCTTCACCGAGCTCCAGGAGAGCAGTCTGCTGTGAGGCCGAGGCTCTGAGCAGGAGCAGCGAGATCCCCATGATCACTTGCTCAGACGGGAGACCCTGCTGAGAGAAAGAAACGAGTGAGAGAAGAGTGGGACGCAGATGCCGTCTTACAGGGGGTGCTGAAAGCAGGATGAAAATCGCTCCAGGCTGGTGTGAAAGCTACCACCAATCTTTAGAGACTTGAGGGGAGGCTTTGAGAAGATTAGCATCACACAGCTAACCCTGTTTGAAGCCTGCATGCCATTTTCATCACGTTCACGCTAACAAAAACAAATCCTGGAACCCAAGGAACACACAGAGACTTTGAGAATAAACAGTTTATGAGTCGTCTGGGAACATTTAAATGGTATCGAAACAAATAATTCCCTCTTTAATAAAAGCAGAGTAAAATACCCTTACAAAGACTAAAGTTAACACATGCTGAACTCAACGCCTGGCCCACAATTATGCTTATGTCAAAATGTCCCCTCATACAATTTTACAAAGGTAAACAACACTCCTCATTTATCACACTGCAGATGAACCAGCTAATTTGTAAATCAGTCACAGGAGCATTTACACAACTAAGCTGGTGCCCATGTAAATCTAGTTTGAAAAAAAAAACATTCGTATCCTACAAATGCTCACAAGTCTATGCAAATTTACATCTCACGAAACCTATTAATCAAGATTCACACTGTACATTTGACCTGCGTTACTACAAGTTTACATGCGGTCATGTGAAAAAAAATAAGTACACCCCATGGAAATTGTCGGCTTTTTTGACATATTTGGACAAGCAAACACTTGATCATCTTTGGAAAACCACAGGAAAATTTGTTTTTTCAATCATTTATTCAACAGAAATATCAACACATGTAATATTCTTCTATGGAAAAAGTAAGTACACCCTTGGCCTTAGAAGCTAGTATTGACCCCTTTAGCAGAAATAACTGGTAGGTGTTTTTCATAATTGTCCACCAGGCTTGCTGGGATTTTTGGCCACTCTTCCATGCAATAATCTTTCAGTTGCAAGATGTTTGATGGTTTTCTTGCATGTACTGCCCGTTTCCACCCCCCACCGACCACACCCCACCTCACACACACACACCATTTCAATGAGATTCAAATCCGTGCTTTGTCTAGGCCATTCCATAACCCTCCATTTCTTCTTTTTGAGCCATTCCTTGGTGGATTTTCTAGTGTGCTTAGGATCATTATCCTGTTGAAAGGTCCACTTTTTATTCAATTTCAACTTGCAGACAGATGGTTTCACATTATCTTCATGCACTCTTTGATATGATGCGGAATTCATAGTTGAATCAATGAAGTCCCTGCCAGTCCCTGAGGCTGCAAAGCAACCCCAAACCATAACATTTCCACCACAATGCTTCACAGTTGGTATGAGGTGCTTCTCCTGAAAAGTTGTCTTTGGTCTGTACCAAACATGTCTGCTATTTCTGTGGTCACACAACTCAATCTTTGATTTGTCTTTATTCCAAAAAGCCTGGTCTTTGCCTATATGCTCATGGGCAAACTGTGGTCTTGCAAAGGCTTTTTCCTGGCATGCCTACCATGCAGGTCAAAATTGAGCAATCTCTTTCTGATTGTATAAGCATGCACTTTAACACCAACAGCTGCAAGACTTACTAGCAGATCCTTTGATTAAATTTTGGGATTTGGGGAGTGTTCTTTTTGTATCAGACGGTTTGCTCTTACTGAATTTGCTGTGGTGGATAGTCCTGGACAAACTGGCAGTTGTATGAAATCTGCATCACTTGTAGATAATTTTCCTTATAATGGAATGATGTGTTTCAAATAATTTGGAGATCTTTTTAAATCCCTTCCCAGACTCATATTCAACCACAACCTTTATTCTGAAGGCCTTATAGAACTCTTTAGATCTTGACATGATGACACCACACACCTTAACAGCAAAGGGAAAACCAGACACTAGATTTGAGAGGGGTATAAATAAGACCGGTTCCACCTACACACACCCTAACTAGGTTCTAAACACTGACACCCAAACTTGACTACTTGTTTCTAATTTTATGGATTTGAAGGTGTGACAAATGTAGGGGTGTACTTGCTTTTCCCATGTGACTGATCTGTTTATTTGTAATTAACTGACAATTTAAATTGCGAAAATTACTACAAAATGTAAACATTATTAATGGGCACTGTTTAAAAGAGAATCAAATATTTGCTTCTTCAAATATGTAAAAAAACAAAAAAACAAACAAACAACAATATCGTGTACACGAGTTGGGGGCACTGGTAACATGTATACCAGTTGGGGGCACTGGTAAGGTCCCTGGCTCACTAAACATTGGGACACTGATGACTTAATTTCCGATGACACGACTACATACTTGTGTTGTAAAACGTCAGCACTGGCATTTATCAACAACAGTGTGTTTCAAATAATTTGGAGATCTTTTTAAATCCCTTTCCAGACTCATATTCATCCACAACCTTTATTCTGAAGGCCTTATAGGACTCTTTAGATCTTGACATGATGACACCACACACCTTAACAGCAAAGGGAAAACCAGACACTAGATTTGAGAGGGGTATAAATAAGAGTTTTATATATTATATATATATATAAATATATATAAATATATATAATATATATATATATATATATATATATATATATATATATATATATATATATATATATATATAAATAATGTTATGGATTTAACAAGCAAATATGTCTGTATGTTGATTGATTTAAAGTAAACACTTGTATACACAGTCTAACTCATTTAAAGATAAGAAGTGATATGTTGACTGTTTCTGATGCTGTGTGCAGCCATGTTGATTTGACGTCATGATGAAGGAACTCGTAGTTGAGAACAACAATCCAAGCCGACGAGTAGAAATTTCAAATTGTGGGGGCATTTTCTTTGGCTTTTACTGCTTTGAGGTGGGGAATTACAAGTTGCAACCTCAAGTCAAAAGCAGCGTTAGTCAGTAGCTATGGTAGCCCGTACCCTCCAATAGCTGAGCTGCATTACTGGAACATTTAGCTCATTCTGCCTTTAGGAGGTGCTCTATCACCATTCAATCCTCAATTTGCATTTGTAGCTCTATGTGAGCTTGACCTTTTATGGAGTTTTGTTGACATTACTAAATATAAAGCATCTGTGAACATATGTAATTGGCTCAGTTTCTATCATAAATATGAATATTCAAGTTAAAGACAATTATATTACAAAAATTCATGCCAGTTCATCTCCATCGCTAATCTGCACTCACTCAGACCTGTGAATATACACGATGCAGCTTTAACTTAATGTAGTTGTATTAATATTATTTGTATTGCTAAAAATTGAGGCCACATGCAGTGTATAAAAATGACTTACATTTACAAGTGTTTTCTAATTAAAATGAAGAGACGTGTCTAAAGAAAGAGAATCTGAAGGTGCTGAAAAACTTTCCTACAGCTCTGTACTACCTTGAGCTCGCCCCAAAGCAGCTCAGACTCAACCATCAGTAGGACTCACCTCTTTACAGACAGGCAGGAGACAGTGCAAGGTGTGGAGTAAAGACCTCAGCTCTGCTCCCAGCTGGAGGCTGAGGTGACAGACACACATGATCTGCAGTGCTAGCTGCGCTAACTCAGTCCTCCAGCGCTCAGGCTCGGCCAGCAGAGCAGAGCTTAGCGACTCGGCCATGGAACTGATCTCCACCACAGCTGTAATGCTGTCCACCTACATCCACAAGAACAATAGAAGCAATTCACCATGCAGTAGCAGAAATCACCCAATGGCAATTAGGTATAAGGTGCATACTGATTTTCAATGACTATATTATAACAAACTATTATCTAGCATATTAAAATTGACTTTTCTTTCAGAGTTTACAATAAAATAAAAAATAATATGCAATCTCTGCTCATTAATAATTACTACATTTATTCATTAGGCAAAACGAAACCTTGGCAGGCATTGCACTCAGGACTCCATTCAGCATTATCATTTATAGCTAGCACACAGTGTAAATATTCATCAAAATAGGTGCATTCATTCTATATAGACCACAGGAATATTTGTAACATTGTTACATAACACTGTGTGCATAAGAGAATTAACTGTAGATCAACAATACCTATAACTAAAGAGACTTTCCAGATGTTCATGAAAGCATTCATATCCATGATTCATTTTAAGATGCTTACCAGTATATGAGGGAACAAATTGAAAAGACAGTGCAGGATCTGGTGGGTGACCCGTGCACAGGCTGAGCCATGACCCTGAGTGACCTCCCGGCGCTGCAGCAGCACTCGGAGCAGTCCATGTCTGAGCAGTGCATTCTCTGACAGCCTCTGAGGCTCACAGTAAAGGTAACGCAGGAAAGGAGCCAGCATGGAGATAAACAACGGCTCGTCACTGGCACACACAGAAATGTATCATTGAGAATCAGCTTGTTAAAACGAACCAAGATAAAATGCTGGTTTGTTCAACTTCATTGTAATTACCAGCGAATGATATTGGATCTAATTGAATAACACAAACAGAAAGCAGACTATCTGGTGCTACATTTATTGGCAAGTCAGAGACTGGTTGCACAATTCTATAAAATTATTTTCTGATCCTTTTACCTTTTAAAATAAATCATTGAAACACCTGATCTAACAGAAGTAAAGCCAACTAAGAGTAGTCTGGTTGTTAGATAGAGAAAAAATGAGAGAGACTATGCATGTGTTATCTCTCACAAGGCCTCTTGTCTGGCCAATATGCTGAAGGGGAGCTCTTACTTGTCAGCAGCCAGCTGGATGAAGTCATCAATCTCCTGCAGAAGAGCAGCCCAGCAATCAGGCCGATTCTCCAGCACTGTGATATATGGATGAGGGCAGCTCCTAGACCACATACACACAAACAAACCTCAATTAACAGAAATGTATCGGTTATTAGAAAGTTATTTATCTAGAAATCATTTACACTGATCACTTCATCATCATGCAGCCTATTTGTCAGTACCTCGAATAGCGAAGGCTACAGCAGGGGGAAAAGCTTTCTCTTACAAAGCCCCACAGTTATGGAACAGCCTTCCAATTAGTGTTCAGGACTCAGACACAGTCTCAGTGTTTAAGTCCAGGCTGAAAACGTATTTGTTGACTCAAGCTTACCATGAGTAGCCTTTTTTTTTTCAGTCTTACCTAACAATCTCTCCCTCTCTTTACCTCCCTCTTCCTCTCTTCTTCTGTCGAGCCACACATGATTTTATGGAGCTACTAGTGATCCTAATCCTTTCTGCTCTCCAGAAATGCTTGATCCGTTCAGATGCCCTACCTCTGGATGGAGCTCTCATCAACTCCAATTCCACATGGACATTCACAATGTGGTTGCTGGGACTACAGTTGCTACTTTGGCCCTGGGACTGCAATTAACACATGCAGTTTTGCATTCGTTTCTAGTTTGAAAAGTGGACTAGTTACGGTGGACTATAATGAACTTTCTTTTACTTTCACACTATCTGTTGTTACCCAGATGAGGATGGATTCCCTAACTGAGTCTGGTTCCTTTCAAGGTTTCTTCCTCATGTCTTAGGGAGTTTTTCCTTGCCACTGTCACCACCGGCTTGTTCAAATGGGATAAATTCACACACTTAAAATCGATATCCTGTGTTTATATATTTCTGTAAAGGTGCTTTGAGACAATGACCATTGTTAAAAGTGCTATACAAATAAAATTGAACTGAATTGAATTATGCAAGATGATAAATACTTTTGCCCGACATATGGTGTTGACATCAGAGAAATGTTCAGAAACTACTTACATTTGTACATTGTATGATCTGAAAACTAAGGATTAACAGGATCTGCAAGTATGTGAAAGAGGGCAGATATTTTGATAACTAAATATAATTTAAAATGTTCCAAGCTTTTGGTTGAGTCATTTAGGCAAACGTGGTGGATATCTTCATCGTTTTCCTCATGTGTCAACGAGATTTGGTTTATTTACTTATTTTTTTCTTAAATCTCACCAGGTTTCTGTACAGTGCCTGGTGATATTAACTGTTACCCAAAAAACCCCCAAAAAAACTCCTAGCTCTGCCTGGCTTTTCACATGAAACTTTCACACAAGTATTTGCAGGTTACAAAGTTAGCAGTTCATGCAACTTGACACATGACACAGCATGTTTATGACACATTCACAGCAGATGAACTGTTTTATTTAGAAAGCTTTGCAAGACTCTGACACTACGTGAGAAAGAAGAAGTGGAATGATTCAAACCACGATGTTTACGCACATGTACTTACTTCATCTTGCTGGAGCTTAGGTTCTCGACTAAATGATCTCCTAGGTTCTGTATTTGGAGCAAAGTCATTCCATTCTGTGACCCCGACTGTCAGGCACACCTCAGTCTGAGGGTTAACACTGAACAGAAGCCATCTATTATTCTCCCAGACAGGCCTCTTAAGCATTTATCTCCTTATCTATCTTCTGGTGTTCCCCATCCAACCAGGGCAATATTCACATCTCTGGAACGCATCCATCAGGCTCAAGTTTGGCCAGACAGCAACAACATTACTTGCCTTCAGTGTCTATTCAATGGCTGCCCGACACCCTGACCTTCTTTTCAGAAAGTTTAACTGCAAGTTCACAAAGCAAACAGGGGGCCATAAGGGCAGCAGTTTAAGTTTAAGACATGTACAGGTTGCTCTGCTTGTGAAGGATCTGAACTGGTTGTGTTTCGCTCATGGGGACAACCACGAATCAAAAAGTATTAGATTTTTTTTTTCAATTCTCTAAACACTATTTAACTTGTTTCACATGTAACATGACTTTAACCACTAACCACTTGAGCAGTACTTCATTATAATACTTAATATAATTAAATATTATTTTAGCATATTTATGCTTTGAGTATTACGGAAATGTAATATTACTTAATTCCATTTTCAAGAAAAAAATTTAAAATACACCTTAGACCAAAGTCAAAGTAGTTCAAATCTCAAAGCTGTCTTCTCTCATTCAGCCGATGAAATTCAGATGTAGAAATTGGAATAACTTAACCTATGTTGCTATGACCTACTTTATTTCATCAGTTAAAAACATTTACTGTTTACTACTTGAGTACATTTAAAAAGTATCAACATCCTGACTTTCACTTGACTACATTTTCAGCTGGACGCTTCCAATGTTAACGGAGTAAGATTTTAACACAATACTTCTATACTTTCACTTAAGTATAATTTCTCAGTTGATAGCTTGTTCCCAAACTGAAGTAATTTCAATACAAATAAATGACTGTTTTATGTTTTCTTTCTTATATTTACACATTTATTTAACACAGTCAACGGCATATTCAGTCACTACCACCTAATATTAAGTAGATCATTAACTAAAAGAGCATTACCAAGAGACAAAATGATTTGGATGGTAATATTTTGCAAATGGCCTTGTGACCCTACAACAGATTGTGGAGGTGGCACCAGGCAGATGGGCAGCCTGGGCATCATCAAGCCACTTCCATTAATTCTGGCACCTTCTCTGATGGCCAAGCTACAATCCCAGATGAGTTCATGCAAAGACAAGCTCTCCAGACATTCATCTTCTCACAAGGCAGCGCCCAAGAGAGTCAATGTCTGGTGAACAGTTCCCCATGTCCACTAGTTTTAACCAGGCCATGGTTTCTCCAAACATATGATGCTCACGTTATATTTAAAAGCAGGCAAAAATGAATCACTCTGGAAGCATTAGCTGAGGATTAAGGGGTAAAGAACAGAAACTACCCCTCCCCCACTATTATAGCTATACCCCTGACATGCTCATGACCCCAGAAGCGTGGATCACAAAGCCAGGGATTTTCCATAGGTTCTGTGGATGGACGGCAATAAGCACGTTCACCCAGCAATACCTGTAAATTGGATAAATTTAAGACTGTTAAGACTCATCACTATTGATTGATTTCAGCAAAAGAAATCAAATTACACGTTTATCACTACTAATGAGACAGCCATCCCCAAGGGCTTGATCATATTAGGGGGACAATTTATGAGCAATAACTCATGAAGACATGTGACCTTTGGTGATAGCAGAGGGGGCTTGGGAGCTTTGTCCTAACATGCATTTTCCCTCACTAGGTAATAGGTACATAGTATCATCAGTTTTTATTTTCTCTGCGGCCATATTCAAAAGGAATCTAATCTTGTCACTCCCCTCTGCGGCACTAAAGTTCGCAACTAAGAGTTTATCCCTAAAAACTAATCAGGAAATCAAATGAGAGGAACATTTACTAAGAACCCCACTGCTTCAAATGCCAGCAAGTTTAATGAAAGAATATCCATAATGACTGATGCGGTGAACTCCTAAACAAAATCCCAATGCATGATGTCATGAAGAAAGAAAATGAAAGTGATGCTAATTTCATACATCAAAATCATCTAAACGCACACACCAAATACATTTTGTACAAATTCAGTGCAGCATTTGTGCATGTATTAATAACAGGATTTGCATTTTAATTTATACTTAGAGTATTGATTTACACAGTCCTTTTGTGGTTAGTAAGTGCCACTGAGGGACCCCACCCCACTGAACAAAAAGGCAGACATGGCATATTTAGTGAACAGATAACTACATTAGAATGCAAAAATGGTTGTCATTACATATATCAAAGAAATTAACTAGAACATGAACAGCAGCCATTTTGGATTGTTCGCTATTCGGTTTGAGTGATTTAGTAGTCTTTTAGGCAACCGTTTTGTTTTTGCAGGTTTTGGAGTTGCTTTTAGTGCTTTGTGAATTGCATTTATATATATATATACACACACACACACACACACACACACACACACACACAGAGGTGCTTGAAAATTTGTGAACCCCTTAGAAATTTCTATATTTTGGTCATAAAAATGAAACAAAAATAAATCATCATCAGATTTTCACACAAGTCCTAAAAGTAGACAAAGTGAACCCAATTAAACAAATGAGACAAAACTCATCCTGCTAATCCAGGAGGTTCACATAATTTTGCCACTCACAGCTACTGGATCATTTTCCTCATTAAATAAATGAGCAAGTATAATATTTTTGTCTCATTTGTTTAATTGGGTTCTCTTTGTCTACTTTTAGGACTTGTGTGAAAATCTGATGATGATATCATATTTATGCAGAAATATAGAAAATTCGAACTTTCAAGCACAGCTGTATATATAATGCAATGTAAATGACTTTTAAACAGGAAAAGTTAGTAGCTACGTTCTGCTTTAGGATCCTTTATGAATCGGCCCACTGGCCTTTTTATGCGGTCCAAGAAAAACATGAATTCTTAAAATGTGATGACCATTACATTTGTTTGTTCAATAAAGGACAAAATAGACAGGTTTTGCATGTTTAGGGTCTGCTTTTAGTGCTAAAATGCTTTGTGAATTGTCAGCCCAACAATTTATTTATACAAATTAGCATAATTAGGCTTTAAGTAGCAATCTCTATCCAACTGAAAACTAACCACTTAAGACATATTATATGCTATAAATCAGTGCTCACACTGGCAGTACGGCAGACTTACGAACGCTCACCTGATTGAGTACGGACAAGAGAAGGATGTGCTTTTATCACTCTGACTTGCTTGGATCTGTAGCAGCTTCCCAACCACCTTTATCAGCCCTTGTACATTTCTGATTAACACAGAGACCAGAATTGAATCATTAGTGCAAGCTTCTCCTCTTAACACAAAATTAATAATTGCATTTCTTTTCAATATATGATGCACCAAAAACCAAGCCACTTCACAAAAAAATTAAAGTATAAAACACATCTTGAAATCAAGAATCTAATGAAGAGTTTATCTTTACTAGGTTTACATAAGAAGAAGAATAATAATAATAATAATTATTATTAATTATTATTATGCACTGTACATAAGTATTGATCCTTGAATATGTGCCTATGATGGATTGTGATGAGAGACGGTTTCAAGACAGTGGAGCAGGACGTAGGTTTCTCATACATTATAAATCACAAGGGTATGACAGCACGCTCTGCACATTCTTTCATCTCCCTCATCCGGCACTCATCTCTCAGCTGGTCTGTGTTTCCATTCTTCCTCTGGGTTTGATTACGCCGCATTTTACTAAGAGGGAAGCCGTAATTCCACACTGACAGCAAATTCATCTGCGCGTCTGCTATTATCTCTGCTATCGCATGCATGTGTTCCATGTGAATAGAGGCAAGTCTCGGTTTGCACAGAGCATGCCAGGAACTTCTCTCACGTGCTACCTACAGGCTTGTCAGTGAGTGCATAACGAAATTGGGAAAATAATGATGAAGCTTGAATGTGGTCATCAAAATGTAGGGATAAACAGGTAGGAATTAAACATAAAGCACACTTTTGACTCTACAATATTACACAAAGTATGCTCTCACTGAACCCCAAGGATCCCCCAAAGCAAAAGCTTTTGTGAAATTTTGAAATATTGGTGCAATTATCTTTAAAACGAGGGCCATCTGCTCAGGCTTTCCATACATGAAACAACATGATTACAACAGCAGCCACAGTCGTCTTCTTCATCACATGCTTATTGGGTCGTGTTGCTGGCACACTGAGAACGGAGGATATGTGTACTGCGTGGGTTGTGATCTTCTATTATTATGGTGGGTGAGACAGCTTGAGCTGTTCGGGTGTGTGTGAACTGAATAAACATGAGAAATGACAAGCTGCATTTAAGCTGCTCCTCTCATTTCTCATATATCGGAATATGCAGATGAGCTCCAACAGCCTACTACATCCCTCATCCAAGTGGCCATAGATGGAGTAATGCAATCATATTATTGGTATATTATCATATAGTAATCACATAAGGGGTGGAACGTTACACAAAATTTTAATGCAACGTGATACAAGATAGAGGTGTCTTGAAACATTTTCCATACAGAAAGAAATAAGCCTTTCCTGAGTAGGTGTCTGAATTATTTAAAAAAAACAAAAAACAACATAATAAAAGTACAATAACACACTTAATAATGACAGTGTTTGTGTGATCCCTTTAAAGCCTTAACAGCATATTATGAAACCAAAGCAGTGCATTAGAATGAAGCATGACTAATCTGTCACTGGCAGGAACCAGAGTGTCTGAAGCATGGGAATTTTCTACATTCTGCTGTTAGAATATCCTTCCGTTTTCTGTACCGCTTATCCTACAGAGGGTTAAAGGAAGCCTGGAGCCAATCCCAGGGGACTTGGGGCATGAGGCAGGGGACACTCTAGACGGAATTCCAATCCATCGCAGAGCACAATATAATTGAATATAACCTTCACAATCGCTACTGTGATTTTATTTTATTTATTTTTTTGACCTGGGTTGAATTCATGAGGAAAAGGAGCAAAGAGTTTGCTTTGTGTTTTCGTATAGTGATAGAAAAAGAATGGGAGTGTCGGACATGTTTGTGATGTAAGCACCAGAGTATTGTACAAATATTTGTCATATCCAGCACACTGTAACATTTTGATCCACTGGCTTTTGTAACTTAACAGGAAGCCAAAGTGCTCCTATACACCAGAAGTTAAGGTTTTAGAGGAATTTTCCAGTTCCTGCTTGCTGTATGCTAGCATATAGAGGTTTTTTAAAACCTCATAGCCTGTCCTGAATTGTGAAAAAATGGAAGCTCCTTTTGTGGGCTTGACTAAGTTAAAATGTTTATTACACCTCATATAATACAAGTGGTATTTTCTGATAAGCCTACTTTATTATGCAGTCTGTTGAATGTATTGTTTGACACGCAGGCGTAACAAATCAAGAGGCTTGTCTCATTACTTTCATAATTTATACATAAGCAAATGAAACTGAAGGATAAACCATGAGCCTTTAAATTAATTTCAGATCAAGCAAAACATTTGCTGCACTAATCTTCAAGCTTTCAAATGAAACATGTCAAAGACATGACGTACATGCTGCTTAATTTGCATTTCACCTCCCACCCCTTTTTTGTTGTTGCCATTTTTGACAGATTAGTGTGAGAAGGCGTACAGATTTCTTTAATATTGTGTCTTGGATGGGCTCACTTCCTGAAAAAAGTGGCAGAGCAGCAGACAACCAGCTGGGAGGGGTTGGAACTGTAGCTTGATCATAATGCCATCAGTGCTCCACAGGGTGGGAAACATGACATTTTTCACTAATTACTATTATTCTTCGGCACAGCAAATGACTTGCCCAACACCTACATTCATGACAAAATTTTTTATTTAATGAACAGTGCTGTGGAAGAGTGTTTCAAACCCAGCCCATCTCCAGTCCAGTGAGAATGGTCAGAGTCCAGTACAGTTTAGTGTTGTTCAGCAGAAAAATCTCAAAATCTGAACCCCCAAAACATGGACATTTGAACGATTGGTCAATACTAAACATTCTTAAGGAGCAATGTTCACACTGGTGGTCATGTCTGATTGATCGTGGGCATGATAAGGTGACATACCGTGCTGAAGGCAGGAGGTTGAGGATGCTGTTGAGGACGTAGTGCAGGTCAGCGTGGCCCTGCTCCACCAGTAGCACCAAGGCATCACAGCAAGCCGAGCGCACAACCACACTCTCACTGCTGCACTGCTCCCACAGAGCCACCACAGCCGGGCTCTGCCATGACAAACACGACAACACATAACATACACCTTAAAGGTCAAGACAACAGCTCTAATGATTGCTGCTTCTATTTATACTGGCAGTCATTTTAATATCATACTTATTGTTCTATCATTTTTAAATTATTGTCCATCCATTAATTATCCCTACTGCTTATCCGACACAGGGTCAAGGCAGCCTGGAGCCTATCCCAGGGAACTCTGGGAACAGGGTGGGGGACACCCTAGATGGACAGGATGCCAAACCACACATTCACACACGGACAATTTGGAAATGTTAATCACCCTACAGTGCATACCAATGGACTGGGGGAGGAAACCGGAGCACCCGGAGAATATGCAAACTCCATGCACACAGGGCGGAGGCGGGATTCGAAATGCCCAACTCTGTAATTGCGAGGCAAACTTGCTAATCACTAAGCTAAAAGAGTTTTAAAACATCATATATAAAACAACAAAAGCTTAAAAACTACATGTTCTTTCTTAATTACAAAAATGAACTGAACAGTAAAATTGACAGTTAAAATAATCTCAAACAGGTTTGAAACACTGTAAATATTTGAATATTTAAATATCTGGATGCGCCAGGAAAAATGCAACGCCTGCAAATCAAACAATTCAAGAATATACCAAGACAAAATAAATAAAAAAACATATCACTATGTACACACTTCTAACAACATTAATAAATGCAGATGCAATTAATACATTAACTAAACTCCAATATATTATACACAACTACTCACCCACTTCCCTGCTAAACCACTGCTACATGAGCCGCTTCTGCATACTGAAAGTTTTAAACCACTAAAAACTTATGTAGAATAACAAATAGTTTCATGTGTTGTTTTTTTTTGACTTCCCACAGAAGTATAATGGCTGAGGATCCCTACACTTTCACCTTCATTAATAATGCCAGTCTGTTCTCCCAAGTATGTAGCCAGCTAGATAACTAATAGAAGCTCAAATCACGCAACGGAGTTCAATAATTCTCAGAAAATTAACACTAGCTAAAACATACACAAACAAAACATATATAGTCAATTGAAATAAGTACAACCCACAGATTTTTTTTCCTATTTGGACAAGCAAACATCTGAACAGTGCCTATTAATAAAGTTTATACACTATTTTCACAATTTAAATGAACAAAAAACAGTCACATGGGAAAAACAAGTACATCCCCTACATTTATCACACCTTCAAATCCATAAAATTAGAATCAGGTGTTCAAGATTGGGTGCCAGTGATTAGAACCTGCTTAGGGAGTGCAGGTTGAACCTGTCTTATTTATACCCCTCTTACATCTAGTGTCTGGTGTTCCCCTTGTTATTGAGGATACGGCTTTCAGATAAAAGCTTGAGTCTGGCAAGGGATTTAAAAAGATCTCCAAATTATTTGAAATACATCATTCCACTGTAACGACAATGTAGGGTGATGTAGTGATGTAGATTTCAAATGACTGCCAGGACTGTCCATCCCAGCAAATTCAGCCCAAGAACAGACCATGTGATACAAAAAGAAGTTTCCAAGAACCCCAAAATTTCACCACAGGATCTGTTAGTAAGTCTTTCAGCTGTTGGTGTTATAGTGCATGCTTCTACAATCAGAAAGAGATTGCACACATTTGACCTACATGGGATGCATGCCAGGAAAAAGCCTTTGCAAGACTACAGTTTTCCAATGAGCATCCATGACCAGGAGTCCTGTTATAATGTGTTCTGAACAGATGAATCAAAGATTGAGTTGTTTGGCCACAGTAACAGCAGACATGTTTGGCACTGAACAAAGACAGTTTTTCAGGAGAAGCACTTCATAACAACTGTGAAGCACAGTGGTGGAAATGTTATGGTCTGGGGTTGCTTCACTGCCTTAGGGACTGGACAGCTTGCATTCATTGATTCAACTATGAATTCTGCATCATATCAAAGAGTGCTTGAAGATAATGTCATCTCACCTTTCAACAGGATAATGATCCTACGCAAATCCACCAAGGAATGGCTCAAAAAAAAAAAAAAAAAAAATTGAGGTTAATGGAATGGCCTATGGAATGCAATTGAAACATTATTGCATGGAAGAGTGGTCAAAAATTCCAGCAAGCCGATATCAGGGTCTGGTGGATAATTATGCAAAATGCCTACAAGAAGTTATTTCTGCTAAAGGGGGCAATACTAGCTTCTGAGCCCAAGGGTGTACTTACATTATCCACAGACGAATTTCCTTGTGATTTTGTAGCAGTACATCAACTTTATTAATAGGCACCATTTCAAAGATGATCAAATGTTTGCTTTTCCAAATATGTCAAAAAATTCAACCATTTCCATTGGGTGTACTTATTTTTGCCCCCACATGCCCCCAAATCATAATCATACCATAAGTTTTTGTTCACCACTAACATTAGCTAACTTAGCTATCTGGCTAATTAACCGTTAGTAAACTAGTATGTATTTATTATAGGTATACATGAGAGTGATTTCTGTATCTGACTCACAATTTACAAACGTAATGTTCTCAGTGATTTATTTAGCAGAAGTCACAAGACTTTCAAAATTGTCGTTAAGAATCAAAACTGTCGATCACTGACATCAGCTAACATTAGGAAGTATACGAACAATCGACCCACACAGGTTCAGTTATCCGATCTCTAACTTCTAATCACCAAAAACGTTACAGTGACTGGAAATTTCCACAGACCAGTCTGGACACTCAATGATTTAATCATTAAAAAACATTTCATAAAGTCAAGAAAACCTGAAAGTGTATTATTATAGTTGTTAGTGTAGAATTCACCTGTGTATTGGACTCCGAGATCTTGTCCTTTTGGCCCTTCTCCTTCAGTACAGCAGTAACCAGACTCCTCACGGCCTAGACACACACACTATAAAATCTGCTCACTCTGTACAATAAAAACACACTTAGTATTACTAATTGTTAATAAAAAAAAATAATTTAAGTGATGTATGATGTTGAAAGAACAAGAAAGTGTATTTTGACCAATGGTTAAATTCCCAAAACATGCTTTAATATTCTATCCGCTGTTTCAATATTACTGTTCATAAAGAATGAAATATATGGTGGTTCATTACAGGATTAGTAATGATGGGGTAATGTAATTACTTTGCGAGAACAGGACACCTCAAAGAGTTTATTCCTCTTATTCCACAGCAATATCTAGATTTATTAAAGAATGACACTTTTTTTTAATTCATTTAATTAAATGTTGCAGAAAAGTTTAACTTTATGCAAATTTGGAGCAACTTGGTGCAGCGACTACCAGTGGGAGAGTTCCGCCATTTTGCCAGCGAGTCTGAATTGTTTAGTGGACCCAGACAGTCCGGCACTTGCTCTTTCACCGCAGACAGATGGCCACAATGGCAAAGAGCACACACTGCTTCGCCTTCATGTTGTAGGATATGATGCATATATACACTGGTGAATTTTATATACAAACGCTCTCCCTCCAGTATGATTCATTTTAAAGGCAACAAAGCTGATTTGTTCTCAAAAGTGGAATGCTAATTGTGTTACCCACTGATAAATGTTACTATGCCAACCAGTAGCAGGAACACCTACTGGTGACTTCACACTACAGCAACTGGTCACTGGCATTGATAAAAATCGCTGTAAGTGTGAATGTACCTTAAGTCGGTTTAACTCTTAAGAGTTATTCTATTAAAGAATAAAAACCAGATACAATAACACTGACTGAGAACATTTTCAGTGTTTATAAACGAGTTTCTAACACCTTTTGTTTTTTTTTTTACCTGGGACTGAATGAAGGAGCTGGGAAACTCAAATCTCTTCTTTAAAGTTTCACTCGTCATCTCGATTCATTGTAGCCGGTCCGCACTGTCGAGAAGAGAATGTCCAAGTGTATGAACACATTTTCGATTATATAGGAGACCCTTTCACCTCATCTGATGTTTATACAAGTGCTGCAGAATGAATTGTCCACCAACAAACCTGAAACAACAGCCAAGTGTCTTGTGTGTGTAAGCGGAGGGAAAAACACGGGTGTTAAACACACTTCAGAAGATATACTCCACCAAACATCCCATATGCATTAGACTATAAACAAAAACTCACACCATTAATTGTCATTAATTGTCGCAGCCCTGTGAAGCACAAATTTCATAATGAATGTGAACGTGTGCATTTCAGTCAAATCCTGTTCTAATGTCAAATCCTGTTCTAATGTCAAATCCTGTTCTAATGTCAAATGAACATTAGCTGTATGCGGAGATTGAATGGATTGGACAAACTATAAATAAAAGGTAGTTAGTTGCATGGTAAAAGAGAATACACCCAGATAAACATGAGTAAATAAGTCTGTTGTAAGATTAGTCAGGACACTGTTGGGTTTCTGTGCGTAGAGTATCGTGATTGTGTTTAGCTGCTGGTGAGCAGGGCGAAGGAGAGGAGTTTGACCCTAGTGCGTTTTCGTTTTAAAATGCATAACTTGTGCTACGGTTACGCCTATCGTCTACACTACTCCGGCATTTCCGACCCTCAAAAACAGAAACTTTTGGAAACGCCGAAGACCCCATTTTAGTTTGAAAACAGACCAAAACGAAGCCTTTTGAAAACAAAGACATGGCTCATGGCTCACTTGAATGATACAGTTCGAAGTTAAAAAAGACAGCTGAATGATCAGACAGTCCAATGACAGTAGATGAAAACTCAGATACAAATGAGCCATTAGCAATCACAAGATCCAGCATATGACCCTTGTTAAAACAGTCAATTAGTGACAGAAAATCCTTGGCCACCACCGAGTCACTACAGTCCACATGAATGTTGAAGTCTCCCACGATCAAAATTCTGTCAAACTTAGTGGTCAACATCGACAGGAAGTCCACAAACTCTGACATAAAAGCTGCATGCGCCTTAGCCTTAGGTGGTTTATAGACTGTAGCGATGACGGTGGATACAGGAGCAGAGATACTCAAGACCAAGCATTCAAATGAAGGAAACCGGGGAACAAACACAGAGCTTGTGTTGAACTTCAGGTTGTAAACCACAATAATGCCTCCGCCTCTCCCAGATAACCTCGGGAGATCTAATACTCCAAAGCTCGCTGGAGTGATCTGGTTAAACAGGAGCCCATCATTTTCTTTATGCCAGGTTTCAGTTAAGAACAACAAGTCCAGCTTTTTATCAGTGATAAGATCCGATAAAAGCAGCGCTTTGTTATTCACAGACATTGAATAATGCGTCATAAGCCAGGCTCTGAAGCGGAGACGCCGGTGGTTTAATCTCCACGTGGGGAACCGATATTAAATTACAGTGATCAACACCAGTATGGAGCAGTTTGTTGGTCTTACGGTGGCAGATCGGGACAAAGATGTTAGGAGAGGACGAAACAGCACAACTGCGCCTCAAACCCCGATGGATATATCGCTTAGGACGTAGCAGTCCAGCGTCTCGACAGAGATTGTACGAATCTTTGGCTAGGCCATAACACTTCAGATTTAGATTCAAAAGCTGCCGTGCAGTGTACCTTAGCGCCATGGTCGGTGAGTGCACACTCGTAGGGCCAGAGCGAGTGAAACTCCGGAGCGCACTGCGAGCACAGACTCGTACAATCCGTCCACACACACAGCCGAGCCGAGGAGTAGATACAGAGTAACACGCTGCAGGTTATTCCAGTGGAGCTCAGAAATAAAAACTACAGACCAAACTATATAGAATGGCACCACCACATCAAACTCGCAACGGCACTAAAGACAATGTTACTAAAAGAAACTCGCAGAATTAAAAAATAAATAAATATGACTTAAAATAACAACGAAAACAAACCAAACGGTAACAGGAGCGGCAGCAAAACACGCCAGCGTAGTCAGAGTATCTATCGTCTTAATCGGGTTAATATCGGATAAAATTTCCATAGAATATTTTCCCATTTTCCATCGCCCTGCTCACCAGCAGCTAAACACAGAGTCATGACACTCTACACACAGAAACCCAACAGTGTCCTGACTAATCTTATCACAGATTTGTGATGATAAAATAATTCATTCATTTATACTGATTGTACACACCATTCTACAGCTAGAAAGGGTTCAATTTGAGCTGGCAGAGCTGCTGTTATAGAAATTTAATGAACACTTTCAGAATAATAAGACTTGAGAATTCACCAGTGCTGTGGTATAATCCCAGTTAGGTGATGTAATAACTGTGTCAGGTCAATTATCTTAGAGATCGTGATTGATTCAGTAAATATAGTGACAGTATGTGATCATGTTCATCTCAGTCAGACATTTCTACTTACAAGAAGCACTCGCTGGTCAAAACTGCCATGGCTTTAGAGACAACAAACACTTCAGATACTTTTACAGTCCAGTAAAGCTCAAGGAATATCAATACCCAGGGTGTTGTGTAGCTTTGGTTTAGCTTTAACAACACTAAAACAATGCATATGTGTTTGGGAAAACCACCCTAAAGCTTGCAGTTAAAACAGCTGACAGGTGCACACAGTAAGGGCACGTCTTATCAGCAGAACAGCCCGAGTCACTAGTCACTTGTGTGGACAAAGCAACATTTGCTGACTGCTGATGCTCTCACGTTCTGCCAGAGTCACGAGGTTTAAACCAGTCGTCTGATTGACACAGGCTTCTGGAAGCAGCAGATTAAGACAGATATTCAAACACAGAGCACATGGGAGTGACGATGGAGGCCCTGCATTCTTTGCCTCACCCTTTAACAAGTGATAAGTGACACACCAGCACAGTGGCTCTGCGCTCCACAAGCTGCATTGTCTCTAGTGTGACAGCATTTCAGACAGCAACCAGGGAAATACGAGTGTCTTTTATCGCAGAAGAACAGGTAGGTTTTCAGCACATCCTTGTGACGGGAATATGACAAATCTCAAACAGTCTGGGGTCAGCTTTTGTAAAAAAAAAAATAATAATAATAATTAATAAATAAATAAATAAAGCAGTGCAGCATAAAGATGGCAGAAAGTAGAATGAATATGAATGCTTCCCTTAGGATATTTAGATAATATTCAATGATATTGATATATTTTTTAGGAAACGTTTACATTTACAGCTGATTTGTGTATCTCATGTTTACGCAAATATCCAGACATCAGAGGTCCGTATGGTGGGTTTATAAAGCTGGTCAAGTGAGAACATCAGGCCAGAAAAAAATGATAGCAAATGATGAGGTGTCAGTTAAACAGTGTCTGCAGTTTCCAGCAAATTTGCTTAATTTATGTATAAATATATTTCTTAAATCAACAGGGTTAAGTTTTTAAATTTCATTAACTCCTGCATATTAAAACATGCACTCATCCATGCTGCTCCTTTTCCCAGCACTGTACATGAGTGTATGAACGGATTACGCTCTGTGTTAGCGAATTCATCTAATCATAGCTATAGTTTATTTATACCAATATACAGTATGTCAGACTACAAGCTTGATCAAAAACGTCTACATTAGTCTAAAATGGCTCAATACACTTGTCACTTGCCATTAGGTTGAATGTTGAACACAATGTATAGTGTGTAGGAAGGGGATGCCTTTTGTTGCAGATCTGGCAACCCTGTAAATAACTAAGCACACTGTACAGTCCAACAGATTGCAATGGCTCTGCTAAAGTGTCATCTCTTTAGTCGAGAGATGTGTGAATAAGAGTGAAGTCAGCCACCACAGCAAAAGATGCAGGGAAGCAGGTCTTGGAAAACAAAGCAGTCCTCACTACAGAACATAGGTGGGAAATATTCCAGAGCTTTCCAGCCTGCCGTGACTTTCCTCTGCACAATGAGTGCTTGCTCGGCACTGCCTGTGTGCACACTATAATACTACATTGTCTGCGCTGCAGATCCAGACTGGACACGCACGTGGAGCTGGTTTCTACACCAGATCAGATTGACCAGGGTTAAGAGGCATCAGACCCCGCCTATGTAGCTCCTCTGTATCTTCAGGGAGAAGGAGAAGGATAATCATATCGTGTTAGCGCGTGCTTAATAGCAACCATCTAACACAAGAAGATATAGTCGCGTCTCCGAAATTCATCTGTTTAATCCGATGTGCTCTACGAGTTACATGAATTACTTTGAACAGATTTGATTGGTTGGCCAAGGATGTCAGTGCTAAATTTACTAGCTCTGGAGCACTCGCTTTGCACCATTTTTTATTTTTTTATTTTCTGCACTGAGAGTGAAGCGCCTGCTGTAAGAAGAGATGTAGATGCCTCACATACGAGTGAATACTAAATTAGTGAAAGTTGAATCAACTTACCGGAACTGTCTGCTTCTAGCCTTCGGAGTTCTCCAACTCAGGGCAACGCGTCACAGCCACATGTTGGGACGGTGAGCGAGAAGGGTCAGACGTACTGTCGAAAAAGCGATTGAGAAACCTTTGCTGATAACGTATAAACAATAAAGAAAAAGAAAAGAATGTAAAGAGGCACCATGCAAAAATAATAATAATAATAATAATAATAACAATAAATAAGCAAAATAATAATATTTTATGGAAATGAGTGAGCTTATCTCTAAGCAAAAAAAGTACAATACGTAAACAATGCACTTAGATGTTGTGCAAATATGCAACAAAGTGTAAATGTGCCAAATGTATTATGTGGTAGTAGTCCTACTTCTTCTACTACCCCAATTACTACTCCTAGTACTACTCCTATTACTCCTATTACTACTCCTACTACTCCAATTACTACTCCTAGTACTACTCCTACTACTCCTATTACTACTCCTATTACTCCTATTCTACTCCTACTACCCCAATTAATACTCCTAGTACTACTCATATTACTCCTATTACTACTCCTACTACTCCAATTACTACTCCTATTACTACTCCTATTACTCCTATTACTACTCCTACTACTCCAATTACTACTCATAGTACTACTCCTATTACTCCTACCACTACCCCTACTACTCCTACTACTTCTACTACTACTCCTACTACTACTATTACTACTCCTACTACTACTCCTATTACTACTCCTTCTCCTATTACTACTCCTACTACTCCAATTACTACTCCTATTACTCCTATTCTACTCCTACTACCCCAATTACTACTCAAAGTACTACTCCTATTACTCCTACTACCCCTACTACCCCTACTACTCCTACTACTTCTACTACTACTCCTACTACTACTCCTACTCCTATTACTACTCCTACTACTCATACTACTACTCCTATTACTAGTCCTACTCCTACTACTCCTACTACTACTGCTACTACTGCTACTCTTACTCCTACTACTCCTACTACTCATACTCCTACCACTCCTCCTACTCCTATTACTACTACTTAGGTAGGACTTATTATGCATGCATAAATTACATAGAAGTAACAGACCTCATAGAGAATTGAGTCAATGTCAGGGTGGCAAGGTTTATTTAAATGGAAGCTGTACCATACATGTAACCACACCCCTTTCTGTCTATTGCTTACAATTAGCATCAACTAATAGTTTTTATACAGCATAAATGGACATTGCTTTATTCAGTGTATTAAATTAAGAAGGAATAATATATTTATATTATACGTTTTCATAGATTTTGAGTGTGAGGTAAAAGGTGGGTGCCGGTGTGCAAAGAAATCACTTTAAATTAAATAAACCTATTTGTTGGTTGACATGTATGATATAAAACATTCAGGTTTGGGAGCTCTGGTGCATATAGGGCAGTGATTCATAATACATTATACCACTTAATTATATGTCAAATTGGTGAGTTAAATCAAGGTTTCCATCTCTCTAAAGCAGAATCAGAACCAGTTTAAAAATGAATAGTGTGTCCAACCTCACCATGTATTTTTGTGCACTTGGTTTGCTAGCAAGAAATCACTAACATCATTTAAAACATGCTCAAGTCTATTTCTCTGTGACGGTTTCTCTGACCTAGCTGATGCTCGCACTTTGTACTGACTTTAGTGAGCTGCTGATTTTGCAGCAATTTTTTTTTTTCATGTGCTGAATTAAAAAAAAAAAAAGGAAAACATCTGGTGCATACATCTGGCATACATCAGTGAATATGAGAGCTGATTTACTAAATGTAACACTAACATGAATGATGAAAGTTAGAGTATTAATGCAAAAATAAACCGATAGGCCATGTTTACGTGTGCTTTTTTCCATTAAAGTGTTTCAGTAGTTACAGAAATATTTCTAACAATACTTTCTAGTTTTAATCCAAATTAAAAGTGAAAGTTCAGTGCTAATCAGCTAGATTGCTGAAATGGCTGTGATGAAATGTACAGTGAATCTGAAATTTTGAATACAAGGAGCAGACAACTATTTCGAAAAGAAGACATAGCGAATGTGATAGCTGATATGCCATAAAGTAATTGCACAGAAAGAAACCTGTTCATTGTTGTGTAGCTCAGCTGTGTGGATTGTTACACCATCTGGTCTCAGCAGGGTTTAGAGCACTGACTGACAGACCAATATTCTTGAAAGCCTGAAATTAGCAAATGATGTCCAACTATATGCTCACAATCACATCCATCCAAAGTGACTTACATGCAAAAGCAAAAATAGTATGAAATATGAAATTCACAGTGATCTGTAAACTATGTGCACCACCTTTCATTTGCTTATTCCAAACTGTTAGTCTGTCCGAAACATTGCTAATGAAATAAGCTTTGGTTTCCCAATACTGCTTAGAGTGGACATTGCACATCACTGGTTAACTGACAGTCACATTGTTAGCCATATGGCTTATCAACATCTGAAGAGGAAGTAACACCAATGTCAGCATTCACCTTAACAGAGGAGGGTATTTTCCAAATTTAACTTTCATTAATCATTTCCATATTCAGTGTAGTAAATTAAGAAGTAATAATATATTTATATTATACGTTTTCATAGATTTTGAGTGTGAGGTAAAAGGTGGGTGCCGGTGTGCAACAAAAAAAAAACTGGAGAATATACAGTGCGGTCGTGTCTTAGATAATGAAAAGTGAGCTTAGTAGTGAGTATTCATTTAGGACTTATTTATGAACATAATCCAACTATTGAAATATAAGTATGGGGAATGGCCTGCTTAGTGGTTAACATGTTTGCCTCGCCCTGTGTGCGTGGAGTTTGCTTTGGGAGTTTCTTCCTGATACCCCAGTTTCCTCACCCAGTCCAAAGACATGCATTGTAGGCTGATTGGCATTTCCAAATTGTCTGTACTGTGTGTGAGTGTGTGCGTGATTGTACCCTGTGATGGGCTGGCACCCCATACAGTGTGTCCCCTGCCTCGTGACCAGAATTCCCTGGGATAGGCTCCAAGCTCATCATGACCCTGTGCAGGATAAGCAGTATGGAAAATGGGTGGATGAAATATTAGGATTAGTATTTAATTGTGTGCAATAATAGTTAGAGTGGTCTGGTGGCACAATGTGTAGGATTGGCACTACACAGCTTTGTGGCTCCAGGCTCAATCCTTAGTCTGTGTGGAGTATCTGCATGTTCCATCTCCATGTGGGTTCCCTCCAGTCTCTTCCCACCTCCCAAAAAAAGTAATTAAGTGGAATACTGACTCTAAATTGTCCATAGGTGTGTGTGTGTGTGTGTGTTCATTTACACACATTACCCAGGGTATTCCTGGGACAGACAGGTCTGTGCTGCAACCCTGAAGAAAAAGATAGTTCACTGAAGATGAATGAATGAATGAGGAATGAAAAATCATATTCTAGACAACTTTTTATTCCTACACCTTTCAAAATCTAGCATCAGATTAGGTTTAGGTTCAACTTAAAAAAAATATTCCAGTGACCATACAAATTAAATAACTAAATAAATAATAATTTAATAATAATATCGGTCTGTGATTTCCACCGCTGTCACAAAATAAAAGATCAGGGATGCTCTTTGCTTCATGGACCCTGCTTTGGGAACCACTGATTTAAGGAGTAGGACACCACTTGATTCAAAGGACAGTTTCAATATGTCTTCTTAAGTTCCTGACGAAGCATTGTGAATTATAATAAGCGGAAACGTGTAGCAAAATGTAGCAACACAGAAGTCCACTCGGTTCAGACGAGGTGCGTGTCATGTTCTCTTTAAGGAGCTTATTATGTTATTATGTCTAAACGCTTAGTTTCTGCACACTTAACCTGTATATTAGCACAAGTTTTGGAGAGACCAAAAAATAAAAAATAAAACACGTCGAAATACAACGTACAGTACGTTGTTTACGTCGAGAAAGCGTGTTAGTGTAGTAAACAGCGTTCAAACAGTAGGCTACACAACCAGTCAATAGAGGTGTCCTGTTTTTGGCACTAGCTAGAACGTGGCTTTGGAAGTAGCCAATCGGCGCGTTCTCTCTGGAGCGTGCGTGAGCGCGCGCGCGCCTTTGCCTTTACGCGTCCACGTAGGTCCAGGGCGCATGCGTCTCACTTCACTTCACTCCTTGAAACTCGGGCTGGGGCTCAATTAAGAGACCATGTCCGCCATCGGCCGTCCGCAGTCCGTGCTATCGTTATTTAAAGAAAATTCTCAATGAAATAGCATTATCCCGTGGCCTCGAGAATGGCCAGCTCGGTAAGTAGGATATACCTGCTGAAACGGTGCTCGCGCCTTCTCTTGCCTTAGCGCCGTTGTTTTTTTTCCCCCGCGCTCGCGCGCTCTCGCTCTCTCTCTCTCTCTCTCCGTAGTGAAGGAGGCGTATGCGCGGAATCAACGCGTACCAGAATTTGCATGAATGTTTTCTAAAGTCTAGTAGAAATAGTTGTATGCTGCAGGACACGTCTTCAGATAAAACGTGCTTTTCGGTAAAGCCGGCAGTAAAGCCGAGGAGCGGGTCTGGAGCTCCGGTGTGCACTAACACGCTCGTGCACGCACGCATGCACGCATGCGAAAAAAAAAGTGCAATGAGAGAATATTAAAAGTAGTCATTACATTTTGGCATTTTGATCGTGCGGTCGGATGGATGCAGTAGCTTACTAGATCTACAGTTGTTTTCTCTTGGTGCTGTTGCAGGGTGCTGTTCAGGTGAAGCTGGAGCTCGGGCACCGCGCTCAGGTCCGGAAGAAACCCACCGCTGAGGGTTTCACACACGACTGGATGGTGTTTGTCCGCGGGCCGGAGCACACCAACATCCAGCACTTTGTGGAGAAAGTAGTGTTTCATCTGCATGAAAGTTTCCCCAGACCAAAAAGAGGTGCGTGATGTGTCCGATGTCTACATCTGCTTGGATTTGTGTCTCACCTTGGCGCATGTCAATTTGGACATTCCATGTCGTTGTTGTTAATGCGCATGGACATTTTAAAAAAATAGTTTAGGTTAACACTTAAGTGTTGTTGTTTTTGTTTACTCAAATATGTGCGTTTAATTAAACAGGCTGACATTTTTTTCATCTAAATACAGAAAAGCTAAGAAGTAAACAAGAAATCCTTTCCACTTTTCGAGACCCATCTTCCATGTGTGTGCCACAGATTTGAATTTCCACCTCCTCCTCAGACCTGTCACTTTATTCATTCACTGAAACAAGACAGAATATGAGGAAGCACGCTACGTTTCATTTCAGGCAAGGGGATTTAAGCAGACCCGGTCCCCGCTTTGCAGGAGGAAAGGGATCAATTAAGCTGTTTGTTGCTTTGAAGCACAGGTTCTGCCTCTTTGCTACATTTGAGTTTGCTCTGAGGAAACAAGTGCTGGGCAAAATGCCAACCAGAGTCTGTCCTAATAACACACGACTTATTGCAGATGATCGTTTTCACAGTGCTGTGTGCGCTTGTGAGTTTGGGCCGGGTCTAACTGCGCTTTGCAGCGTCTTTCATCGAATATTTGTGTGCAGCCGAGACTGAAGCCACACAGTATAATCCTGACTAATCGTTATAGCCGTGCTGGCGTTTACATTACTGGTGAACTGGTGGAACTGAAATTTTAAAATGAGCTCTTCTTTAGCACTTGAAGCCTCCTGACCAAATCTTTTAGACTCTCCAGGTTTTTCTGTGTTTCTTTTAGGCATTGTTAGATTCAAAAATGTCTTTTTAATGCATTGCGTGACTTTTTGCAATATGTAGCAATACAAGTGAAATAGGCCTGACGTGTCGTGCCACCCTAACAGGGATGTGACTGGAAGAAATCTCAAACACATGACGCAAAAAATGACTCTATTATGCTGTTGGCATGCCAACAAGAGTTGGATAGATTTCTAGGCGAAAAGCAAATAGTAGTGCAAACAAGGAAGCGTAGGATTTTCTTCATTTAATTGCTGTGGTTTCGGTTTAAACTCTCAGTATTCCTTATCATGGTCTGTTCTTCAAAACAGTCAGGAGCCGATTGCATTGGCTGGTGTTAAACTGTACCGGGACCCAAAGAAGACTTGATTTACTAGCATAGTGCAGTGGGGAATCTCACAGCAAAGTTTGAAAAAATAATACGCCTAATTTGTATTCTGTTTTGCTTCTGTTCAACATGACTGACTTTATAAATGTATGGTAATATTTTCTCAGTTTTTGTAGACTATGTACCACACTGGTCATGATTAATAGAACAGAAGAACATTAATGTTCATGTTTACATTAGTTCTATAGGGGAGTTCGCTTGTACGGTGTGTGTGTGTGTGTGTGTGTGTGTGTGTGTGTGTGTGTGTGTGGACATTCTGCTGAAAATCTACCTTGCCATTTTTTTTTTTTTTTGCAGAAACATTTAAGACTGTAAATCACCAAGTCCTAATTTGAAAAGTACTTGAAGCATGCATTGTAGGCTGTTGATGACAGGAGGTGTACCAAATGTAGGTTTGCTTTAGCATCCCTGCTGTAACCCCCTCCTTCTTTGACAAATGTGTTGCGAGGCCTTCTGAAAAAGTTCAAAAGCAGCAGGAGGATACTTAACCTCTAATAAATCCTGCCTTATGACACAACCTTAGTGATTCTCCCAAACTCCCTTTTAGAACTGTATGGTATGCAGCCTAATGTGTTTTTGTGGCATGACAAATTAAGTAGACTAAGTACTTCCTGAGGTTACTTGCATGTTTCAAAGAGGCATCTTTTTGTCATTGATTTGACAATGCTTGCGATCCAGAATGGCTTGAGGGAGGTATCACCTTACTCACATGAAGGTAAGATCAATGTAGAATGTACATCAGCATGAACTTTGGATGATAACCTGACCAGCTGTTTATTGATCACAGACTTTAGTATCTTGTGGCTTGTTTAGTGTGTGCAAAAAAGTTGGCTTTATAATTATAAACGGCTTCAAACGTGAGTCACAGACTTCTTCCATGATGTTTACTGGATAATTCACAAAGGGGACTGTCTGTGGCCACTGGATTCAGATAACCCGCTTTCTTAGACAGGACAAAATTTATGGAGTGCATGTAATGTAAACAATCAGGCTTATTATTTGGGGTCCTGGGAGGCTCTGACGTCCGACCCCCCCTTCATCATGGCTTCCCGACTCGAAGCTTTGATCATGCTCGCCAGCATCGAGAGGAACTGGGAGGGAAGTTAGAGGAAAAACCTTGTGCACAGACGGGCATGTGTTTGACAGTTTAATACCAACAGTCTCGTCTGTAAGAGAACAGCTGTAACTCTCTCTTTCTCTCTCTCACCCTTCTTCCAACCTCTCCCAAATATCTTTAGTCACTTCCTTGCATTCGTTTCTATTTATTTATTTATTTGACTTTTTGCCACCATCTGATATTACCCATCCCACAGCTGTTCTATGTTATACTAAATACCGCTGTGATTTCGCATAAAAAGAAAAAGCTATTGTTTGTTATATTGGTCGTTCTCTGAAATTTTCCACATTCATAAAGCAAGCTGAAGCGTTCTAAAGAAATGTGACAATTGCCTTTTGTCACACACGTCATTTTTATGTTCGTGCAGCCTCAACTTTTTTTTTTTTCCTTAAATGACACAAATTTGTGAGTGTCTTGAAGTGTAGTGCTGGATGGACAAGAAATGCCATCAATTTTGAAGAATTATTGCAAGCTAGACACATTTTAAACAGACTCCAATCTGCTTGGCTTGAGAGGAGGGGGGAAAAAAGGCTATGATTAGCGGTCATGCTGTGTAGCCTTGGAAACCTGATATTTAGTGTCGGGAGCTGGTTGGGGGAGTGTGTGTATTTTTGGCGAGGGAGGGGTACAGGGTAAACTCGAAAGAAATGGACTGGAACATGGCTGTACATTTCACCTGCGCCCATTGATGCCAGTCTTTTAATAAAAAATAAAAAATCACTGAAATATAGCTGTGTGGCTTTTGGGTGGTCACAAGGCTACCCATAATTTAGCGGCGAGTGCAGAAAGTGTTCTCTTTGTCATCACAGAGAGGCTTTTGGGACTGTCACCTTCAATTTTGCACAGTGCCTGTGGTTTTGTTCAGACTCATGGTAAACTGGCTGTATACGTTTTATTCATATGAAGTCTAGTAAAGAACTGGACACAAAGAACGGAAGGCTTATAGAGCATTATAAACGGACCGAAAATCTCGGATGTGTTTCTTTTTTTTTTCCAACAAAACGGACACTGTATACAACTCGTCTACACCTCTATAGAAATTACAGGGTGTGATATGGTGCATTTGTTCGACATTTTGTGGAGGGGGGGTGTCAAATTATTTACCTTTTTATTTATTTTTTTATGCCTTTTCACTAAATTGTTTAAACACGACCCCTTATGCAGCTCATCTGTTACAGCTTAATCCAAGAGTCTTGAATATCTAACCACAGATGGAGCGAGCATGAGCCAGATACACCAGCCATTGAAAGAAGTGTGAAGCCAAAACAGAACATGCATGTTCATATAAGAGGTTCAAGTAGAGCATGCGATTGTATGGCAGGCAATATACAAATGCATCTGATATGATCAGGGGGATTTTTACTGCTAATGATGAATTAAAATGTTGCTATATGATGGATTTGTAAGCATGTTAATGTATAGAATGCATTGCTTTCACTCACTTCTGTACATGGAAAATCTAGTCCATGATTGAAAAAAGTCCATGACCTCTTGTATAAAAACTTTTTATTTTGTTTAAAAAAAAGTTTGTAAATTGTTTGTAAAAAAAAAAAAAAAAAAAAAAAAGTAAATATGTTTGACTGTTGGGTCTGACTAAGTGTACATGGACAGCAGTAATCTAATCTAATTATTGACCTTATTCTGAATAAGACAATATTTTGATTAAGGTGTTTACAGGAGTTGCTTTTACAATATTCCTTTCATGTTCAGATTTTACGTGTTCTAGAACATGGAGCGATTAACGGCACACGTCATTACGTCCCCACGCCATGCCGTCCAACATTTTCTCCAGAATTTCACTTATGAACATACAGTTCTAAGTTCGTCTTCATTATGGTACCGTATACAGTTTTGGGTGTTTTTATTTTAATTTTATGAAAGCTTCAAGTGCAGTTAATTATTTGTCATGCTATTCGTGCAAATAGACAACTGCTTGAAGCAGTCTAACCTAACCTAATTTGGGCTGTGTCCAAAACCGTATACTTACTTACTACTGTATATAGTAACCTAAATACATTTACTTCACCCACTATATAGTAGGTAAGTCCGCTGTTTCGGACGCAGCTGTGCTCTCTTGTTTGCCATTAAGCAGTTGAGCACTGCCTTGTGTACATGCATGTCCTGTCGCAAAATACAGTGAAAACTCCTATTAACAGTGAAAGTTAATAGTGTGATTAAGGTGTTTACATGTCTGTAATTCACGTCGATAATTAAAACAGGAATATTCCACATGTTTTAATTCAATTTGTGTTCACTTCAAGTATGATTTTAGTTGGATTAAGATAATCAATTATCACTGTTTACATGGTAGTTTCATAATCAGATTATTGTCTTAAGCAGGTTAATATTGGGTTATTGTTGTCCACGTAAACGTACTGAATGTCAGTCAAATCGCAGGAATATATATATAATGTATATAAAAAAATGTTTTTTTGGGATTGTTGCTGCTTTTTAAAACATTTGCGACGCAATTTATGGAGTTTTTTTGTGCATTTTTGAGGAAAACTACTTGATTTTACAGAATTGCAATCACTTGTAAATGAGTAAATGAGACCTTTTAGCTGTACTCCTGTTAAACACATGGGAATTGAAGAGGGCTTTGGCTAAATACGTGTTGTGGTGACCTCACGTGATGCGTCTTGGTTAAAATCTGCAGTAATTTTGAAATATTGCAAGCTCCTGTGAATATTGCGATAGCTTGCTTTTGCGTTCCTTCCTGCAATCGCAAAACCCTGAAGGAACCGAAATGGCCTCTACCTGTCAGGCAGTTCTTGACTATTTATTTGTTTTATTTAAGAATGAGCGTCTTGTGATACTTTAAAAAAAAAAGATTGTTTTGTTTGCTTACAGTTTTATGATTTAAAGTATTTATTTACAGGTAGTGGGATGACTTCAATTAATTAAGATTGACTAGTCTCAGGCTACGTCCACATTAATCCGGATACGTTTGAAAACGCATCTCTTTCTCTGTGTTGGCTTTCCGTTCACACTGAGACATCGATTTTGTCCAGCAAATAAAGGAGCTTTTTGAAAACTCCTCCAAGTGCATAAATTTGAAAATGCTGTGTTCATGTTGTAATGTGGACTGAGAAAATATATCCAAAAACAATAACACATTTTTAGTGATGTCATGTGACCATTCAACTTGAAACGATCAAGATGGTGGACGATATTGTACTGCAGTTGTTGTGCCTGCTGTCCAGTTTGATACTGTAGTTAAGATTAACGTCACTTTGTACAACCTTCAGAATGCATTTTTAAATAAATACCTGACAGAAATGATGCAGGCCAAAGCTTCGTAAGTTTTTATGCATGCGAAGTATAGGGATGTAAATGTTTTCAGACACGTCTATGTGTATGAGTGATTTTTTGGAAAACGTCAATGTAGACTGAGAGCATTTTAAATGAAAATGCAGTTTTCAGATCTATCCGGATTAATATGGACATGGCCCACAGGGTGTTTTGAGGCTTTCGTGTACACCTCTGTCCTCAAGCATCAGAATCCTGAAGGTTGCAATCTGATTGGCTTGCTGCATTTCCATGTGCCAGTTTCCAGCAGGAAAACCTGCTTTTGAACGCTGTGACACAGTGAGGTTTTTTTTTGTTTGATTGTTTGATTTGAGCAAGATAATGTTGGTGACATTCACTCTTTAAAAGTTTAAAAGTTATTCCAGCATTTTGTTTGAAATAGTGGCAAGTAAATATCCTTATTTAGTTGTTGTCAGGCTACGATAAGTCATTTAGAGCGTCAGTTAAATGACCTGTTTTTTGTGAATGTAGCAGTTTCTTGGATTCTTTTTGAGAGCTGGGACCCTGGTTTGAGACTAATGATTGACCTGTAATGGACCGAGCTGATTCCACTCTGTTTGCATACCATATCTGAGAAGTGCACTCATCTTAGACATGAAGATATGAATCCTGGTTTCAATTCAGGTGGTGTCAATTATTAGCTGGGAACATGGCTGCAGAAGTGGGCTACTTTTGCCCTACATTTACACCATTTCAGTAAGTAATTCAAATTAATTAAATACGTTGAAGCTCCAAAGTGTGTACTGCTTTACTTTGCTTGGTGCAACAGCCATGGTGGTTATTGGTTAAAAAAAAAAAACCGTCTAGGATGCATCCTCTGTAATGGCAGCCTGCTTTTCTTGTGGTATCTGCAAATCACACCAAAGAGGAAACGATCTCTGAACTTGTTTCTTCATGAAGGAAAAAGCATGATTGTGCGAACACATTTTTCCAATTAGAGCTATCACGGCACAGTTTTGCAAAGCTTTGTGTGGCTAGAGAGAAAGTGTAATGCTTAATTGGAAGGCAAGAAATGTGCTTATTAGTGTTTGAGCCGTGATCTGATCAAGAGAAATGGAGATGAATTACAAATCAGGTCAGGTTTTAAAAAACACAGGTGTGTGATGGTACAGAGTGCGTTTGGACATCACCTTTTGATGTCGATGCGGTAACCACCAGAATCTTCTCCGATTTCCTCCTTGTGGATAACTGATGATCAGATGACAGTGTTGGCCTGTGGTGGGGGAATAGCATGCCTTTTAGTTCTGTCTATTGCCTTAGCTGTTCAGAGGTCTGTGGTATTATATGCACATGTCCAATAGGGTAAGACCCTGATGTGGCCTTAATACCAGCTGTCCTCAGGCAAAGTACGGCTTAAATGTCATTTGGAGATGTATAACTTTCCGGTCCTCTTTCACTGTGGCTTTGCTAGAGATTGTTCTCATTTGTTCAGAGGAAACAATCCATCCTTAGTGAGCAGCTAAACCCGGCAGGGAGGAATGATGGAGGAGCACTCTGAGAACGAAAAAAATGTTGTGGAATATTATTTAATCAAATGGCGACTGTTCTTCTTAATGTGTGAAAACTGTAGATTTATAGAGATAAACTGCTGTTGATGTCTTTTATAATATTCCTGAAGGAATACTGTAGTTCGTGCTCTTCTATCAGATGTTTTTTTTTTTTTTTTTGTTTCTGCAGTTTTTTTTTTTTTGTCTCTGCAGTCAGATTCCATACAGCTGGATTAAATTACTGTCAATGAGGATTTCTCACTGATTAGTCCTCTAGAGCTGATCTTACTCTAAATTGTTTGGTGACAACCAGTAGGGATTTTTCTTTCCTATGCACTGGCAAATAATATAGTAAATTCTCCCTATAAGTCTAATAACCACAATATTCTTTATAATGATTTTTAGTTATTTTTTAAATAAAGTTTAGTCATTTTTAGTAGCTGAAGAAGGTTGGCTTCTGCCTTATTTCTGTTTTCATTCATTGTCATAAAAATGTCAAAAGAAAAATGGCTTTTTTTTACTTCTTCTTTTTTTCTTTTATAAAACAGCATGAGTCACTTTTAATTAGGGCTTCTTGATTATGGCATTAAGTCATAATCATGATTATAATTTTAAAAAACATATATTTTTAATGTTTTAAAGAATGCAAAAATAAATTGGATCACGCCTCGATGCACTAATGCATGTTTTTTCCCCCCCAAGTATTTTCCTTACTTATTTGAGCTATGGATAGCTGTTTACGTTAGTTTATGTGTTTGCACGAAATTTCTGCATCTTTTTACTGTATTGATGTCTCTCGTAAGCTAGCGGAGCATGTCACGTGACCCATTTCGGCGAATCCCATCGCCAGAAATGAACTTTAAACTTCCTTAGCCAATGAAATTCTGTCTCCTGGTTTGGATCAGTCTGCAGTTTCTAACTGTTAGTGAGCTCTAGAAAGGAAATGACTGTATTTAGAGCAGCTGTCATGACGCTAGAGGAAATGAGCTGTTCAATGATACCAAACGTTATTTCTTTTTGTTCCACATCAGACTCCTTGAAACCAAATTGTTTCCAAACGGCTGAAATGGTTTTACCTTTCTTATCGACCAAAGGCTCTCTTTCAGTCATCTTGGCTCATGAGTTAAAGCGCACCGCTGTAAAGAAAAATGCTGCGCGCTTTTTAAAAAGACAAAAATTAGAAGCTTGTGAAACAGAATGTGACATAATTGTTTTATCTCGATTTTTATTTGATTGATTTATTTTCCATCATCGTCCGAGGCCATAATCGAAATTGAATTAGAAAATTCGATTAATCTCACAGCCCTGCTTTTAATTTTGTTTTATTTCTATTTGATGTTCTGGAACGTTCACTAGTACATAGTGAGTAATTGTAGTTTGGATTTGAATACCAAACACAATTTGATGAATGAGACTTTAAAAATGTGTTACTTGTCCATTTGGTCCAATTCGAGCTGAGCGATATGACCGTTATTCTGACATATATATTATGTCACAATACCCTTTATAATATATCTTGGTATATTGACATCTATTTTTTTTTAAACAATTACATTAGAAGCAGCTGATTTGAATGTTAAAAATTGTCAAATGTTCAAGAAATTTTTTAAAACTTCCTTCTTGTCAGTGTAAAGTAGTTTTTTTGTAGACGTACGATAAAATTCTTTTGCTGACAGTTTGATATCAAACCTATATATTGTGATATGTTTTGTGCATCACAGAAATGTCTTTCCCAGTCTATACAGGATTTTGCAGAGTTTTATTTTGTGATTGTTGCGGCCAAAATCACTTGATTTTACTTCGGCTTTTTTTTTCATTTGCGATGAAACTTTTGTGGCGCTTTTTTGGCGCAATTGCACGGAATTGTTTTGCGCGGTCTTTTGCAATAATGTTTGTCGGTAAATTCCATTCAATTTTTATTTGTATAGCGCTTTTAACAATGGACATTGTCCCTTAATAGCTTTACAGAAATATATAAATTCAGGGTATAGATTTTAAATGAATGACTTTATCCCTAATGTGACCTTTTAGCTGAGCTCATGTTCAATGCATGTGAATCGAAGAAGGGCTTTGACTGAATGCGTGTTGTGGTGATTTCACATGACCCATCTTAATTTTTTAAAAATTGTTGCTGAAGTTTGCTCAATTTTGCCTTCATTTCTGCCATCGCGAAATCCTGCAAGGACTGCTTTACCTATTATGATATGATTATTTTTTTGTCATATTGCTAGCCACAGGTGCATGAGAGCATAAATTAATTTGACTTGGAAAGCTTTTTCATTTTAAATAGAATCTTCCATTTGCAAACTGGGAAAAAATAAACTTTTTTCTGACACTTTTCTGAATAGCTGCATGTTCGAGCACATTTGAAAGCATACATTGTTTTTCTAGTACAACCCCAATTTCAAAAAAGTTGGGACACCGTGAAAAATGTAAATAAAAACAGAATGCAATGATTTGCTCATCTTATAAACCCATATGTTATCCACAACATGGAAAACATATCAAATGTTTAAACTGAGGAAATGTACCATTTTAAGAAAAAACGGGCAAAAGACCACAGACATGCAATATTTTCACCCTTGTCCTTTGCGCACAGAGATTTCTCCAGATTCTCTGAATCTTTTTATGATCTTATTTGCTATAGATGATGAGAGATTCATAGTCTTCACAATTTTAGATTGAGGAACATTATTCTGAAATTGTTCCACAAATTGTAGATGCAGATTAGTGAACCTCTGCCCATTTTTACTTCTGAAAGACTCTGCCTCTCTAAGATACTCTTTTTATACCCAATCATGTTACTGACCTGTTGCCAATTAACCTCCAGCTGTTTCTTTTTAGTAACACTTACTGTTCCAGCCTTTTGTTGCCCCGTCACAACTTTTTTGAGACGTGTTGTAGTCATCAAAGTAAAAATTTACTTTTTTTTTTCTTTCTTAAAATGGTACATTTCCTCAGTTTAAACATTTGATGTGTTTTCTATGTTCTATTGTGAATAACATATGGGTTTGAGATTTGCAAATGTTTTGTTTACATTTTACACAGATTCCTACCTATTTTGGAATTGGGGTTGTAAGATAACCAGCAATACAGTTAGTAAGCCACATCGGCTTCTGTAGGTCTTCGATGTTTTCTATCAGGTGGACGGAAAGAAGAGTTTCTCAGTGACCCAACATTGATCAGCTCCCCCAACTTTCGTCTCCTGGCAGTGGTCGAGCCTAAGAGTAAACATCTGTGAGAACAAGCCTGTAATTGCTTTACGACCAGGCAAAAATCGTATCTACATGTATTGGTGGTGCACAAAGGGCTGAGGCCATGAAACTGCAGGCTGCCTCCTCCACTGGAATGAAAGGAGCGGAAAAGGGAGGGATGGAGGAAGAGAGGGAGAGAGAGACGGAATGGAAAGGAGTGAGGGGGTGACTTGTGCGCAACAGTCCAAAACAGGAACTGGGCCATAAATGCTTACCCCCCCCACCCCCTTTTTTGAGTGAAAGGAGGTAAGGGTTGCGAGGAAGTGGTTTATTGAAGGGCGGTTTATAAAAGCTGTCTGCTAGGAAAGTCTTTTAGTCCTTTGCCATGCATTTGTGTGTGTCGTAAAACATTTGTCTCCTCCTTTGTTGACTAAATCACAGAAGTAAAAGTGGGAATATCGGTCTCTTCATCATCACTGCAGTAATGAGGATAATGAGAAATTGCCTGTGGAAGATCGGCACAAAGCTCTATGATGTAATAGATTTCTTTTGTTTGTTTAAAATTGTTTTCATAAACTTGACAACTAGCTTTTCAGGCATTTTATATTCGTAATAGCCTGGATTTGCAATCAGCAGTTGGAGAAGCTGTAGAACACACCCTCCACACTCCCATTGAGTAAAAAAACCCAACTGATTTGATTGGATGTTTCTTTTTTTTTTTTTTTTTTTTTTTGATCCGCTCTTGCCTTTTGCCACTTGCTACCCAGATTGAGAATAAATGTGATTTGCAGAAAACCACTATCTGATTCATCAATAAACATACATACACACATCCTTCATGTGTCTCCAAAAGTAATAAACATGCTGCTTTAGTTGCAAGGCCAAAATAATTTTTTTCCCAGGGAACTGGAGAGATTCATTTCGTGTTTGGCATAGATGTGGTTGTGGTGAGTGTACAAGGGTGAAATACGAGCCTCTGCTCTCATTGAGAGGGATTCCTGCCGTGGCCATTGTCTGCTTGGCTGGCAGAGAGAAGCTATTTAAAATTGTCATAAATTCCACACACCCAGGGCTCAGTGTGAATGCCGTTTCTGGATAGTAGAATAAATGCTTTCTTCTTTTTTTTTTTTCTTAATTATTTTGGACAGACAAATGGCAGTTCTTCTCTTCTGATTGCTTTGTTCTGATCAAATTCTTGCCTTTTTACTTTTTTTTTTTAATTATTAGAGCCGCATAACTAGCTTTTATACAGTTCATGTATGATTAGTTCAAGAATTTCTGGCATTCCCGCATCCTGCCGAATACTGTAATGGGACTCTCATTCAAAAAAATGGCTGGTGAATACCTTTTTGTGTCTTTTGTTGGAATGGGATTTAAATTACCATCCTAGTCCTTGAAGTAACTGGGCACACTGCTGTTTTGCTGTACTTGGCTTGTCGGAGCCTATTTTAATAAGAAAGCCCTTGAACCTGAGGGAGATGGCTAAGTCGATATAAGGAGATTGTCTTGCATCTATAAACAGGGTTTTACTGGGCAAGGGACACGCAGAATAGCTTATCACTGCTATCGGAGTCCTTCAGGACCTAGATTCAACAGTATGCATTAAGAATCCATAATTCTTGATGAAGTAGGACTTGAGCTCATGATTCTTTCACCAGCGATGTAAGGAACATTAATGTACTCTATTTATTAATTTCTTACATCACTGTTGCAAAGCGTGATGGATTTTCCATATAGATGTTTATAACAGAAAGCTCATGTACATTTTTAATTACTGATTTACTACACACTTTTTCCTGCAACAGCAAGAAACCTGAGCCCAAATAACTGCAATTTACTATAAAACTTTAATCATGTTAAGGTGCCAAGTGCACAGTGTGTGTCCTGCAAAAGTTAAAAGGAAATAAGCAATATTAACAGCTTGTTAAATAATTACTCTGTTTCCGTTTCTTTCTGAGAGCAATTCGTAAGCTACTTCTTGGTGAGAATCAGTCTTGATATTATAGGCCTACTCGCTGTGTGTGTCATGCTTGACACACTTTTGAGTGTGTGCAGACATGAGTCATTTAATAATGTCATACATATTGTACGTTTTTTGTTATTGAGTAGAAAATATTCAGTATACAATATTAAACATTTGTCTAGGAACTTTGAGTCATTTTCAAAATCACTCACAGCTCCAGATGTTCCTTCTCCCTTTTTTACTGTACACTCGCCATGTTAAGGAGGAATTAAGTACTTTCTTTTATGAATGGTTTCCCAAATGTGGAAATGACAACGTTTTTAAATAAAATTTAATTGAGGCACATATAAAGATTGGGCTTTTTATATATATATATATATATATATATATATATATATATATATATGTGTGTATATATATGTGTATATATGTGTATATAAATTTTGTGCAGCAATAGTATTGTGTTTATATGAACGAATCCAAACGTATCTGCCTTTAATTAAGGATGGCAAAGCACATGTTAATGTGGTTATAGCTTACTGTTATTAAATTATACAAATCCATGTGTCCTAAGGAGGGTTTTTTTGTGTGTCTAGACAGCTGAATTTGTGAGGTTGTTTTACCTGCATAGATGTTTTAATCCATTTGGGAATGTAGGTAAAAAAAACTAAATAAAAAAAACACAAAAAAACCTTGAATACCACATTTGTTTTTCATGGAAAAGTATCCCCCCGCAATTTAATTCAAAAAGTGGAACTTTCATTTATATTCTAGATTCATTCCCCATAAAGGGAAATATTTCAACCCTTGTTTTGTTCAATTCTTGAAGATTATGGATTACAGCTCATGGAAATCAAAAATCCAGTATCTCAAAAAATATTTGAATAAAGAATTTATAATACAGAAATATCAAACAAATAATCAAATATTAATTTATGCACTCAATACTTGGTCAGAGCTCCTTTTGCAGGAATTACTGCATCAATGCAGTGTGGCATGGAGGCAATCAGCCTGTGGCACTGCTGAGGTATTCTGGAAGCCCAGGATGCTTTGATAGTGGCCTTCAGCTCGTCTGTATTGTTGTGTATTTAATTATATATGAGAGTATCTGTATCTTATTATATTATATAGTATCTGTGTTGTATACATGGCACCCCAAATCATCACTGACTGTGGAAACTTCACACTGGTCTTCAAGAACTTGGATTCTGTGCCTCTCCAATATTCCTCCAGACTCTGGGACCTTGATTTCCAAATGAAATGCAAAATTTACTTTCATCTTCCCCATGATTGTGGTTGTGTGTACTGAACCAGACTGAGAGATTAAAGGTTCAGAAAACCTTTGCAAGTCTTTTGAGTTAATTATCTGATTAGAGTTCTTCTCAGGTCGACATTTCTGTATTATAAATTCTTTATTCTAATATGAATTAACTTTTCCATGATATTCAAATTTTTTGAGATGCACCAATATTGTCAAAGAGCGAAGTGGCAATGGTATATTAATGATGCACTGTATGCATTGGTTTTAATTTCAGTGTTTTAGAACAGACCTGATCTGTGTGTTGTGTTGGTGAATTGTAAAACAGCAATGGTGGTCCAGCTTGTTCCATTTTAGGTAACTGGGTTTGTTGATATCATTACTCGGCTAGTAAGTGGTTAATAGTGGCATTTCCTCACTTCCTTTCCTCTCCGCAAGGATTCTTCGTGGCCTTGCATATAATTTGTGCAAAACTGATTCAATCCAACTTTCAATTATTTAAAGGGGGGGTGGGGCTTTTTAATATTAAGTGCCTGAAACTCTCTTCAGAAGTGACCTTGAGAGCAGACTGTAGTTCCTCACAGAGCTGGGTTTTAAGATCACCTCTGATGCGTGGTTGATGACAAACACTGCAGCTGGCAAAAAAAGTCTATCATTTCAGAAACTGATCTCCTCTCGTCATAGGGCAATAAGCTGAAAACAGTACAAAACCGAAAATCATATGAACCAGTCAGAGGCACAGGCTGGCATTAATGGAATTTTAATGAGAAGCATCATGAAATCTTATCCATGGAATGATCACCTTAGTATGGTGCCAATTAAAAGATGTGAGTGCTCTGCTTTGGTTCTTGTAAATCTTTCCCAGTTGATGCCTATAGGGCATTTGGAAATAAGGAAGAATTCATGTTGTGCTACCTCCCAGGTCTTAATGGTCAATGGTCAATTACTGAGCTTTGAATCTAATAGAAAAGGGGGAAAGGGAGTTCGGGCAAGGATAGATTTTATTTTATTAGCTTATACTGTTTTTGTCTTTTGCTTGAATTGCTACCTAAATGAATGCTGTGAATGGGGTTGGGCAATATATCGATATAATATAGATATCGTGATAAATGATTACGCAATACACCTTTCTGAGGTATCGTTGGTATTTTTAATAATTACAAATTAATTGGTACTGAATGGATTCTGTTGATTTGATGTATTTTTTTAAACTACTCTTCAATCTTTGTAGGCATTAAAGAAAAGTATCATCAAATGTTTTTATTTTACTACTGTTTTGCAGACCGTTTGTTGGCTAAACTATATATTGTGATGCGCATTGTGTATCATAGAAATGTCCAAGTATTGTGATATGATATATTTTTGTCATATCGGCCAGCCCTAGTTGTGAACATGCATGTTCACATATATATGCATCTACAGACATGGTAGTAGCTAAAGATAAAATAGAAGCTAATCTTATTTCTAGTTATAGTGCTTCTGTAATGTAATTGCATGAGTAGCTAGTTACAACACCAGCTGCTGAGGGTTTGGGCCAGATTGCTGTGTCCAGTTGGATGAGTATACCATTTGTTTCGTGAATGATTGTGGCTAAGAATCAAAGGACTTCAGTTGACCAATAGACAACCAGCTATGAAAATGTGTTAAAGTATTAGCTAGTAAAAAATAGAAAATGAGTTGTAAAGGATGAAATATGTGGGGGGGTGTGTTGGGGGCTGTGTGTTGGGGGGCTAACAATCAAGTAAGCAATCTTGGTCATGTTGCTTGGTCACATTGCTTACAAATTTTGAAGACTTGAGCTTGACAATTTTTCAGCCAATGTAGTTTCTTGTTTTCCAGACATGGTGCTCCATATTGGTGCGATATGACACGTGACTGTTTTCTCATTACTCACTCCAGACGAGTTGTTAGCCTTACTGCCCAGTCCCACAATCCTACTATGGAAGACAAATGGTTTCTCAGCTTGGTCTTAATAGGACACCTTTTTGGAACTCTTTCTCTAAGCGCTGTTTGTAGAGCTGTGCTGAGAAGAGCCTCATCGAGTTCTGTTTAAATTTCAACCCCGGATGTTTCCTTTGACCCTCATTGCTGCTGAGCTGGATTCAAAACTAGTGCAGAAGCCAGCAACGCTCCAGGTCCGCATTCTCGCCCTATGCTGACTTTTGAAGAATCACAGTTGGGAAGCAGAAGTCTTATCCGGTTTGAATATTGGGGTTGGAAGCACTATGCAACAAATGCTAGAGAGCTGTTGGGGGGCAATAAAGAGCCCTGTAGTATTCAGAGAGAGGGGGTACTAATCTACACTAGCACTGACATATTTGTAGGCTGGCTTAAAAAATATATTAACCACTGGCATTAACCAAAGTGGATAATGTTCTCAGGTACTGTGTGTTCTCTGGAAAACAGAGGTGTACACCCTTCATGGCCAGAGGTAACAGGTCCCTGGTGAGAAGGTGCCTCATTTCAGCTACCATGGTTTCCCCTGTACAAGGTGTCAGTTTACACCACTGTGAGCAGACGTGGTGCTCCCATATGCCTCGTTCCATGGTGTCAACTCTTTATGGGAAGACTGTACCCTTTGAGAATTGCTGCTTAACCTTCCCTCCAGGACCAACATATGCCTTTTTATTCAGGTCTAAGTCAAACAGGACTGTGCGTCATCACAACCGATAGGCGATAGCACACAAAATCATATCCTGCCACACAGAAAAATTTTATATTGCAACTAGTTTGCTCACACATTGAACACTTATGCAGGCTATACACTGGGTAACAGATTGGAGACCTGCAAACTTTTTAAAAATTTTTTTTTAAATTTATTATAGTAGTTATTTTATTTGTTTGCACCCTTCTGTAGTAGTCATGCAATTTCACCATAAAATGTTGGTACAATTATCTGTAAGTGTTCAATTATTGTGTTCAAAATGATTAAAACATAAAAAACCCAGTACTGCAAAATGAATTGATTTTCTTCTAAAACATAACACCATGCCGAACATATCCTTTAAATATTACACCACACATTAGTGGTGGTATAAATACAAAAATACAATTTCATTACCAAAAAAGAAAGGCTTAGGCGCAGCACCCAAGTGTTTTTGTGGAGCGTGTTATTTGGTGAAGTGAATAGACTTTTGAAACCCTAAGTGTTGCCAGCTTTCTTTCACAAATATGGTAAGGATAAGGGTCAAAAAATGCACAAAAATTTGAAATAACTAAAATTTCCAACTAATAATTTCAAACTCTCCTTCTTCCAGCACCACCCCCTTGAACCCAGACAGCACCTAAACCCTCTGAAAACCTAGGAAACCCCTGTGTATACGTGTTTATACACATGGTTTCGTTACCCTCCTCCTCTGGACAGAAAAATATACAGCTATAGACTCTTTTTATGTAAATAATTATTCATATAAACTTGGTAAATCCAAGAACAAGGGTTTCAATGAGAATTTAAAACTGCTAATGAATATTAAATAATTGCTATCCTTCTATATAGAGATCTAGATTTTTTTATATATAGGTCACATAACTTTAAGTACTTATTTGAGTGATTTTATTACTATGGTTTGGAAAATCCTGGTGTGTGTGTGTGTGTGTGAGAGATATATATAAAAATATATATTACACACACACATTATGTGTGGGTGTGCATGCATCAATATAAACCAAACCATTCCATCCATTTCCACCAAGGTACGGTCTTCTGCAAACCTTTTTATACATGGGACAATATATTAATAAGATTCCAAATAAGTCAACCCAATGACCTGGGTGCAAGTACTTTATAAGTCATGTGTCTCTAGCCAACCTCTTTCAGCTACTGAAAGCAAATGATCAGTGTGTTTCAAACTGCTTTCATTTCAATGTGCCAGTTTGTTCATGCTCTTATTGGCAGTAACTGGCTACCGTAGGCCACAGTGTGGTGGAAGCAAGGCTGAATGTGGCCTGATTGATGGCATGTTCCTTGTAGAGCTAGGTAAAATGACGTAACGTGTGGCAATCTAACTTTGAGCAATTCGTGCTCAAGCAACTGCATAGTTTCCCTATATGGATGGACTGGCCATAGAATCCCCACCCCCTCCCTATAATTATCAAATGGAGCAAATTCCCATCCAGACAAATTGTTGTACATGACGGGTAGCTATTTTACCAGAGAACTGATTAGCTGTCTTAAGAGCTTTGCATCTCAGTGGGATCTACGCAAACTGCTTAAAGAGCAGTGCTTTATCTGCAGTGTTTTTGTGTTGTTGTTGTTCTTTGTAGTTTACTCTAAACAATGTAGTGTGACTATCTGACTAAAAATAATGGCCTGAAAAGTATTTGCAAAGATGGATATCTGGATTTTTGTTCTGTTTGGGAGAATACCTGCCAGATTGCTGTTGTCTAAACAGCATGTCCACACTCCTGGGAGTACATTTAAAAATACTGGTCTTTTTTAATATAAAAAAACCCCACCTGTGCTGAATATACACATTGTGATTGCTAGGGATGGGCAGTGATAAATTATATCATAATGTAATATTGAGGTCACAATACACTTTTCTGAGATATCACAACTGTATGGATTTTTTTCATTTTTTTTTTCCTTCTGAATCATTAAGAATAATTAAAATGTTAAAATTGTATGGAATTCCCCCCTTTCTCCTTTTCAGTGTTAATATTTAATGTCTACAAAAATATATATTTTATCATAGAATTAAATTTTTTTTTTGGTCCAACTCCACTGTTTTGCAGGCTTATTTATTGTAGAAATGTACTCAAGTATCATGATATATTTGTCTGAGCCAAGAAATTTAGGCAATTTAGGCGGTTTAGTGTTATGCTCGCCAGCAAAGATAGACAAGTTAAGTGGAACAAAGGCTCTTTATGCAGTTGGTGTAAGCACTGAGAGCACAGAGGTTGCTCGTACTGCAGTGAATACAAAGGATGATTTGCACGCAGGAGGGCTGCTGTATTCTACATGGCTTTGTTCAGTTGTGAAAGAGTGACCAAATCTGCACTCACAGGAGTTACATTTACTAGCCCTGTATTTTGGATATGATTGAGCTGGATCACGTGACGAATCAGAGGACTGTCACAGAACAACAGAATGGTGATTTCGTGTATATATATTTGTTTGATTCCATCCATTCAACAACACTTAAAAATCAACATGAAAGCATTTTTAGTCCCAAAAAAGGTTTCATTAAGAATGGAAGGTAACAATGTAGTAACATGAGGTTTTTAAATCCATATCAGTGTGAACATGGTCTCAGGTTTACTAGCCACATTAAAGTTTCATGAGATGTGGCTGATGTTGCTGCATCAACAGAAAGAGCTCACCTTGAGACTGAGTAACAGCACGGGATTCATTTGCGAAGATTTGTCTTTCCTTTTTTAAAAACTTTAGAATTGAGCTTGTTCCTAGCCGGTAGAGTGCTGCAGGAATTAGTTAAAATCTGGAAATAAGTTCGCATTTTAGCACTTCCGATTCCTTATCCTGAAGTCAGTGGGTTAATTGCCTGAAATAAGGTCTGTGTTTAACACAAGCTCAAGATATTTTCATGTTTTATTCTGGAACATAAAATACATCAGTAAAACCCCGCTCATGATTTTTTTAAAGCTTTTACATGTCTTACGTGGTTGCTAACAAGTGGCTAAATGGGAATACAGAGGTTGTCGGACATTAAACGGCATCACAACTAACAGGAAAGCTCGCCTACTACAGCCTCGGTGTGTTTATACTCGCGCTCTTGCAAATTATTCCACGTGAAACATTCTAACTTGTAGATTTATCAAAGTTAAAGAATTTTCCAATTGTAGTGTTTTTAAATAAACATTGAAATAGTTGTTGGAAGCTAAGTGGTGGTGACATTGAAGTCATTCTAACTTTAGCTTTTTTACATCTGCTGATTTGTGTTTAGGCTTCAAAATTAATAAAAGTTGCAGTCATTTGTGAAGATTATCTTGAACAAAACATGTAAGAATCATTAACTTTTGATCTTATTCTACAATGATGTAAAAGCCAATGGAAAACCCCTGTTGGTTTTTTGTTGAGGGAACCAGCGTGACGCTAATTTTCAGGTTGGCCTACAAGAATACGTCATCTCTACAGCTGTATGTTGTACGTCTCTTTTAGTGTGTTACCTTAATGTCCTAACTGGTAGCCCTGTAACTGCCTTCAGCTACTATGTTCAAAACTGAGCCTTGGCTCTTTTGTCCAGAAGAGCTTCTGTACGTGTTGACGAATATTTTCCAGGATCCAGAATATTCTACAAACACCCAACTCTTTTCAGAAAATGCCTCCTAAATAATTTAAAGTGCATGAGAAATGGTGCCTTCATGTGGAACGTATAATGAGGCGAGGCTTTCCCCTCAGACCACGGAAAGGCAGCGCTGGTCACCATTACGGCTGGGAAAAGAGGTGGGATCCTTCCCAATGCTTGTCAGCCGTCATTATAGTGCTCAAGCCTGGGACCAATTATAGATTTTTTTTTTTTTCTGATTTTTCTAATGGTTTATTATTTCAGGCCATCCCAGCTCAAGGTTTCTTTATATTCTAGCCATGCAACAGCACCTTCTTTCTGAGGACTGGCCACCTCAGCTAGTTAGGCTTTTTTAAGTTCTTGCTAACTTCCACCACACAATTCCCCAGCTTCACAAACTACGGGTGTAGGTTTAACTTGGAAATTGGTAGGGATGTGTGACCGTGAAGTTACCCTGAGCCTATATGGGTAATTTGGTAAAACAACCTATCCAACAGTCGAATATGTGGTTTAAATATGAGGCTGCATAGGCTGTATGGTTTTTGCTAATGATCAACCAACACATGCATATGCAAATTAACATGCAAAGCTCGCAAAACACACACACACACCATTAACTGAGCCACAGACATGTTTTCTGGCAGCCACATAGTAACTGACTCCACACAGATGAATAAAAACAATTTATTGGACTTGAAGGATATAGTCATGCTTAAGTGGAAGCTACAGTTAATAACAAATATTATAACAGAGACTGCGTTTACATGGACAAAAATAATCCACTCTTAATCTAATTAAGACCATACTTTGGTTAAGAAACTACCATGTAAACACCAACCTTAATCTAATTAAGGTCATAATCTAAGTAATCTTTAATCGAATTAAGACAGGTGGAGTACTCCTGTTTTAATCGTATTATGGACGTGCATTACAGACATGTAAACACCTTATTCACATTATGAACGTCGGTTGAGCGTTTTCACCGTGTTTTGCAACAGGACACGATCACACACGGCAGTTTTACGTTTTACGGCGAACAAGAGAGTTCGGCTGTGTCCCAAACTGCATACTCTCCTACTATAGGCCTGTAGAGGGGAAAATAAATGTATCTCGGCTACTATATTACAGTAGGTAAGTATGCGATTTGAGACGCACCCCACGGCTTCAAGCAGTCGTCTATTAGCACGTACTGCATGACTAATAATTAACTGCACTTAAAGCGTTCTTAAAAAAATTAAACAAAAACACCTAAAACTATATACGGTCCCATAACGACCGAACTGTATGTTGATACGTGAAATTTTGACGTGGCGTCGAATGGGGTGGCGCGGTGACATAATGACGCGGGCTTTTAATCTACTAATGATCTATAACATGTAAAACGTGAACATGACCGGAGTACTCTAAAAGCGACTCATGTAAACACCTTAATCACATTATTACCTTACTTAGATTAAGGTCAATAATTTGATTATTGCTGTCCATGTAAACATAGTCAGAGAAGCATAATTTTGCCTATTGGATTCAGTATACATCTAGATAAATTTACAGCTAACTAGTTAATAAGTAGGACCCTAGGCACAATACTAATCAGTCCATACAGGTTTTTTTTTTGTGATTGTTGCGGCCATAAATGTTTGATTTTGCTGAAGAGTTGTTGTTTTTGTTTTTTGTTTTTTTTAATACTTTTTTGCAGAAAACTTCTTGAATTGGCGAAATTGCATTAGCGAAGAAATTGATTTGCACTTTCTTTCGCTTTGATGTTTGTTGATATGTGAGACCTTTTTAGCTATACTCATGTTTGACTCGGGTGAATTGAAGAGGGCTTTGGCTGAGTGCGCATTGTGATGACATCACATGCCGCGTCTTGGCCCAAATAGCTAGTGCTTAAAATGTGTATCCCTTCCATTGCTAGCTTGGAGAGCGAGGGAACTTCCTCACTGAAAGCTCCTTATCACAGTTTGGCATTATATAGTCCATAAACATGATTTACCCACCATAATTACCAATTCAAATATCTCTTTTAAGAATTCTTAACTAATGTGGGAAAATGTTGGAAGATGAACGAGAGATGTACATTTTCTGTGGTTGGTTTGTTTTTCACAGGATGCTATGATCTCTGTATGAAAAGGTGTTTATGGCATCCATGTAATAGATTTCAGCTCTAGTTGACCTGAATGCAGGTGGTCCACTGTACTGAGGGATTGTTTACACTGTGTGTGTGTGTGTGTGTGTGTGTGTTGCTGACATATATCTCAGTGTGGAGTCTTTGCTTCAGCTAGAAGATGGTAATCGGACTCTAAATGGAGAGTCGATTTCACTTCCCATAGACCAGATTGTTACTAAGCTTGGCCATTTAGCAAGAAATGTAATCTGAAACAGTGTTGGGTTTTTGGGTATATTAACCACTCTCCACTGCGGACAGAAATGCTGATAGAATCTAATAGTGTAGTTTAACAGTTTAGCTGTGCAATGATCTAAATGTCAACTGGATCAGGTCTTTTTCTTTTCTTTTTTTTTTTCTTCTTTTTTTTCTGTGGTTTTGTCTCAGGATTTTCCAGCTTTGCCTCATTACGACCCAGTCTTGAAGCAAGGGCAAATGCTTTCTGACTGGCATTGTGCTGTGATTGGCATCCTGGCTCGATCTGTGTGTGTGTGTGTGTGTGTGTGTGTGTGTGTTTGTTGAGAGAGCATAAGAGAAGGCAGGGGTTCTTTTTGGCTCATTCCATTAAGGGAAAAAAAAGAAAAGAAGCAAAGCACCCTCCACTCTGGGTTGGTGTAGTTGCTGGCCAATTTCCTGTTCCAGGTCAATGAGTGTATTGTACACTTTGCTTGTCCAGACTCCCACTTCCAAATGTAAAGTGACCTTTTCAACTTAAGCAGAAGTTCCACAGCCACAATTATAATCTGATCATTTTCCAGTGTAGATGTTTGATTCTCTCCTAGTCAATGTCCTTCTTAGAGCTCATACATTTTATGTTTTATATATCATGGTTATGGAAAATATTGTTTCTTCTGCTCTTATGTTTATTAGACATCTTTTTTGCTGGTTTTATAATTAGTATGATGATAAAGGAAAAAGCTCAAACAACTTATGGTAGAATAACTAGAATTACTATATATTAAAAGCATACTGTACACTCTCTTTCTATATCACTGTGTAATTGTAAATCATTTCTTACATTGGTTGTTGTACTTGGTTTCTCAGTTAACTTTTCCAAAATTAGCAGATTTTGAACTCCCAGCAGAAATAAGTTAACCATTACTTCATTAAGTTAACAGGAAGAAACGGAATATACAGGTTTATGAGCGCTTCTCGTAAATGGTAAAGATAAATTCAAAAAAGGTAGCAAATTATATAATTCCACTTCATGGCTCATCTCCTGTACACACCGGTGGCTTTAACAGAGAAAATAAACAGTGTGGTGAATAGGCCCCCTTAGCAGCTTATAATTGAACCTGACCCAGTCATGCAATTAATTGCAACCCATAATATTTGTGCAGCAGTGCGGTGTTGGGGCGCTATGACCTCAGGATTGGGGTCGTGAGCTGTCTGGTCAGGAGAGACGTGCCTCGTTTAGGTCGAGTCTTGGTTGCAGTGTAACTTGAGAATGAGTATTTCTGTGGCTTAGGCCCGAGCACTGGCTTCAGGAGTAAGATACTTACCCATCCTAATTTGTTACCATTTTGTAATTGAAATGTTGGCATGTATTATATGTGCCTTAAACAGATTACATTTTGTTAGTTTTGTGTTTTGGTTGAGAATCGGCTTGCTACGTTCTGAGATTGGGTTTGTTGCTGTCTAGAGCTGTAATAGTTTTGATTCTGCTTTGAGTTGTTACATAAGAATTAGACCTTGTGTCACACATGATATTTTTGATATCAATAATGGCATAAGTCCCTAATATACAGCATAATATAAGATTTTTTTACACACTTGAAATGTACTTATACTATTGTTAGAGGAAGGAAGTATGTTCTTACTAAGAAATCACTCTTTTATACTGTTTGTCAATAAGGAAGTTATTTGGTGGACTAGAAAGACAGTTTCTTTTTGAAGATTTATCTCCAGATGTCCTTGAGTCACGTGCACATCGAGCATGGTGCTAATTGCTGCTACCATTGTAAGTCCTTGTGGGAGACCAAGAGCAAGACAAACAAGTGTCCCATGGGTCTGTCTTCTCAAATACATAATTGGGACTAACATGTGTTTGTGTTTTTGTGTGACTGTATGTGTGCATTTTTATTTTTTTTTGGTGTGTGTGTGTGTGTGTATATATATAATATAAATTTAAAAAATGCTGTCCCCTCTGAAACTATTGGAACAGTCAATTCATTTGTTTTCGCTGTACACCAAAGACATTTGGGTTTGAGATCAAAAGATTGATATGAGAAGAGAGTTTAGGATTTCAGCTGTTGTTTGCTGATATTCACATCTAGGCGTGTTAAACAACATAACATGTAGAACCTTTCGCAACAGACCTCAATTTTTAGCTGAGCAAAAATATGGGAACAGATACGATTTAAAGTAAATAGCACTTAATATTTGGTCGTATATCCCTTGCTTGCAATAACTGCATCAAGCCTGTGAGATCACCAAATTGGTGGATTCATCTTTGTGATGCTTTTCCGGGCTTTTACCTCAGCCTCATTGACTTGTTGCTTGTTCCGGGGGCTCATACATTTTTTCCTTTAAATCTCCTCTTCAAGAGGTGAAATGCTGCTCAATTGGGTTAAGGTCTGATGATTGACTTGGCCAGTCTAAAACCTTCCACTTTTCCCCCCTGAGAAAGTCCTTTGTAGTGTTGTCAGTGTGTTTTTGGATAATTGCCTTGCTGCATGATAAAGTCCCTTCTGATTAATTTGGATGCACTTCTGTGTAAATTGGCAGACAAAATGTACCTGTAAACTTATGAATTCTTTCTGCTGCTGCCATCATGAGTTACGTCATCGATAAAGATTAGTGAGCCTGTTCCAGAAGCATCCATGCATGCCCAAGCCATGACGATGAGTGGTTTGCATCTTGTGATATGACCTCTATATATCTGCTCTCGAACTCTTTTTCAAACAGTGTATTGTAATACCTTCAGGTACAACCATGTGGTGTTTGTTGATGGCTCTGAAGAAAAACCCCAAAACAATCAGCTCCATCAACAATGTTTTTGTCATCAGCTGCTGCTGTTGTTGTTTTCCTTGCCTCACCCATGTGGTTTCTGTAGCTCAGTACACCAGTGGTTTCTTTCATTTTCAGGACATTCCCTTTTTTCTCGGCCTCAGAATGGCTTGCGTTTCTCCCATAGGCAGTGCTCTGATCTTGATTTTCACTTATCCTTTGTAACAAAAAATGCAGTCTTCACAGGTGAAACTGAAGGCTAAATCAAATAATAGATGCCCAGAGCTATGTATTGTTTAAACAATCAGTCTAACAGGACACACCTGTCAGTCTATATTTGTACTCGGCTACAGATTTGGTTGTCTGATTCAAAATGTGCTTTGTTCAACACATCTACATATATATAAAAGCTGAAATTCTAAGCTGTCTTCTCATATTCATCTTTGATCTCAAACCCAAATGTCTTTGGTGTACAGCAAAAGAGAAAAAGAATTGGCCTTGCCATTTGAATAGTTTCAGTGGGGACTGTATGTATAATGAAGCAGGGTTCGAGTGTAAATGAGGCAGATTTACAGTTGCAATCCAAATTATTCAACCCCCATTGCAAATCAAGTTTATTGTCAAAATTTACAGACTTTCAGCTGTTTGCAATGAAAAAATCAAACACAAGCAATTGAAATAGTTCAACACAACTATGCTTCAAGAGGTATCCCCCAAATTCAACTAAAAATGCAACTTATGATTTCTCCTGTTTAAAAATTATTCAACCCCTTCATGGCAAGCATCTTTTGCTGTTGACCTGCTACAAACAAGATGCATAGCTTCTGGCAGAGGTCCTGAGGAATCTTAGCCCATTCGGCATGAGCAATGGACTCCAACTCCAGCATTCTTCTTGTTTTTGTTTACCATTTATAAAAATAGAATAAATCTAAAACCACTTAAAAGTGAGAGAATGTAATCCAAGAATATAGTCCCATACTCAGGACTTGCCAGAATATTTACAACTGAGTAAATCCATAATACATTTTAAAATGAAACACGACTTTGACTTCATGAAGGTCAAAAACTGCATGAAGTTACAGTTTTAAGTTTCCTTCCATTAAAATCCTCTATACAGTTACAGTACAGCTGTGAGACCAAGCAGAAATTCTCACTTGATTAACCTCATGTCAGGGCAAATAAATTATACACGTTGGTTTGTTCTGGTTTTGGGGTTGACTGCACTATGATACAGTGCACAGATGCTGTGCCAGGACTGAATGTCATTTTATTTTTTTTTCTATGTATAGAAAAAATGTTCACAAAATGTTTTTTTGGCAAAGTACTATGTAGACTATGGATCTAATAATGATTTCCGTGTTTAACTCTGCTTTGAAAGTTTGATTTTAAGTGAAGATGACTTTAATCATATCATGCATTACTAGCCGTTTATCCGTTCATATATGCAGTATTCCAGTCCCTTTGTATGGTGTACAATACTTTTGAGCATACGTGAACTCCAGTTACACTCAGCATTCAGGTGCAGTTCAGTTGCACCAAGAACTCAATTTAACCCTGATTCGACCCAACTGCAGAAAGTTTCCAATGAGTTTCAAAAGACTTTTTGATTACGTTTCCAGCCGCCGTTCCTTCCCACATGCCCCTTAGCAAAGGTTTTATTGTTTTTCTGGACCTTGTAAATTTATGAACTGTCAAAATGGATCAAGCCAAATACAAAACTTGCCAAAAGTATAAATTTTGCTCTGAATCATCCTAGCAAGCAGACTAATAACCGAGAAAGTGTGCTTGCTTTTACCATTCTTAAGGACTCAAATATGTTCAGCTTTACTACCAAAAATATTTCCCAAATTTGCTTCAATACGTTTTTGTAAAGTTAGATGTTTAAATATTTGGTTTAAATGTTTTATGCTTTTTTTTTCTTTTTCTTTTTTAACCTTTCAAATCAAAAACCATGCAGTCAGTATGACACAGATATTGTCAGAACATGCTAAACTGTAATTGCTAATGTAGATGTTTAAATGTGTACCATTTATTCGTTGTTCTCACACAGCAGGAGACTGAAATTTGCATTTCTTTTAAATCTTTCAGACACACACGCACACATTCCAGATGCATTAAAGGCCAATTGGATCTTATTACAAAAAGTTGATGCAAATAGTAGTTCTGTCAGTTTTCAGTCTGAAGTAATGATGTCTGAGCCTAATAAGTGCGTTGACCTTGTACTAAAAGGTGAAATGATGGCCAAATGAAAAAGCCTTAAATGGTCATTAATGTTTTTTTCTTTGACAGTGTGCAAGGATCCGCCATATAAAGTGGAAGAGTCTGGATACGCTGGCTTTATCCTGCCTATTGAAGTGTACTTCCGAAATAAGGTACTTATAAAATTCCCTTTCCATGGAGTTCACAATCCTCTTGTGTCGTATGAACATGATCAATTGGAGCTCACCCTTTCCTGTTCACCAGGAGGAGCCGAAAAAAGTGCGCTTTGACTACGATCTGTTCCTACACTTGGAAGGTCATCCCCCTGTCAATCACCTGCGCTGTGAGAAACTCACCTTCAACAACCCAACAGAGGAGTTCCGCAAAAAGTGGTAAAAGGCCCGGGGTGTGGGGTGGGGGGGGGGGGGGGGGGGGGGGGGGGGGGGGTGGGGGGGGGGTAAAAAAAAAAAAAAAAAAAAAAAAAAAAAAAAAAAAAAAAAAAAAAAAAATAAAAAAAACAACTGATCCACTACAGTATAAATGATCATTTAAGCTGTCCATCAATTGTCCATACCGTTTATCCTACGCAGGGTTGTGGGGGAGTCTATCCCAGAGAACTTGGGGCACAAGGCAGGGGACACTATGGACTGGGTGCCAACCCATCGCATGGCACAAACAAACAAGCATACATTCACAGACTATGGACAATTTGTAAAGTCCAATCAGCCTACAAAGCATGTCTTTGGACTGGGGGAGGTAACCGGACTACCCGGGGAGAATGTGCAAACTTCATGCGCACAGGGCAGAGGTGGGATTTGAACCTTTAACCCCGGAGGTGTGTGGCAATGCTAACCACTAAGCCACCGTGCCCCCGATGTAATCAATATTATCACCAAATTTAAGGGACTAATGGAAAATGGCATCCTTGAACATGCTGGAAGTAAATCCTCACTTACCATTCTGTTTTTATCGGTGTTCAAATATTTTAGTTTGCATTTCATATGTAGAATGCGCATTTGCTCTCTAATAGATCATGTTGTTGTTTTTTTTCTTCTCTTCAGCATATATGGGTGATGTGGGTGATATTACAGATAGGCTATTTATCATTTTAAGGTTTCCGAATCTAGGCTGTGTCCCGGCTTCTGGTATGTCTGTGTTTATGTGGGTGGTCTTCAGGTAGAGCTGTGGGCACATACGTGCACGCATACACATGCACAAACCCAGAGCAACGTGAGGGTGTAGGGCTGTTCCATTAAGCTGTTTGCCTCTGCAAAACTCCACAATAAAACCCACCGTTCCAACCTGAACCATCCATCACTACAGGACACGGACTGTTTTTGGTCCCATGCCAGGACACCACACTCTTTGTGTGTGTGTTTCTGTGCAATTTTTTTTATGCATTTTCAATTTTTTTATCGTTCAAATTTCAACCTGATAGAATTGCATCAAGCATGAGCCATTCTTTTAAAAATGACATTATCTAAGGAAATGATCACATAGGTATGCGCTTGTAGGCTTTGTTTTCCTGATTAGAGTGTTGTTCCAGGAATCATGCTGCCTGCGGCTGTGGACGTGACTTCATTTCCCTTGGTACTAGTCGGTTTATAGACGTGGTGTAGCATGAATCGATGCTGTTGATGGACATCCTAATGGGTCTTTCTTAATTAAACGACTTCCAGTATAAACGCTCGCTGTCAAATATCAATCTAACTTGGCAGGGACCGAAAGGTCATCTTCAGTTTACCTGATGTTTTTTTTTTTTTCTCTCTGGGAACAATTTTGTCCTTACATCGTAAAATAAAGTACAGTGTGTTTTGGCAATGTTGTTGTTGTGTGGGTTTTTTTTTTTTTTTTTTTAAACACTCACTTGTTAACTAATTGTTTGCTTTCTATTTTGATAGCAACGAGATCCTCACAAAAGAAATTCGGAGGACTCTAAAGTAAGGATCTGTTCTCTGTTTTTTATTTATTTATTTATTTATTTATTTTATTCAGTGTAATTAATAATCATTACATTCGAAATGCTACATATTCCATGTGACCATGTTACAAATTCATCAGAAAAACACAAGCCCATGTTTGTCAGTTCTCCATTTTCAGAATAGCTTCATTCATCAAAGACTTCCTCACATGATTGTTGTAATCTTACTGGGTTTCTTGTTATACTCAGGTGATGGTCATGCAGGAAGGCTCCACGTCTCTGTTCGGTCAGCACCTTAAGCTGCCCACTTTACCCAGCAGCTCACTGACACTGAACTTCTCTGATGGCAAAAAGAACAAGTCCTTTTCAGGAGCAAAGGTTAGACTAAATATCCAGGTTTTGCCCCTCACGACTTGCAAACTAAACCAAAAGAGCTGTGACTTTGCAAAAAAAAAAAAACAAAAAAGTTTTGCCACCTAAAGAATTCCCAGCTCTTCAAAGAGCTCTTCTTAATCTTCCATATTTGGCAAGTTCAAGTATGTTCAGGGCATTTAGCTGAGATTTTGCGAGACGTTAAACATTGGCTTAAGTCAGGTATTTCTTGGCTTTGAAAAAGGCAAGTGCTTACATTATGATGACGTAAACCAAGCAGCAGGGTGTCTCGTTACAGGAGGGGTTTTGAATGAACTGTGAAATACTTATAGACCTCAGACATTCAGTTTTTCTTTTTTTTTTTTTTTCCAATCTGTCTGAAAGAAGCATTTACGAAACTGTTCAGGCCTTTATGTAACGCTCCACTCTAGTTATTAGTTTCCAGCAGTGTTCGAAGTTAAAATGCTTTTTTCCATGTATTGAGTGAAGCACATTATCCATTACGCTAGTAAATCGTGCAGGACTAGGCACCTACATATTTCTTGAGTTAGGTTTTATTTTTGGTCTCCAGTGTCGTATAACTTACTGCGATCCAGCTTGAAGCGCTGCACGCATGCAGAGACGGGAGTCCCTACCGCACATGGAAACGGTTCCCAATCTAAACAGGCCCTCGCACGTGATGGATTACTGACAGCTCAAGGGTCACTGCACAACTACATCAGCCTCCTTAGCAAATGGGCAAAAGATGGTTCATGTAGTATTGTTCTCTCTCTCATACATATATATATATATATATATATATATATATGTGTGTGTGTGTGTATGTGCTGTTCGTTCTTTTGAAAGTTTAGAAAAATTTTAAAATTTTAAAAATTACATCCATACTTCAGTTTGCTGCAGGTAGTATTTTGTATCTTAGTGTTTTTCAATACTATTTAGATGAATGTTCAGTTACAGTTGATTTACTTAAATAATAAGACCCAAGGCTTGTTTGTTTATTTTGGTATTCATTATATGATGTGGCTCCAGCCTTGTAAAATGTATATAAATGAACACTTGATGCTTTTTGTCAGGTAGAATTGTATTCTTTGGCTCGCCATGAAGAAGTCTCTTTGTGTTCAGTGGTCCAAGGGTCAACAAAAGATAGAGAAAATAAAAAGCTTTAGAGGTAGTTCAGGCAGGTCATAACACCTCCTCTGTCTAGACTGCCTAATGGCTTTACTACGCGGGTGAAATATTGACAGGGGCTACCAGGCCTGACCTTGGGAAAGAACAACCCAGTCATTAGGGGAGGAAGTGCCTTAAAGCCTCTCTGTCCAGGTTAGAACTGAGGGTTTCCACTTCCCCTCTTCCTGTAGCTTACTTTCTTTCCATATACTCCAAAATAGTATGGAAATTCACAGTTTGGATGGATACAGCCATTTTTTGAGTTCTGTTGAATAAGCGTTTACTCACTTGTGTGTGTGTGTGTGTGTGTGTGTGTGTGTGGTTTTTTTTTTTTTTAAGAAGATATTCCTTGAGACACACTCACAGTTGGCAATTTTTATACTTTAATTGAATTGGTTTCCTTTTAACTGACTGAATTGCTTATCTGTCAGGTGGCACTCTAAGCTTAGTCTTTTTTACTGTGTGTATAGGACGGGTCCAAAAGCGGTAGTGCCCTCACCATCACCACCACCAACAACAGCATCAGCAGCAGCTCACTCAAACTCCACAAGCCATCCAAGGAGCACAAGGACAAGCCTTCCAAAGACTCGAAAGAGTCCAAAAGTGCCTTCAGAGACTTCAGCAGGGACTCGGGTAAAGTCTCCAAAGACTCCTTGAAGAAACCCAAAGAGAACCAGCCGCTGCGTGATGAGCAGCCCATCCCTAAGATGGGTTTCAAAGAGCCCAAGGCCATATCAAAGGAACACCGGGCAACTGAGGTTAGCTTCTCGAGCTTGGGCCAAAATAAACGAAGGCCCTCGATGGACGATGAAGCCCACATTACCAAAAAACAGAAAGGAAGTTTTTCAGAGCTGTCGCAGAAGCTCCAGTCCAGTTCCAGTTTGATCCAGCCTCACCACTCGGATAAAAGGGCTCTAAAGGACAAATCGCAGGTCCGGCATGCCAAGTTAAGGGATAATGAGCTGTCTGAGAGAAGGAAGGTGTCCACGTTGCCTCCTTTTCAGGATGTGGTGGACCCAAATGACTCTGATATGGATGACATTTCTGCTAAATATGACGTAAGTGCCTATAGTGCTTCTGCTTGTTTTTTTAAACGTTGTTATTTCTTTCACTGACTTTTGCTATATTTATAGCTGTGTTGTCATGAGTCGTCATCTTGTGAGCCTGCAGCATTGACTACTAAGCATATCTAATGATTTCTTGGATGTGGTTTGGAATTTTGCAAGCAGTTCATTACAGGTTTGTTTTTTAGAATTAGAGTAAAGGTGTGTGTACGTGTGTCGAGCAGCACTTGTAGGTTCTGATACTTGATCTCTAGGATGCCCTGTTTACAGACAGTTGTCCCGGGGCATGCGGGAGCTGTGTAATCATCAAACGAACAGGTCATAACGGGCAATGGAACAATTCCAGTAACACGGGGTCTGGTCAGTGAGGAGGGCCAATAAACTCGCTGGGTGTTCACATGCTGAGGCCTCGTTTTTCTGGGTGAGGTTCAGGGAACCAGTGCTGGAAGATGTCAGATAGGTGTTGTCTGGAATTCAAGTTTTGACTCGTTAGTTGCCACAGTACTGGTACTGAAACAATACCACAGTAGGATAATTCGGACATTTAAGCTATAATTTGTCAGGTGTTGTTTTCCCCCTAATTCAGATTGTTAATATCAGAATTTAATACTTTAAGTACTTTGAATACTATTCCACAAAGTGAAACTATTAAATATTCTGATTTAGTTAACTGTGGCTGTAATTTGAAAAGCAGCATTCACCTCTCAGGTCATTGCATGTGTCCTTTTCACTCAACATAGTGCGTCTTTTTTTTTTTTTTTTGCTTGTTTTTTTTATTTTGTTCTTTTTTTTGTTTCTACAAGCATGAGTCAAATGAAACCTTAAACGTGCTGCATAATGAAAGAAACACAACACTAAATTTCTAGTTTCAAAAGTACAAATTGTATGTCTGGTCCATTGTTCTCAATAGCCCTTTCTACTGCCACCTTAAAATGGATCCACTTTTTTTGACAGCTATTTGCAATAAACAATGCAAAATAAAAAATGAAGGTTTTCATTTGACACTGTCTTGTACATAATGGGAAATAGTGGCTATAGTTGTGTTCAGCCCTGAACATGCCAGATAGCAATGCATTCTTCACTGTCTACGACTCGGTGTTGGCTGTGATGTGTACATGTAGGATTTCTAATATACCAAGAAAGCAATGTGTGTACATTAGTGTTCAGCCTAATTTCACATGTTTAAAGCTTGTGATTGAGAATAGCTGTTAAAATATGATTCCAGTAAAACACCGTGGCTGAGTCATTTGCTGATATTAATGAGTTCTTTTATAAAGGACCTTTTTATAAAAGAGAATGAATTACCGGGACCTTTATAGAAGAGGATGAATTATATTCGCTTGACATATATATTTAAACTGCCATTCCATGACAATGCATATAATGCATACCTATTGCTCCATGGAACAAGGTGACGTTGGTACAGTTGAGGCCAAATATTTAACTGAGACATTCAAATAAAAATTTTCACAACTCTCACATTCGTTTCATGTTTCCCCACATTTCCTGTGTTGAGTTAGTTAGGGTAAAATAATAGCTAAGTGAACGATTCATTTGAGCATTATCAGATTTTGGTTGGGTCAATTGTTTACATTCACTGTGTTCGTTTCAGGTGGCATTGCCTTTGATTCACTTGAGTTGAAGAATTGAGGTAGCCTTCAAAAAGCTTTTTAAAAGTTTGCTCCAAAAATTGTCTGTGAGATTCAGGTCAGAGGCTTTTTCATGGCCACTGTAGTACTTTCACTTTGTTGTCTTTAAACCATTTTGTTGCAGCTTTGGAGGTATGCTTAGGATCATTCTTCTGATCCCAGTTGCAACCAAGTTTTAACTTTGTAGCTGAGGTCTTGCTTGCTTTCTGTCTTAAGGTGTTGCTTCAATATTTCCAGATAATTTTCTTCGTCATGATGCCATCTTTCTTCTGAAGTGCACCACTCTCTTTTCTTGGAGAAAAAAAACCCCAACATGATGCTACCACCTCCATGCTTCACAGTTTGGTGGTGATATTCATAGAGCCTCACCTTTTTTCCTCAATACATTGCACAGATCATTATGGCTATGCAATAAATAGTTTTTGTTTCAATTGCGCACAGAGAGTACTGTTCCAAATGGTGAGGTCTTTATCCTGGTGATCACCTATTTCACTCTGGCTTTTTTATGCTGGTCTTGGAGTGGGGACTTCAGGGGCTTCTTGCTCGCACATTTCAGGCCAGTGGTGGATGTACATATTTTGGTAACTGATGCCTCCAGCTACTTCTTGCTCTGTTCCTTTGTTGTTGTCTTGGGGCTCAGTTGAAACTTTCGGACCAAAGTTCTTTCAACACTGGGAGTTACTTCTCCCTGAACTTCTCCCAGTGTCTGTAATAAGTTACTTCTCCCAGTGTCTGTAATAAGTACTAGCATCCAATACACCCCTAATGAAGATGGACCATTAAGAGAGTAATGTTCTTCACTCATGTGCATTTACATTTGCGCAGGTACACAATTATGACCAAAATAATGTGGACACCTGACCATCATGCCTCCTATGAGGTTGTTGAACATCCCATTCCAAATTTTGGTCCCCCTGTCTTTGCTGCTATACCAGCCTCCATTCTTCTGAGAAAGCTTTGCACTTGACTTTGGAATGTAGCTGTGGGAATTTCCCATTCAAGCACAAGAGCATTAGTGAGGTATGGCACTGTTGTCTGGTGGAACAAAGGCCTGGCACACAGTCGGCATTCTAGTTCATCCCAAAGGTGTTCAGTACGTCAAGGCTCTGTGCAGGACACTCGAGTTCTTCATCAACCTTCGCAAACCATGTCTTTATGGAATTCTCTTTATGCACAGTGGCACTGTTATGCTGGAACAGGTTTGGGCCACATAGTTCCATTGAAGGGAAATCTTAAAGCCACAGCAACTGCAAATATATTCTATACAGTTGTATGCTTCTAACATAGTGGCAACAGTTTGGGGAAGAACCACGTATGGGTGTGATGGTCAGGTGTCCCTATACATTTGCCCATGTAGTGTAGTTCTTCATTTTCTTAAAACTCTTGTAGAAAACATTTACAGCTAGGCATGTGACAATGCACTGAAGCCACAATACCAGACAAATCCTGATACAGGGATTCCTGATATCAAATATACAGGGGTGTCAAACTCAGATTGTGCCCAGGCCAAATCAGCATTTTTGTGAGACCCTTAATGGCCAAAATCAAAGTCAGTATATATGCTACCAATAATCTATAGGCTCTGAAATTAGACTAGGATGTTTTTAGGAAAAAGAAACGGCTAACAGATACTATTAAAGTGTATGCACTATTAGTCAATACTATTTATTATACTAATTATAAATAGTTGTGTTTTTAAATGAATGCATTCCTTTGTTTAATCACATTTTATAGGACACCAGCTGCTGTGATGAGGAACAGGATTAGCCAGTTGGGATGATGCATGTTTCCTGTTTCTGCTTGAAAGCTACTAGTCAGATAGATACACCACTGTGTAAGCACAGAAATATGGAGGTGAGAGGCGGTGAAGTTGCTGGAGATTACTGAAAAGGAAAAGTAGATCAGGATTTATAAGGTGTAATTTTCCCTTATTATTATCTTTTTATATTAATCTTTTTGAGTGGAACTGTCATAAAGGTATTTAATGCTATAAATACGTAATGCTTGTTTTATGGTGGATTTTGCCTTAAATGATTAAATAACATTTAGCAATTTAACTGTTTAGACTAGGGAAACAATCATGATTTTATTTAGCATATTTCCTCATCCCACTGAAATTAATTTCTGGTTACTCCATACCCAGCATGCTTCTGAATCATTTTTGCACAAGTGTGTGATTTACATCAAGTACAGTAGACCGGTGTTGATTTTTAAACTGCATTTCCGACCATGGACAAACTAACCATGATAAAAAAAAAAACAGATCTGCTGTGAATTCTGGATATTATGAAAAGGTTGGGCAGTAGTGTATTATGCGCTGTTTCACTGTTTGTTTGGGGGGGAGGCGGGGGGGCGTTCTTCCAAGTTCACATGGGACTAATGAAATGCGGATCTGGGCCTTGTGTTTGACACATGGGCCACAACGCTTCCTTCTAATTAGCTTAATTTTTTGGGCTATTAATTAAGCATGCTTTGAGGCAGTTAGGTTCCCACTTGTAAATTTTGAGTTTAGGGGCATAGAGCTTATAATGAATATTAAACAGAAATATCACAATTGAAGATATGAGCAGCGAATTTCTTCACAAGTATTTTCTCATGTTTACAGACATTTCCTCATGCTAGTGCAAATATGTTCTAGTTTTAGAGTCTAAGAATACTGTTGGCACAAAATAAAAAATTAGGGCTGCTACTAACGATTATTTTCACAATCATTTAGTTGGCCGATTATTTTTTCGATTAATCGAATGGGGGTGTACCCTTTCAGTACCCTTTTTTTTTTGTTTATTTAAAATGAAATCCACAAACTGAGCGTTACAAATATAAACTTCAGACGAGAACTTTACACAAATGTTTGTCCAAAACAGAAAGACCCCAATACACACACACGCATACAAGAATGTATCTTATTAATTTTGGACTGTAGTTTAATTCTGTGCATAAATACTTATACATAATATATTTATGGATGCACAAAAAGCACATAATTAAACTACAGTCCTAAATTAATAATAAAAACTCCCTTTCACTGCACCTTGTGGTTTGTTACTCACTGCCTCTAGGAATATTATTTTACTTGTTTACTTTTGATTATAATGTTTAATTAGACATTACAGATCTTACTCGTGCTCCCACTCTGTATCAGTGCGTCTACACCACACGTGAGGAGCAACCTGGCCTCGTTACTAACACGTCACTTCTGCTATAATAAACGACAGAATTTAGACCACAAGCTCGCAAATACAGCATATAATGATGACAAACTTAAATTAAACTAAACCTTTTAAGCAGCTTGCACCAGTTTCCCCCAAACCCCTTACACACAGTGGACCATTTTGGATATAAACATAACTTTGTGCTCGTGCAGCACTGTTTGATCTCTGTAGTGTTTGTTTAATATAAAATGCTCCCTTGCTTTAGAGGCCTTTCTTCCTCAGTCACGTGATGATTTCCCCTCGTCTGTTGGTGACTAAGGTCCTGTTGGGAGTAAAAGGTAACGTTAACAGTAACTGAAGAAAGTAATTGTCGGTGACTCTGGGTGTCTGCTAATGCGTGTGTATGACGTCATGGGCCGTCCACTAGGAAGCAGCTTACACTTCCGGTTAATAAAAAAAAAAAAAACACTAGTGATCTATTCGAGATGATATTACCTTTCTAAAATTCACTAGATACAAAAATACGCTAGATGGTAGAGTACATAATGCATAGTGTAAGTGTATAGTACTTCATTTGAGACAAAACTTTAGTATATACTCTCCGAAGCATGTTTTCGGTACACAAATAACGTAATGAGTAAATACACCTTGTGCCGCACACAGCAATGTGCTGATTTAAGAGATTGGTGAAGAGGAGGTCTTCAGTCTTCACTTACCCTTAAACGCATTCCTCTGGTTGTTAGCGACCCGGAACGTCATCCAGTACCCTCCAAATCATTCATTTTTACACATTAGACCTTCACCTTCTTGGTATTCTTCAAAATATTTATTATGAACAATATAATAAGAAAAAAGATACAAATTTGTCAAGTAATATGTTGTATAATTAATTTATTGTATAAAGTTTATAGGGTTGATACTAACCCGAGGTATTTAATGGTGTAAGTATATTTTTCTGCTCAACATTGAATCTCTCACGGCTCAATAAGTGCATTTCTCTTTTATTCCTCAAGGTGGGAATGTTTGTAATGTATCAATCATAATTACCCCTGACAAACAAAATGTTACAAAACATGTTAATGGCTCAGCAATATAGTGCAGAACATGTTTCATGAATTAAAATGCGGCATCAATTTCACCATTTTCATAATTTTAATGGTGTATTTTTAAAAAAATGTTTTGTTTATTTTGCATCTGTTTGATGACCAATAAAATGTCAAAATATAACGAAATATGCTGTATTTTTTTCTTTTGTAATTGTTAATAAAATATTAGCACAGTTTTATACTATTGAGGCAGATCCATCCACGTTATATATATATATATATATATATATATATATATATATATATATATATATATATATATATATATATATATGTGTGAATAAAAAAAATGTATGTGTGTGTAACACTCCAGGGTACTAATGACCCGAAAATGTAATAATGATTGGCGAAACATGTATGCATTTAAGGGTTAAAGACAGACAGTGACTCTGCAGTTCGGGAAGCCAGGGTAAGTTCTTTCTACCGCCTAAGTGACAGAAAAGAGAAGAGTCTTGATGCATGATGTCTTTGAGGGATGGTGGGTGAAGTTGAACCATGCTAGAGGCTCAAGGGAATGTGGTACAGAGCAGAGTTTGAGTTTTTTTTTTTACTTTAGGTTAACAGGCAAAGCGTCAACAATCACTTTTTTTTTTTTTTTTTATTCCCTACGACAAACCACAGAGAACTTGTCTGTGGTTCTAATAAATGTCAGGTTGACATTGTTTTAATGCAATACTGTCTATATTTACACTGACCCACAAACACTATAGCATCTCAATATTTCTCCAGTGAAGGAAATGGGATTAGTGATCCACTGGAGCTGCCACACAACTGCCGTATCCTCTCACTTTGTTTAAGAAAGAGGCTCTCTAAGGGAGACCTGGTTTATTAGCTTTAAAGCAAGTGGTGAGATGAGATTTATGGTTTTATGGCACCTAAGGAGCTCGGAGGAAGGGTGCAATGAATAGCTCTGGTTCTATAATCCCGCTCCTTAAAACGAGTGAAAGGAAGAAAGACACGTCTGTGTTTATGACGATTAACAAATCCCAGGTGTTTCTATCCGCATATTGCTGTGTCTGTGAGTCTGGAATCCTGTGTCCATTTCTAAGCATGTAGCAACTGAACTCCATAAGCGTCTGACAGATGTGGGGGGCCAATTCCTCTGAAAGACAAGGATTTTTTTTGTTTTGTTTTTTTCGTTAAATTGTGAACGTTAAACTGCATTTAGATTTAATTGATGCTAATAATTAAGCCATAAATAGTTACTAACAGAAATAAATTAGGACTTATATATAATGAGTGAGAGAGAGTAAATGCATATATTATATGTCAGTTATCCATCAGAGGTCTATACCTATTTTTGGTTTAAGTCAGTAAACATGCCCCTATTTCAAATGGATATATATTGTTTTTGTTTTTTAAAATTAATATTATTACTTTCCAGCACACATAAGATGATGACCGACAAACATTGTGCTGAATGACCAGATATATAACTGGTGTAGGAACTGAAAACAAAACATATAGTCAAAAGGGGTGGGATTGTGGTTTATAGTACAACTTTCTTGCCTTGAAATTTTAATAAATATAAAATCTTTTACTGGTCCTGATATGTAATCTGAACAACAACAACAAAAAAAATACAGCTGAACTGTGAAGCTCCAAGTGGATTTGTAATTGTGATTGTGATATTTCCCCCATAAAAACATGGATCTCTGCAACATGTTTTAAAGTAGATCTCCCTAAATTATTAAGCAATATGCGAAAAGTTCAAGAGCTTGAAGTGGAAAAACATGTGAAAACTACTGTTTGTTCAGATTGAAATTACAAATGTCTCACTGCAGAAGAGTATAAAGAACAGAGCTCTATAAATAAACTATCTAGCCTGGATGTGTGGTCATAAATGTTACAGCTTTTTCTGTTGTTCTCTTCTGTTCACATTGGACTTTACCCCTTTGCTGTGCATTTAATAATTCGGTCTTGATGGCAGAAACTCTTTCTCCCTTTTACACTGCAGGTTTCTTACCCTGCTCTTTAAATTTATTCTGTGTTAAGCACCTCAGTCGTTGGCCTGACTGTTCTGTCAGGTGATTAGAGGTTGATTTTGGGGGGTTTAGGGTTAACCGTACCCTTAAATCTGTTTACGACATTCCTATATAGGGGCTCTTTGGTGGCTGGGAAGTGAATGGGACAAAGGCCTTGCACCAGCCCAGTCATCAGTTTTAGAGCAATTTCAGATTTATGGCACCACAGTTGAGGCAGTGCTCGTAAAGCCCCAGCACAGCTGCATGGTTCTAGTTGTCTCTGCAGTGTGATTGCTATTGAACCTTTTGTTCACAGTTTCTCTAGCTTGCCTGTTGTCAGCTGGTGTGAAGTGAGCTGCCGCCACCATGTTACTTTGGATTAGAACTGTTGCAAACTTGGCTGGGAAAGGACCGCTTTACTGGAAAAATGTTGGGCAGTAACTGTGAAGTTTGTTCTTGACTGTTATTAATGGGTACACTTTGAGTACCCAAGATTTATAGTGAAATGAGCAAAACAGGACATTCGCATAGTACTATAGTACATTACTATTCATCAACTTAATCCATTAATCAAACCAAGCCGTTGAAGTACCTGGCATAGTGAAGAGAGTCAAGACGTATTTTCTGTAATAAGCAGTCAGAAAGGGCCTCAGCTGAAAACATATGTGGCATCTGCTACTATATATAAGTGCCAGAACAACAAATATTAGATACATTTGACCTATATTCAAGATATTTTCATTGATCTAATATATATATAGGGGAGGTTCCATGAAAGCGTATTGTTCATGAAAACTACATTAATCACACTTTTACAGTTACAGGCCTGAGTGGCTGTTCTACTATAATTAATTTCAAACATCCATGCAACGTTTTGGACAGAAATTGCAGCACGGTAGCGAACAGAAGCGAGTAGCATTAGCAACAAGCTAGCTGACTAATGTTAGATAACTAATGTTTACATTTTCAAAAGAGAGATTAGTATGGTCAGAGTTATAGATTTAACCAAGTACTGTGTCTGAATATTATCCGATCTATAGTCCTTATTGCTATAGACTAATTTAAAAATGGAAGAAATACTTTACACTGTTCAGTCATGTTGATGTCACTATGTTAATGGGGAAGGAACTGGTAGTTGAGAAGACGACCCCAGTTTGATGAGTTGAAGTTTCAAGCTGAGGGGGTGTTTTCGGTGGCTTTTACTGGTTGTATGCAGGGGAACCTTGCCTTTTTTTCGGTTCAGAAGATTACAAAAGGCTTCAAATTCCTTCATTCTTAATCCAGATAGAACCATATATTATAATCACAGTATTGTTAGTAAATATATGTATGTGTAAAATAAATAAATAAATATATATATATATATATATATATATATATATATATATATATAAATATAAATAAAAAATATGGTGATTTTGATCAACACTCAACCAAAGGAATGAAGTGCAGCAATTCTTTAACAAATGGGTTCAGTTTGTTTAGATCTCCACTGGTTTGCGGCTTCATTTTGGCAGCTCACGTGAGGCCACAGGGAATGCTTGTTTTGATGGAAGTTGCTTTTTCATTAGCTGTAAAAAAGTAATGTAGCATTTTATAGTTCAGAGGCTGCTTAGCCATTACTCAAGCTTGGGTGACAACTAGGCAAGCATCTCGGTGAGAGTCGTAGCGGCTTGAATTCTCCTTTGCCCTAGCTTCTCTTCTCAACCAGATGATGTTGGTACTTAAAGATTTGCCAGTGTTTCCACATGACTGATGGTGTTGGTTATAGTGGTGGAGAGGTGTGGGGCTGCTCTGGCCGTGCTTTTACTAGTGTCTAGATTGGGGGCCGTCGGTCTTGAGAAAGGTTCAGTGATTTACAGTCTGGTGCTCCGACCATGCGTTTGATGTCAGAGAGGCTCCTAGACAGACAAACAGGCAGTAAAATGCTAAAAGGTGGAAAGAGAAAAGGGAAGGGGGAAGATAACAAAGAAAAAGATAGTAAAGATACTTCAAAGAACAGTTTTGCGGACCCTCCAGCTCTGCAAGGGGTAAAAGTGTCTTTACCACCCTGCTTGCTTTGAGCAAAATTTTACACCATGTGTTTCTCTCAGTAGTGTCACTATCAATTTCTTTTTTTTTCTCCCAACCCATTCAGATCTTTAGGATTTAGTGTGAATCATGAGCCACTACCAAAGGCAATGAAACCTCAGGTTTATTATTGTTTGGGGGAATTCAGTCTTTATAAAAGTTTTCTTCCAGACAAAGATGTGGTTTAGTGGAAGTTTGTTTTTAGATGACTAGTGAAATCCCTCTGAATACTAGCAAGATTTTGGCTTTATGGAGCTGTGAGTGGGGCCATAAGCTCTTAAACGAAAACTACTCAAAAAGCCATTGAGGGAGTTTTTTTTTAGTTTGTTTAAATAGTACCCCTTAATTGTTTTATTCAAGTAGAACTGCTTCATTTGTTGTAAGGTTTTATGTGGAACCTTCAATGGTCCCCTTAAGGAGGAATAACCATCCAAACTAGGCTTTGAATTTTTGCTTGAAATTTGGTTTTATAAAGGTTCAATAAATGACTTCATTGTCCAGAATCGCTAACCTAAAGAGGTCAAGACAAACAAGATTTTCCACCATTTCAGGTTCACCAAATCAGGAACTGCTTGCCGGCAGTGGCAATAGGATTTTTTTTGTTGTTGATTCTGCAGTACTTAGAAGTGAACAGTAAATAAAGCATAACAGTATAATTTCGAATTAATCCTTTTACAGATCGTTGTCCACTATCAACATGTTGATACTGTTGCTCAAAGTGACCATGTCTGAACACTTACTGGAGCAGGAGAGGGAAAAAAAATCAAGTAAAATAAATATAGCAGCATATTTATTCACTTCCTCATTGTCATCACCATTAACATTATGGTTAACGTGTTCGATTTGACACAAGTCCTGCGAGCATGTGAGGTTGAAGGATGGGGCAGCGCTTCCAGGTGGTGTGGGTTAATATTTGAGACTTTGAAACACCTGCACAGATTCCAGATTGATGTTGATTGGATCATCATCTGGGTTTTTTGGGGGGGGTTGTGGTTTTGGTTAATTTTTGAGTGAAGGTCTGGAAATATAATATAACCTGAGTAAATGACACTGTAATCGTGTGTAGAGATGGTTCAGTCGTTTATATCATATAAGCCTAATCCGAACTAAATGTGCTCATACATTTGGGAGTTAATCCCACACAAAGTGCTATGCAAAATTTGAGATATTTTGATCTCTTGTGGCTCTTATCCAGTTTTAGTTCTTAATGCTACTTTGCACAGCTTGTTGTGTGATTTTATAGAAGCTGTTTCAAGCATTTTAGTAAAAAAGAATGCACTAGTGCCATGTACAACTACACCCATGTGGTTTGTACTAGGGATGCACCGAATGTTCGGGGGTGCATGCATGCACAAGCTATGTGCACAAGTGCTCAGCGAGCGCATGCTCTTTGGTTATTGACAACCATGACATTGTTTACTGTAGATGCGTGCATTTGTTTTGTTTCTGTTCTGTCTCCTCCCTGTTTTGTCATTGGTTGTTGTTCGGGGGTGTGGCTTTATTGTTTTCAGCTGATAGCGCTTAGCGCTGATTATATTTGGGATATAGATAGATAGATAGATACTTTATTTATCCCCAAAGGGAAATTCAATATACTGCTCGCGTCCCTGTATACCATGAACTGACTTGAATGTGGGAAAGCAGAGAAGCTACTTTTCATAAAGAAAAACCTGCCACTTTTCTTAAAGAAGTAGGCATAAGTCTAGGACAATTGTTTATTTGTTGTGGGTCTGTCCAGTTTTTTGCACTCTTGTCAATGCACTTTTTAATGCACATTTTTGTTGTAGGCTACATAGTGTTACATTCTTTCAGCAGTCAGTTATAGGCCTAACATAGGCTATTCAAGGGGGGCTCAAAGATGACCACATAAAAATATTTTTATTTTACTCGTTTATTTATTTAACGTTATATTGTGCCTTGTTGGTAGCCTATGCCTGCTGGAATGAAAGAAATTGTTCAGCGTTTTAAATAAATATTTCGACAAAATAGTAAAAAGCAAATTTTGACTATTTAATTTATGCAATGGTGAAAAAAATGGCAAAATAAATGGAAAAAAACTTGTTCAGTATTCGGCCTTTGGCCAAGTTTTTCATTATATTCGGTTTTGGCTTCAGCCAAGAATTTTCATTTCGGTGCATCCCTAGTTTATACTGTACATGGTTTAGTAAAGGCTGAGTAAGTGATCCATCATTCAGTTTGAGTCATTTCCTCCCTATTAGCATGTGTTTAATTATGGTTTACCCTGTGGCTTTGTCCTGAGGATTTTCAAGCTGTAGCAGTTAAGCTTCTTTTAGACAGTTCCTCTCTGTTGTGTTTAGGGGCCATGTGAATTCTGTACTGCGTTTTCTACTAGAGACCCTATTTTGTTTCACAGAGGGCTCATCAGAAAAGAATGTAAACAAATTAATTGAGATTAACTTTAATGGCGTCTTTAGAGTTCCTCTTGGGCTGTTCTCCAGCAGGAATTAAGTTAATAGTATTGCACTGAACTTTCATGCTTTCCCCCCCACCACCATTAAAATAATGTTCCTCCTCCTCCTGCTCCAGCATGAGTGCAGAGCTTTGTGAGGGGCCTTTCAGCAGTGAGTTACAAGCCACAAAGAAATGCAGGATGGACTTAATGTGAAACTTAAAACGCTCAAAACCGGGCCAAGTTGAGAGTTCGAACCACAAATGTGGCCGGCCCTCCTGGGGGGCTTCTTCCTTTTAATGTGTGGTTGATTTGTTACAATAAGCCTTGGCCATGGGTTTAGGGTGGTTTCATAGCAGAAGCTCTGTGGACTGTTTATGTATCTCGTTTACATCAGTGTTCTCTGCAGCTTGCTTTAATATTTCTCCATATAGCCCTCAGTGCTTAAGCAAAAAAAAAAGAAGAGAAAAGGGAAAAAAAAAACACATCAGAAAGCTTGGTTTTACAAATGTGAAGTCCTCCCTATTTTGGAAATGATTCTGGCTGACCTTTTGTGGAGAATCACTCAAATCAGTCACTAATGTAGCAGTTTCAATGTTGAATACTGGTGTGTTGTCATTACATGGAAATTGTGGAATATGAGCTTCAGTAGTGTTACAAAAAGAGGTGCGTGTGTGACAGAAAGATTCGACTGTGTGACTGTGTGTGAGACTGTATGTATGAGTGTGTTTGTGTGCGTCTCTTATTTTGTGTCCAGCAGTGAGGGGGTGTGTGTGTGTGTGTGTGTGTGTGTGTGTGTGTGTGTGTGAGCACATGTGTGTCTGCACACTGGGAAGTCTGCTTCTTTCTCACACACACACACACACACACACACACACACACACACTGTCCAACGTCTCAAATACATATCTACATCTTACTCACATCATATGTGCAACTGAAATGTTATTTGTCACTACTGCAGGCTTCTGTATAACATACGGTATGATTCCCTGTACTTTAGTCCTGCTGTTTTGGAGTCCAGGGGTGAAGAGGTTACATTTATTTATACAATGTCTTATTGTGGTCTTATGACTCCTACGATGGAATCAGTCACATGAGGACCTGCAGAATATAAATGTGCTTGTTTATTAGAATGTAAATTGTTTATTTGCAAATTTGATAAGGCTGTTAAATGTAATCTAAGGTACACTGAATGCTAAATATGTTTAAATCATTCAGCAGTGGGCATTTAGCTAGGAGGTGGTGGTGAAGTTTAGGGGGAAATTTTATTTATTTATTTTCCCCTCAGGAAAATATTTTTTCTTCAGGAAACTAAAATTGTTTGAATTTTTTAATATATTGACTTGTTTGAGTATAATATGTATTTTGTGAAAGCATAAGGGTGAGAGTTTTAGCATGGGGTTTTTTTTTTTTTTTTTTTTTTTTTTTTTTTTTTTAAAGATATATATATCTTGACCAGGGCTGCATCTGAAATCGTATACAATGACCGTATGTACTGTATTTGATGATGTACCTACTGCACGGCCGTTGAAACCGTATGTACTAATCAGTATGCTTGTGTATTATTACTACAATCCCAGATATGCTGCGTCTGCCATGTTGGCATTGTCATGTGACCTTCAACGTCGTCATAAACACTAAAATCTTACAGGAACCACCAGATGAAAGCAACCGCACTAAAGGCAAAATGCACATCAGGAAAGTTAACTGAATTAATAATGTAATGTGGGTGGAGTTAACAGGCTGAGGTAAATTTGCTGGCATTTTTTTGGCCGGTTAAGGCATATGGAGATCACAAAAAAAAAGTTTAAGGTAACAATTTATTCAGGTATTGTTTAACAAGTCCTGTTTAACCAAGGTTTACTACTTAAAAAGAGCTGACATGCAGTTTTTTTTTCCTGAGCTCGTCCACACCAGTCCTGTTGCATTATGGGGAATTTTTTACTCACATAGTGTCCATCGGTTGCACACTGCAAAATCTCGCTGGAAGCAGTACACCTTCTGAATACTTCTTGCCTACTGATTGACTAAACTAAACTAAACTGTAATGACTAAACTAAATGCAAGAACAACAGCTTTTAATTTTAAATAAGTAGCTAAAAGTGTTCTGTGTTTCTGAGGTTACAGTTAGGGTTTGATTTAAGTGTAGCATAGTGTTAATTAACTGCATTAATAATTGTGCCAGTGGTAAGTAAGTTGTGTGTGTGTATGGTAATGCTTGGTGCATACACGGCTTGAGGGAACTCGTAAATCAGCTTTCATTAAGAAGGGTTTAGTGCATGTTCTTGATTTACTCTATGGAAGTGCCACTAGAACCCATTAAAGCCTCTGCTGTGGAGAGTAAAGTGAAGATAATAGCGCTGGTTTGCGCTGTTAAAGCTCTGTTGCAGGATGTGAGGCAGTGTGACGGTCTGTCATGATGACTGTAGAAGGCATGATTTATGTCATGATCACAGTGGCACATTAGCAACAGTACATAAAACATGCATAAATGATGGGTTATACAGTTATAAAGCCAGTTCTGAATAATAATGTGGAAGGTATGTGTGAACCTTCTAACATATATTTCCTCATCTTTTATATTTTCTCACGTTATACTGCAGTCAGAACAGCCCAGTCCTTCCAGCTCCAGTTCGAGTTCAGGATACAGACCTACACACAAGCGACAAGGTAAATCAACTTAACTCCAATGTCCTGCCTTGCTACTACATGCTTTAACATGCTTTTAAAACACATTAGGGTCAATATTTTAAATTTAATGGTATGTTTACATGATAACGATGTACTAAAAACTGAAAAGTTTTTCCTTTTCACATACAGACCACAACATTGTCAAAATGATCCCTGTTCACACGGATCTGTGAAAATTACTAAAACGCTGTACTATGCATGCCAGGCTGCTAGTTAGCGATGTCACTTTGTAAAGAAATACTACGCGCCTGCGCACATCAAGCATTCGCATCAACGTGTCTGCCATATTGATCTGGGCAAGACTGCCCTATAAACAAATACAAGCTGTGGTTTTTCTGGATAAAAGGCACAGTAAAGTTTATATTTCTCAAACGATTTCAATGGTTTATGATCTACGTTGAGTACAAAAAAAAAGTTCTGTCTCAAGTTACAACTTATAATCTAGATAGTTAGACTTGGAAAATGATTCATTGTCATAAGGAATTGTGGAAACTCACACTTGTGAAGCATATATTTGGCTTATTTATCTTGGTTAATAAACGCTGAGATGTCCCTAATATAATATAATTTAATGTACATGAACTGTGCATAAATATTTTTTCGTTGTGGAAATTGATTTTTCTGTCTTCAACCCCATCTTTTAGCTTTTCTTGTGCTCCAGGTCATAATTCTGTTAACAAAGCTCGTTCATCTTTAAATACTGAAAAAAGTCAAAATAGTGCATCTTTAAGTACCGTAATGTTCGGACTATTGAGCGCACCTGAATACAAGCCGCACCCACTAATTTTAAAAACAAAAACAATTTTGTACATATATAGGCCGCACTTGTCTATAAGCCGCAGGTATCCACGTTGTAACTGTCACGATTCGTGACGTAAACGAAGCAGGACGGATGCAAGTGCAGTTAGGACGAGAGCTTTTATTGAAACTGAGGAGAGCAGACCCAAGAGAAACAATAAACACAAAACATGACCAACTCAATGAACCAAGCTAACTAAATCAACTAACCTAATTATTAACTATGACATGAAACAAAGACTCTATATCTATACTCTATAAACCACTTCTACATTTATATTGTAAACTAAGTCTATACAACTTTAAGCTATACTATCCGCTACTAGGCTATAAGCTATGCTATAAGCTACTAGGCTATAAGCTATGCTATAAGCTACTAGGCTACAGGCTAAACTATAAGCTAACTAGTCTTGACATGAACTCAGACATGGACAAGAACTAAGACACACACACACACACACACACACACACACACACATATTCGCTATCTAATTCTAACTCTATATCTAATTACCCGTGTTGTGTGTGTCATGGCTCCCGGTGTATATATACACACCAGCCTTATTAGCATCAAACTGCTAACAGCTGCGGGCAATACCAAAACACACGTGACTCGACAACACACGACAAGACAGGGCGGAGACATGATGTCAACCAATATGCATTTCTTTGTGTGTTTTCCCTGATGAGAGGGTGTGCGTGAAGCGCAAAACGACTGATCTGAAGAATGTAGTGTGAGCTCGTTAGATTTAATTTGAACAGTTTATACCCTTGGTTGGCGTAGACCTGGGTAAATAACATGGCGTATGTAACATATGCGTCTCCGCTGGTGGTAGTAGTGATGCTGTAAATATACGCTTTGCTGGAGAAGCACAAATGCAGTTCTGTACTCTGCCATTGTAGTTTTGAATGTCTTGCACATTATTTAAGTGCTCGCAAACATGCCTAGAGAGAGAAAACGTAATATGTAAAAACGTTGCATGACATCATTTTTTTTGTACGTTTACACAGAGACAATAATGGCATCAATTTCAAAAACTTGCACTTTGAAACAGCCAAAATGCATAAGTTTTTGCATAAGCACAACCTTTTTTAGTTGAAAATTGTTGTCATGTAAACGGCCCCAAAGTTTAGTTGTTTTTAACACTTAATACAACCAAACCCCTCTATTTGGACTCCTGCCATTTGGACTTTAATATTCATTGCTTGCTATTTTTAGAATGCATGTTTTTTAAAAATCAATGATAAGAACTGACAGACACATTAGTTGATTGGTCTATTTCTAGGTGATGCTAGTGTAGCAACATTAGTGCAATCATTGTGCATTGTGCATTTATGTAGTGATAAGCAGGGATGTAGCTAGGAATTCTGGGCCATCTGTTGCAATTATGATCTTGTCTTCATGGATGCAGGGTCTATCCCAGAAACACTGGACAAGATATTAAAATTTTACTTTTTGTGAATGTGCTATTGGTGCTTTTCTGGAACAAAATTACATTTGGATAGCGGGTTTTGGGTGTATAAGTTGAATTTTATTCTACTTTTGCCAGCCAGTCAGCTCCAGAATTATTGGCACCCTTGGTAAATTGGGTAAAACACAAGTTCAGTTGCATGCAAAACGTTGTTCATGAGACTATCCAGGGAGTTTCCCGCAATTGTGACACTTTTACAGGGGTACCAATAACTTTTATTAAAATATGAGAGAAATCTAACATTTTTCTAAGTCTGAGTAAAAATCTAAGTGTGAGATTTTATGTTAAGTAACCACAGACATTTTTTTATCCATCTTTATCAAAGGTGCCAATAATTCTGGAGCTGACTGTATGTAACATCTTGATTTTAAACTCAGTTTGTCAATTAGTTGTTTAGTGATTTCTGTGTTATGCACATTCAGTGCTAGGTCCTTTACAGACGATAATACCAGATTTGCACTCGGATGAAAATGAAGACGAGTCAGAGGAGGAAGAGGACAATGACTTGGACTCTGACATGGAGCGTCCCTTACACACACATATGACGCATCGCCATCGCAGGTGAACATTTCTCCCAATTGCTCATAGTTTCAGTGCCATGTTGTTTTTGTAGGGTGGCTTTGTTACCCAGGAATATAACCTAGCCCCATTTTAATTACATTTTATAGGTACTGTACAATGAATGAGCTATTATAAGCTAACCCATTATAACTGCATGAAGTTTTATTACTGAAGTGCTTGTTTACCAATTGGCCACAATCCTCTGTTTACATAGTGTATTTTCTACAAGAAGTCTTTATTAGTTTTATTAGTTGCATTGTAGTGAATTTCTCTGCTCTGGTCATAGGGTGAGTTTGAGTGACGGCAGTGACAGTGAGAATAGCTCCACCTCTTCACCACTCCCACATAATGAGACCCCGCCTCTTCTGAAGGCCAGCAATAATCAGGTAAGAGCAGACCATCGTTCAGTGTTTGATTAACTGGTCAAGGATTTTTTTTAATTATTGTTATTAATTCACCTAAATGGATAACAATGAAACCATTTTCATATTTAAAAAAAAATATGAGCAAAGATGCTTTTTTTTTTTAACCCGTCTTTTTTTTTTTTTTTTTTTTTTTTTATTATTTTTTTTTATTTATTTATTTTGTATTAATTTTTTTTTTTTATTAAAATTGTATGAAGCATTAATTATGATTGTCTAAATCACTGGTGTCCAATCTTATCCGGAAAGGGCCGGTGTGGGTGCAGGTTTTCATTCCAATTAAGCAGAAGCCACACCTGAATCAATTGAAAGCCAAGATCAACTGATTAAGCAGGTGAAATCAGGTGAGGCTACTGCTTGGTTGGAATGAAAACCAAAAACATGTTTTACTGTAATTTTTATGTATGAAGTTGGTAAAAATTGAGAATGACAAATAGAAAGCCACAGAGGTTTATGTTAATATACAATAATGCTCTCAAGTGATTTGAAGTGATTTACATTTTATATTTTCCTAAAGCATAAAAAAAAATAGCTGCAAGCAGCAATAATGGGGTCAAGCCAATTATCAGCACCATGAGCAGGAAAAGAAGCTGTGTGACATGTTTTTGGTTAGAGTCCGATGAACAGTGTATGAAGAGTTAGAAAAAGTAACCTTTCAATCACTAAAAAAACAAACATTGATTTTAAAAAATAAATTTTGTCCAGTATGTGGCACTGTTCTGAAACTCCTCAAGTAGCATCTGGACATGATGGTTATCATGCAGGTAAGTGTTCAAGAGTTATAAGCCAAAACCTGTTCTTGCTATATCCTGACCAGTAGAGTGCAGTGCACCGAAATGCTGAAGGTTACTTCAGGGCCTAATGCTGATGACGCGTACCAAGTTTTGTCACAATCTCTCAAAGCGTTGTGGAGATACAGCCTCAAGTTAAATTTTGCATGTTCTTCGTCGAATTCATTGAAGTGCCATTCAAAAACTGTATGGTTTATCAAAATTCTGTGAATAATTTTTGTCCGGAGTCCCTCTAGATGAATCAGGCATTTTTCCTGTAAATGAAAAATGGTCTAGGAGGATGAAAACATTTAAAAATGGCGGACAGAAAGTTTGCTCGATTATGACATAATTGGTATCATTGTTCTCTGTATGAACCGCAGATTGTCTCAAGGCCAGTCTCATGACCGTAGACAAAAGGATTCAATAGCTATTATAATTTTTATGAATAGCATTATGATTTTTGACCCCGAAACTTTGAGTCCCTTCAGAGCATTGTGCAAAGACACATAAATGCAGCATTTTATTACTTAATTCAAAATATCCGACATATTATTTTTTTCATATCGTTAGACTCTGTATACCCCACTGAATCTAAGGAGACCAAATTGATGATTTTATGACACTGTTCATAAGATATAAGCAAAAAATTTTCTTTTTTTTTCATTTCTCGTGACCACTAGGCGGCACTGTTCCAAAACTGAGCAGGCATCCTCAATTCATGATGCCTATGACAAAAAAGTTATAAGCACCAATCAAAAACGGTATGGTTTATCAAAATTCTGTGAATAATTTTTTGTCCTGAGTGCCTTTAGATGATGCAAATCGGAAAAACAGCCTAGGACGATGTCGAAAAGTAGGTTTTTAAGAAAATTCTAAATGGAGGGAAAATGTTCATGCCAGAAAATTACATCATAGGCTGTAATCGAATCGTCTTGAGCCAAGCAATCAGAGGATAAAGAATTTAGTTTCTCGGACTCATGGTTCAAAAGTTAACATAAGTGTGAGTGCAACTTTGGGCAGTTCGTGGCGCTAGAGTGTTTGAGCTAGACACTCCAAATTTGCTGGATTAACAGATCAGACTCTCTATCTGTGTGTCAAATTTCATAACTTTCTTGAAGCGTCCTATGGACCAAAGAGCAGCAGAAGAAGAAGAATAAAACTAAGGAAAGCAATAGGGGTCTTCTCCCCTTTGGGATTGACCCCTAATAACCTTAAATTATCTGTTCATAAGTGTGGACACTGCATAGAAGGGTTAATTCATTGGCAGTTGCTGATGTATACAGGTACAGTCCAAGCATGGAGCAGCCCATCAGTGGTTCTTTTGATCAGAACACTAACTGATCAACTTTCATGTTGAACATGTTTATCCTGTAGGGATTCTACATGGAAGCTAATTGGTTTTACTGGTTTCTTCATGATTGTAGTATATACAATATCATTTTTACCTTGAAAGTCTATTTGCCATGTTGAGAATAATGCCTTGGTACTGCATAAATGTACTTTTTTTGTTTCAGTGTAGTTCATACTAATGTGGCAAATTGAAAAATCCTGTTCTCTTACAGATTCTAGAAGTGAAGAGTCCCATGAAGCAGACAAAAGTGGATAAAAACAAGAATGTCGACTGTGACAAGGTGATTGTTATAAACCGCATCCATATCCAGTAGTATCCAGTATCCTCTGCATTAGAAGGAGGTTCTAGTATGTTGTTGAGGTGGGAGTTCATGTGTGTAATGGGTCTGGATGTGTTGTGTTGTTTTAGGCATACTTGGATGAACTGGTGGAGCTCCATAGAAGATTGATGACACTGAGAGAGAGGCACATATTACAGCAGGTACTGTGTTTACCTTCATGAGAAAGAAACATTATAAGGAATTATAAGGAGAGTTACATTTTTAAGTTAAATTTCCTAAGCTCATAGAGCAATAACAATCAAATTGATTTCAAATATATAGAACATACTTAAAGCAGATTATGGGCACTGAAACATATACCTGAAACATTGAAAGTTTAAAGTTTTATTATCAAATCAGTGTTTTCTTTCCCCTGAAGTTGGCAGTCATAATACTTTGAGTCCTAGTTTATGTGACTGAATGGACATCCAGGTTTGGCTGGAATATAGAGAATGCTTGGGAGATTTCCAAACAAAGATTGGAAGCATAAGCATCTGGCAAGATCAAGCTCAATCCTTTGGTGCTTTAATAAGTGTTCCACTTTCTCAGCCGTGAAACAGCAATAATCAAGTGTCCTTTTGGCCTGCTTTAAAAAACAAAAATTGGTAAAAATTACCATTGTCATTTTATATAGTTCGTTTTATGGGTTTTATGATGTGCAGTGTATGAAAATGGATTGTTTATTATGGTGATTAATGGCACAAAATAAATCAAGACCTTGAAATGTATATGGTTCTTATCTGACTTATTGCTATAAAGTATAAATAAAGTTTTTTGCTATTATTGAGGGCTTGAAATCTGAAAATCACAGACCTATCAAACAAAACCATTAGCAATGAAACATGCCTCAATCCTCCATCCAGACAGCGGTTCAGTCACACTAGCAGCTGACTTCTATCTTTGCTGTTGTCATAACAGACCCCTGAGTCTCTCTGTTCCTGGCCCTGGTTCAGCATAGAGACAATAAATTCTTTCCATATGGGGTTCTGGCTTTGTAGTGTGAAAGGGATCAGGTTTGGGTCCCATTAATGAACAGTTTCATTTGTGCAGAATCCCTGCCGCCTCCAACTACCTCCCTTCCCCTTAATTTGCTAGCGTGATCCCCTCAAGCTAAAGAGGGACGACTGGTCCCAATAAGTTGCCGTGTTAGACATGCATCTCTCCAATTACATTCAGATACACAGCACCATGTGGCGTTTGGGGGCTTCTCATTTTCAATGGAGGCTTGTTAAGGCAAAGCCACTCATTCAGTCATAATTCCATTAAACCTGGTTTTATCAGGCTGCTATATAAAAATGTGACTTAATATATATTGAGGACTAAATTACAGTGCTGATTACTATCATGTGCTTGGGTTGCTAATCCTTTGTCCTCCTTTTTTTCCTTACAGATTGTAAACCTCATTGAAGAAACCGGACATTTTCACATCACAAACACAACCTTTGACTTTGACCTTTGCTCCTTGGACAAAACCACGGTTCGAAAGCTGCAGAGCTATCTAGAAAGTTCTGGAACATCTTGAAGACGTGTGCAGCTGGCTGCCATGAGCAGGAACACCAGACCTCCTGATTGTCCTCCTGATTTCGTCTCAATCAACTTGTGGCAATGTTATGGAATCAGTTTCATCGAGAGGTCCTGGAGCTCCTTTCCTCTCTCTGTGTGCCTCAGAGATGGATGTGAGATTCTTCCTGTCCACCAGGACTTCACCTGAAAAGCCTTGAAAAGTCCAACATTGCCAAAAAGGGAATAACAAGTTCATGCGCCAAAAAAACAACAAAAAACAATGTGCATATTGTTACGCTGTATGAATGATGTTTAGTTCTGTTCTTTGTGACGAATGCATGTCTCAACACTGCCTTACACCATTGTCTATTTATTGAGTATGAGTTTCAAGTGTGTGTGTATGTGTGTAAGAGCAAATGATATTAAACTTGTGCAAGCACTTGGGCACAGTCATGTCATTGGTGTTTTAAGGTGTTTGAAGTGTTAGATTTTGCTCACCAAGTCTAACAATTACATCCAGTGTGAAAGGAAGAACAAATTATCCGTGACATATTTACAAGACTGTTTAGACATTTAAAGGCACTGTAGAAATTTTGGTTTTAGAGGAAAGCACCATTCTTGGGCTTACTGCTGTTTCCAGAAAAAGCAATGTCATGAAACAAAACTTTCATGGTGAGAATCAAATACTATTTTTAAGTGATTGCACGTGAAGGCAGTACCAACATTGGAATAATTGAGTTATGTCAACTTTTGTACTGGTCAGGATTGAGCTAAAAACAATGATTGATTTTAAGGCCAAATATGCTTATATAGTAAGACTATGTTTCAGTTGAAAGCTGTCTTGTTAAATTTGTTAATGTTATTTATTTCATAGGGACCATAATCGCTTTGCTTCTGTTTTGACTTTCTCTAAACCAGTGGGAACTGGTTATGGGGCTTTTGGAAATTTTAGTTTGTCAGAATTAATTTTTTCCCCACCACGTTTACTTTTCAGGTCCTCTGAACTCTTCTTTATCAGCTTGATCAATTGCTAGATGTCAGTGTGGGCAGATTGTACAGTTGAGCTGTAGGCTTGATGGTTGAGTTATGCCTTTAGGCAAGACCAGTATCTTTAGATGGGTTATTTTAAATCAAATTAACACATCTGTAGGAGCTACAGATTACTTTGGTGACCTGACAGGGAGGGGGCTGAATTATTGGCACTGTGTGTATTTAAAAAAAAAAAAAAAAAGTGTACGAATTTTTCATAATTACATTTTTGTATTGTGTTTGTTTTTAAATGAAATCAAACTTTGTATACTTTTTTCTGTCTGGATTTCCCTGATTTGAGTTTCTCAACCCAAAGAACCTTTAGTTTAGCTATCATTATATAATGTTTATATGTGTATAAACTTTATATGTGATAAAAACTGAATATCTTTCCTTTCTTGGAAGGTACTGACCTGATTCCAGCAGAACATTTTTTTTTATCCTAATATAAAATCCAAACAGTCCTCATCAATGTCTGGTTATTGACTAGAAAGTGTGCATGATCAGAGTGATTAATAGGATTGTAAGAACCAAGTGTAGCTTGTTGGTATATTAACTTTTAGAGGTGAATGTTAAAATGTAGTTGCAAGCAGCGATTAAGGGTTCCAAGCACTCTGAGATGACTTTTGGAGATTGGAACTAGTTGACTTGATCCTTTTAGAAAGACTTGGTTAACTTAGAGATTCTCATTTTGTAAAGGGAGATTTCATGAATGTAATCTTCAGGTTCCGCTCTTTATTATACTGCCACCTAATGGTGAATTAACAGAGCACAGGTGATCTTTAGGGTGTGGTCAAAAACACCTACCAAGTTTTGTGTCTGTAAAACAAAGGTTTTACTGAGACACCAACAAAGGCTGACTTCCTGTTTGACAATTTTAAGGTAAATATATCAAATGTTGATATCATTTTGATATATAAAAAATAAATTTAACATTTCATTTATGTGTAGGAGTAGCACACAAGTTTTTATTTATATTCAAGATGCCCAAATTTTCATCTTTTAATTATAGTTAATTATACAACTCTGGCAAAAATTCTGGAATCACCACACCTTAGAGGTTGTTCACCTGGCTTTTTTACTTCGTAGCAAATAAAAAAAATCACAGATATGACACAAAAATATTTTTTTAAATAGCTGAACATTCTGGCTATGTGAAACGTACCTCAGTCCAATTAAGTGAAACGAGTTTAATTAATGCCTTTTTTTCCAGATCAAGTAGAGGAAAAAATGATGGAATCACCTTATAATTTGTACCAAATACCAGTACAAGTCTAAAAAATTTTCTGCAGTTAAGAGAGTGCTTACAGACCTTAACTTTGGACTTTTTGAAATGAAACATGGTCCCAACAAGAGAGCTGACAATTGAAACAATGGAAAGGATTATAAAACTTCAAGAAGGAAATCTGACATGAAGTTGTTGGTTGTTTCCAGTCATATGTGTCTAAAATTTGGTACAAGTATAAACAAAATGGGAAGGTTATAAACGGAAAACATACAGGTATACCAAGGAAGACTTCAAACTTCAGGATAGAAAACAAAAGCAATATGCCTTGAAAATAGAAAATGCACAACAAAACAAATGAAAATTTATGGTGGAAATGAAAAAATTGGTCCATGACAAGGATATGTGAAAGTTGGAGCCAGCTTGCTAGAGAATATTGTTTTTCATTAGTGAAGTCCATGCCTCAGTGTTCAGGCACTCATAAAAGCTCGAGGAGGAGCAACAAAGTAATAATTTTGTTGATGTTTCCATAATTCGTTCTCGAACATTGAGTGATTCCATACTTTTTTCATCTACGTGATCTGAAAAAAAAAATGCCATCAATTAATTTTATTTGTTTGAGGTATGTTTCATGAAGCCAGAATGTTCGTCTATTAAATGAAAATTGTTTTGTGTCATATCTGTGATTTGTTTATTTGCTATGAATTAAGTGTAAGTGTGGAGATTCCGTCATTTTTGGCAGGGGTTGTAGTACTTGTGATTTAGGGCACAAGAGCCCCCACCCCACCCAGCTGGGTGTCAATATACTAAAACTTTGCTGAAATTCAGACTTACTTCCTGTTTGCTGACTTACTGGCATATTTGTTATCACATTACTGGCCTAACAGTTGTGAATTTCATATATCCTTTAATAACCTCAGTGAGGGCCACTCAGGGTCATCTGATTGATGTTTGATTGGACTATATTTGTAGGACTAGTAAAGAAAATTGTTATAATTTAAGATTGTGGCCATTTGGAAATGGAAGACCTTAAAACAATCATAATGACTGGTCATAATCTTAAGCAATTGGAGTGGTGATTGTATGACAAGTGGTTCTGTAGTTATGGTTGGAAATGTGTCAAAATTTGGCTTATTGGTGGCAGTAGATAGATTAAGGGGCATACTAAAATTTGGTGAGAAAAGATTTAGGACCATGGTAAATCTGTGTGCCAAATTTGATAAATATCATGCAAACAGTTCCTTGGATTACCATAGACATCCATGACATGTATAACAACAATAAAACATACAATCACTATATGGTGCCTGCATCGTTGGGGCGCTGCTTGCAACCGGCGCATTAACACGGTAATAACAGCTTAACACTAACTTACGGTTAGTCAGCTGGGTAATGTATACACCTGCACAGGATCTATAAACAACTGAAAACAATAAAGGATATGTTGAATAGCAATAATCTGTCAAAAACCTAAAACTCTTAAGTATAACATGTGTCTTTGTACTGTAACAGTATTAGCCAGTGAAGATGGTTAAGACATTAGTGGAGCTTATACAGTGCATTAGCAGTGTTGTTCTAGTGGAAAGCATCATTCATGTCTCACTAAAGAAGATTTTAAATGCTGACATTCTTCCTACTTGTTTGAAATCTCAGTGCTGATATAAAAGAGACCATGAAAGGGGGAAAGTTCATGAACACAGTTTATTAAATCACACAACCTTCCCACTGTCCATGAAACTGTAGGATGTGTGTGTTTTTTTATGTTACAGTGTGGGTGGTCTAACAATAGACCTGTGAGGTCCTCTACTAGATGCTCAATTTCTTAAAGATCATGATTTCCTCTGAAGATATTTGTGGAAAGAGATCGAATTCTTTAGGCATATAAAAGTTTGTGCACTCAAAAAAAAAAAAAAGTCAAAAGAGGTTTGGGGAGGTGAGACTGGGGTGATGGCAGCTGTCTAAATTGATAGTGCCATAATGCAGTCCGGGCAAGTTATCAGGCCGGGCAGATTCAACACATTTGTCTTTGGCGTTAGTTGAAACTAAGCACAACAAAAGTAAAACTACACAAGGGAAATACATGTATTTTCTTGTAATACACTGCCATTATCAGGATGCAGATATTCTATTTCATATTATTTATGATTGCAAATGTTTAATTTTGGTTGTGTACTGTCATTTTTCTTTTTCATTGTTACACTAGGCTGGATGGATGGACACTAGGCTACATTCTTATTTCCTTGTTTCTTCCTATTCTTCAGCCTGTTTTGTGAAATAACAGCCTTCGCATGGCTGCTAGGAAGCGTGAGAGCATCTGTAACCGTCCCACTAAGCCTTTTGCTTAACACCATTCCACAAAGACCATGAGCAGCTGAATGTCAACACAGAGCCATGTGTTAGACTGCTGCCCATCTGTAGCCACATGAACTTTCACACAACCGGCATGCAATACAGAAGATAAACATAAAGAACACCAAGAAATCTAGTCAGATTAGTATCTCAGTTCTTGATTACAAAACAGTAATGGATATGAAAAATAAGAAATGGAATCTACTCAAAAATTCTTTCATGAGCTGAGTTTGTGAAATGATTAGCACTGTAAATGTATCAGTGGAATATGCGGCATTCTAGCTACAGCTGCTGAAAATCATTGGACTGGGGAAAAAATTAAATATTGCAGCATATATTTAACGCATGAATCATGTGTCAATTTCTATTTTCTCTTAAAATATCCTTTAAGAATCACTCTTTCTTTTCTTTTAGCCATAAATTCAGTCTTTCTGTCTTTCTTCCTTTCATATGTTTCTTCATGTGTGTGTGTGTACATGCGTGCATGTATGTGGGCATATATTTATATATATTGGCAGGGAAAAAATTTCCCCCCGAGTATAGGAATATCTGACAGTTTTGACCTTGGGAGGACATTCGGTTGGTCCCCACTTTTTTGTTTTGTACTTTCTTTTCTTTTCTTTTTTTATTTTAAATAATTTTAATTTAAAAATCTAAATGCCAAAAGGTGTACTGATGTTAAGGTTAGGATTAGATTTCAGTATAGGTATAGGATTAATTAGCTGCTTTCATAATTATGTCATAGAAAATATAGTAAGTCACACCTATGTGTGCGGTCATGTTTATAGCGCTTTGTGATGAACATAAATATCCTCAAAGTCACCAGGTCCTCAGAAATTTGAAATTTGTCTTTAATGTTTATATATATAAATATATGCCGTTAAGGTTAGGGTTTAGGTTTAATATTAATTACCTACATTAATAAATATGTTAATTGAAGGTCCTCACAAAGATAATAGAACTAACATGTTTGAGTGTGTGTAAGAAAGAGACTGGTTCTTTATAATGCCTGTCACACTGTCCCTCCCACCCAACACCTGTTCATTACATCATAAATCTGCACTGAGAGCCAATTATGAGAGGCATAGAAAGTTAAATCCCTGCTTTTTGTTCAAGGGAGTAAAGCCAAAAACACTTTCACACAATGGATAAAGGAAGGAATGAAATGTTCTTAAGCTAGACCTCACTGAACTGCTTGGGTTTTGTGAAAATACATTTTGATTAGATTCTGGACAAATCTATACACTTCCTATTGACAGACACAAATAACCGCTATATTGTCTTTCTCACAGTATATTATATTCAACATCAAAAACGAATTGTGAGAAGTAACTCCTTCCTGGAGCAGAGAAAGACACAGTAGCCCAAATTCACGGTCAATACTTCAGACAGCTCAACCCTGAGACAGCCTATCTGTGGTCAGAGACACACCATAGGAAAAGCATTGTGTCCCCGACTTCTTTCACACTGGTCTCCAAATGAGCGAGAACAAGAGGAAGAAAAAAAAGAGAAGGCTCCACTAGTTTTGGGATCCTGGATTAACTTAAGCCATCTCACATTGCTGGGGTGCTGGTGGAGGGAAAGGGGTGGGGGACGGGTGGTTCACAGTCAGGGCCAACAGCGGGACATCCTGTTTGAGCCTCCAAATGCCATTTCCTCTAATAAAAAAAGAAGAGACCTTCCACATAGGGCTCACACAGAAGAGAAGCAAGGACATTGATCATCATCCTGGCCCAAGGCCAAGGGCCGAGAGAAAGGGTTTGTGAGAGCCTCGGGCGGTAGTAAAAAAAAAAGTGCACTTAAAGTATGTCATTAAAGCTGAAGTTTGGTGAAAAGTCCTCAGTAGCCTTTCCAAAAGACCGTCACAGTGTGCTGGCTACAAAAGCTTATAATGCTACCTTCAAAAAGGAAGCTCTTCTTGCTCTATCTTACTAATGTAGCTTTGAGTTGCATGAATGGAAAAAAAAAAGTTTTTTATTCAGAAAAAAAAACTTTATTTCAAAGGAGACATAAGAAAAAGCTGTATTTTTTCACATTTAAAAATTTCGCTTATGTGGCAAAGAAAGATTTTTACCATTTAATTTAAAGCATTTAACACTGAACATCAATGCTGAAAAGCATGAATGAGTCTGCTGAGAAGAATGTAACAACAGGGCCTTAATATCACTTTCCTTTCTGAAAGCCCCTCATTTCAATTTGAACAAAACTAGTTCAAATATTTGTCCACCTTTAATCTGTCTGCTCTCTCTACGTGGGCATCATGTTTGAGAATAAGTGGTTCAGGAGAGAAAGTAATTGAGAGAGAAAGCCAGAAAATCCTCCCCAAACTTCCTATTCTCTGAGTGATTTCATCTTCAAGTCCCTAATTCCGTTATTCTCCGATTTGCACAGTGACAATAATTCAAAGGTCCGTCGTCATGTTTTCGCAGAGTTGTCTCTGGGCCCTTTCTTCAGACGTTCACCTCTCTGCCAGACCTTTGTGAAGAATTCTGGGTGGCAGCCATGTCACTGGAAATGCATACAAATTAGCTTTTTCAAAAACATCAGCTTGAGTTATGTAAAGAACAAAAGAAAGCAGACTTCAAAGTGATGGGCAAAGCTAAAGGGAGGGACGTTGGTGAGAAGGAGGGAGATCTTCGTTCCAGCTTCATGGAGGGAACAGAATGGAGGGGGATAGACGGTTTTGACATAACTGGCCCTCCAGACGGCTGGGGATTTGATTATTTCTTATGAGCCTCCACCTCCTTTACATGTTTGGGCCCGGACCCCCGGTACCCTCAATGTGGGCCGGGACTCTTGGAGTGAAGCCCGGAACCAACCTGCTCTTTGATTGGCCTGACTGAGGCTTTGTTCTCCCTCACAGAGCTGGCGGGTCAGTGACCCGTGACCCCCCAACCATCCCACCAGTCTGTGTTAGTGTGTGAGTGCCCAGACACTCTCCCTCACACACATACAATGCTTCTGTCGCTAAATCTCTTTCAAAGGAGGGAAGGTGGGGGTCTATGAGAGAAAGAGAGAGAGACACATACACACACACACAGAGAGAGAGAAAGAGAGAGAGAGAAACACATTCAGACAGACAGGCTGGGTGAAGCTGCATGGCCCAGGCTTTCAAAATCAAACCCTTTAAAAAAAAATCTATAGAACTTTATTATCCCCATAAGGGTACTTATTTGTTACATTTCTATGCTTGAGATTTCTTGAATGGTTAGACAATTCTAGCTGAGGGCAGAAAAAACACGACATTAAAATCCGCAAAATTACTTTTTGGATGTAGTTTGAGAATATATAAATAACTTTTGAATAAATTCATACCAGCCTCAGTTATGCTGACTCATTCCAAGAGTAAAATTGTGTATTTTTCTATTTCAGTTTTAACTAAGTGACAAACCATATGAATGGGAGTGAAATCTACAGTAAATTTAAAAGCCATTAAAGCTTTGATTCAGCAGTTGGCAGTAACCGTTAGAGCCGCTGTGTGATTTCGTCTTATTTCCTCTGAACTAATTGAAAACAAATGAAAAGGGAGTCACTATGCTGTGTTACTATGTGTAATGGGCTGTAGCTGGCTATGCTGGCCTTCATGGTCTACATTAAACAGTAGTTTGGCCAAGTCTTGAAAGAAATATCATTACTTATATGTTTGAGCAATGCACAATTAATCACAGCTAGTAAAAAACAACAACACTGCAACCATTTCAAACATTGGTTAGAGTTCAGTGAGATTCATTAGCAGTTCATTGCAAATAATTCTAAATGGAGCAACCAACCATAGAACAAGAGTGAATATACTGTAGATTATATATGATGGAGAAGGTTTACGTACTGAAAAACAGCCCATGATAAAAGGGCATTAGGGCATTCTTGCCAACCTGGATCAGATCCAGTGTTGCCCCCACCTCACCCACGGATGACAAACTGCAGACCTCCAGCTCGCCCCCTCGTCTGATCTGCTCCTTCACACAGCAAAAGAGCTGATGTGGAAAAGCTCATTGCTGCCAGGCAACAACTGGGCCGCTTTGCCTCATAATGGATTGAGGACATCTGGAGCCTCAAGCTGGTGATGCATCAGATGAAAATCCAAGGCTCACCGCAGAACTGAAGCAATCATCTTTCATGGAATTTGCTAGAAGGTACCATGGATGTGTACATGTATGATGTTCTTTGTCTGGTGCTGGAAACCTGAAATCCTGACCACAGTAAAACTGTAGCAAAACTGAGGATGTTTCAGTTAAGCTCACTTGACAGTGACCATCAATCACAGTAAATGTCACCGTACTCCGTTCATTAATTTTCTACGGCAAGTGCTCAGCTTCCACCTTATCTGTTTCCCTATTACACACTTTCCACATATTTTATTACAAAGTCAAGAAGGACTAGAGATTAAAGAAGAAATTTGAACTCTGGCTCTGTCACGTGCACACTTTCTTTCTACACAATCAACCCAGCATATTTGAAACATAGTATTTTAATAACAGAAATCAGATTACTCTATAGATCAATAATAAAAATGCAGTATGTACATTTGATACATATGGTTCATTTTGTGGATTTATTTGTTTAATTAGTTTTGTTTAACTGCCTGCCGAAAACCTGGTAAATGTTTTTGACTATGTGTGTTGAGGTCACTGCTCCACAATGCCACTAAATCTGCTAGCTAGTGCAGGAAGTGACACCCTTGTATGGAATTCTCCTGCACCCTTGTTCAGAGAAGACCTCCTGACTTGGCACAAAAAAGATCATTATCCACTGTGTCCCAAGATCATTGAAAAATGCTGTCATTTCTGCCACGTCCTGCAGCCCTGCCAAAAACCAGCCAATCTGTTCTCCACCTGCTGGGATACTGAAAGGGCATGTTTTGATCAATAAGCAAACTCTAACACTAATTTATCCTGTTAAGTGCCTGTAGACGTCACTCTTTATTTGTTTGGACACGCTGTCTGTAGCACCTTTCACAGTGACTGTCTCACAAGCCTCAGGTTATTACCAATCAGGGACTAGTAACTTGCTACCCATTTGAGATCAGGTGTCACATTTGATATTCATGAGGCACTCTGTAAACTGAAGCAACTGCATTTCAATAATTACATCCATGGACAGCGGAGAGGAGGGGGTGCTTGGTCCAGTGGGAAAAATTCAGTAACTGGTCACTATGGAGACCTGCTTTTTAGAGCTTTGTTTTTTTCCCCTAGAAGATCAATATACAGTAATGCTATATTATGTTAAAGTTGTGAGTCAGCCTGTTTATGTAGTTTTTTTATGAGGAGAGGAATTTAAAATAGCCTTAAAAGAAAATCATGGTTGAAAGATTTTTGTTGCTTGTTGTTGTTCATTCATTCATCTTCACTAACTGCTTTATCTTGGTCAGGGTTGCAGTATATCCAGAGCCAATCCCAGTAATACTGGGCACAAAGAATTCATCCTGGATTGGACACAATGCAGAGACTTATTTACATCTAGGGGCAATTTATCATAGCCAGTCCACTTACTGGCAGTTATTTGGACAGTGGGAGGAAAATGAAGAACCTGTTGCTGTAAGAGAACCATCCATCCATCTTCTACCGACTACTCCTTCTTCAGGGTCGTGGGGAACCTGGAGCCTATCCCAGGGAGCATCGGGCACAAGGCGGGGTATACCCTGGACAGGGTGTCATCGCAGGGCACAATCACATACACACTCACCCATTCATACACTATGGACACTTTAGACACGCCAATCCACCTACCATGCATGTCTTTGGACTGGGGGAGGAAACCGGAGTAACCAGAGGAAACCCCCGCAGCACGGGGAGAACATGCAAACTCTGCACACAAATGGCACCGGCGGGAATCGAACCCCGGTCCCTGGAGGTGTGAGACGAAAGCCACCGTGCACCCTGTAAGAGAACCCTTAAAGGTTTTATGTATTCCCCTATAACAGAGAGTTTCACCTTTCAGAAAAGGTTTCAAATAGAACCCTGTAAAATGTTACAATCATTAATTTTGCACAGAGCCCTTTTTTTGGGGGTAAATGTGTTTTTTCTGTGATTTCAGATTATATGAATTTTTAGTTTACACATTGAGAAAGAAGATGATTGTTTTTTTGTTTTGTTTTTTAATATTTCTTGGGTTTTATACTCTTAGGTTTGAAATTGTCCCTTAAATGTATTGATTGTCTTTTGTATTGTTTATGTACTTAAGTTTGAAATCGCTTTTAGTTACCACCTAGACCACTCTAGCACTTCTAGTACAAACCAGAATTTATCTTTTGTCTTCCAGGCTGTGCATCCTTGCAGATTCGATAAGTGTTGTATATATACAATAAGTGTTGTATATTGGTGTTTTCAGCTGTTTGCATATTTTGTAAGTCACTCTGGATAGCATTTGCTAAATGACTATATGTAAATGTATATGTTACTTTTTTTTTTTAGAGTATACTTCTGCTTATGAAGTGGCATGAAGTGGCAAAACCATGCTAGTTAAGCTAACAAGGCTTTTTAATAACCTTAAAAATATGGTCTGAATGTAAATGAATGTAGCTATACTCTAAACTCATTTCTCATTTGAAATCACCCTCCCGGCTGAAAATTGAACCGCTGCTCACTGGGCAGCCTTACTGCTCCACCTCCTGTCTAATTGCTCTAGGCTCGACAGAGTGCTGAGTCACAGTGCGGGAAATGTCACTTGTCACACTGTGCCAGTATTTCATTGTGTGTGTGTGTGTGTGTGTGCGACTTTAACATTTCTCTTTAGTTATAGGGCTCTAACTATATTGACTGTCATGTAAGTGGAATTGGCTATATGTGTTTGTGTGACAGATTGGCAGCAATGCAGCATGTACATATTGGAAGTGCTTCAAGGAAGGTATAGTGTTGATCACAAGCTTTTCAAGCATGTCTGAGTATAAAACATTGCATATTCATACTCATATATTTTTTACCTAAGAGAGCATAGCTTGAAGAACGATCAGGAGATGATTAGAGGAGCAAAATCCTCCTCTGCTCCAGTACCCAGTGGCGTACCATACCTCGTGTAAAAATGCTATCCAGAACTCCTCTGGCAATTCTGGAAGAAAATCAGAATGATGCTCAGTGTGGAGGACAAGATATTCCTCAGTGTCTTGTCCCAATGCCAGACTGACTTTGTCCTCCAAAATGATTATATCATCACATCTGTACAGGGGAGAGGGGGTGTGATGGAGTTCCCAGCTGCTTAAAGGATACTGGTGTATCCAACAACTTCTCCAAGAAGTGCATGATGGAAGATGAAATCTGGTCTTTCTGTGGTTGGACCTCACCAATACCAATGAGTCCATACCATACAGACTGGCTGAAATTGCACTGGACAGGCATCCTGTTTTCAGTAACATCAAGGACGTTACGCTAAGAGTCACTTCTGGGTCTTCTCAACTTTTCGACCTTGCCATGAAGTGTAGTGCAGAGTCCCATGTTCTAAGTCTGGTGTGTGGCAAGCCCCAGTAAGCTCCTTTATGGGTCTTTATTTTTATTATTCTTCTGAGAAGTTAGTGATGGTCTGCCATGTTGAAGTCACAGAGAGACACTGCTAGCGAGGTTATAATGATATGAGAAAAAAATAAATCCAATGATCTCAAACATAAATGACAACAGTCAGGTTTTGCTGTTAGCTCCTAAAAACAAAATTGCAAGAGCATCTTTTCTCATTCACCATTTTCCAGAAATTCTGAGAAAACTTTATATTAACAAGAAATTCAACATTGAAGTAGTGGATACAGCAAACACTGGACTCAAATTTCCAGAATGCAACGCTGCTATAGCAAATTGTTGCACTGAGGTATGGGTTGGCTAGTTAGCAATCTACAAAATGACATACACAGTGACACTGACACTGCTATTAGAATGAAAGATGTTGCTTTGGAGCCATATCTATTTGAGCAGAGTGTACAGAAAAGGTCATGAGTACGCTGGACAGAGTAAACAAATAAAGCACTACTGCAATGGTCTCTTTAGGTAGAAACTGAAGCAATTGCTAATTTCCATTGTCTCCTCTATCAGACATTAACCATTGTGAGAATAGATCAACATGTTGATGAAAGAGAAAAAAGTCAACCAAATAAAATATTAAAAAATAAATCATGGACACAATTGACAATTGAATGAATATGCAAGAGCTTTAGGGTGGCATTTTCCTTTAACGTGAACTGATATGTATATGATTATTTTTTATTCCTGCCTTACTTGTGGATAAAAGCATCTGCCAGATGAACAGAAAAACTGTAGCTCAGAATAAATACCATCAAAGTTACCAGTCATCAAGTTGAGACCTGCAGACCCTGTACTCCACACCTGTGCTGATAACTCTTTCACTGCCTGTACTGTCTCAACCTGTGCTGAGTCAATCTGTCCCTCATCACTCACACAGAGAGAGCAGGTCAGCTAGGAGATTTTCCTGTTCTTCCCCCAGTGAATTCCACTGATCCTTGTTAACACAGCACACACAGCTGTTTTGCCTACTTGGGTGGCTGTTCACATGGAGTTCAGAAGCTCCTCAAAGAACTCACTGTAACAGAAGTCCATGCAGAAGGTGGTGCACAAAACAAAAGAAACAAGGTGGTCCTGAGGGGTTGTGGTGTTGGAGAGGGGTTCAGTACACAAATTCTTTACATTTATATCTGACTGATCAGCCAATGAAGCTGATGGTAAAACAGTTTGAAAACCAAATAGATTTCATTCTAACACATACGATATATAATTTTGCGTAATTAGTCCAAAACACCTGACTCTATCAAGCTCATAGGTTTCTTTAGATGCGGCTGATCAAGATACACACTTCCTTTTGTCTTCTAATTGTAAGATATTTTAGTCATTTTGGTTGGCATTTAGGTGACAAATGAATTTCATTCACACCTATTGGAACGTGTCTACCCTCTAGTGGCCAAATAAGGCCTTGTTATTAGTCTGTCCTGCAAATCAGAAGTCTGTCTTGGCAGATCATTTGCATTTCAATTTCCATATAGTAACAGAAGCAGAAATACACCTGAATCAGTAATACATACTTGTATGGTCAAAAAATTTTAAAGCATGAGAACCTGTTAACTGAGCCTTTTTCCTAAACAATATAAGTTAACATCCGTGGCAGGTTGCAGTTCATGGGCAAATTCATAAAAAAGAGTCTTAAAGAAAGGCAGGGTACATATGGAAAATCTATATAAAATTATCATCTAAATGATATTTCAGTGATATATCAGTGATATTTCACTGATATTGTATATGATTGTAGGCCAATTTCTTGTAGGCCAATGTCTTGTAGGCCAATGTCTTGTAGGCCAGTGACTTGTAGGCCAGTGTCTTGTAGGCCAACGTCTTGTAGGCCAATGTCTTGTAGGCCAGTGACTTGTAGGCCAGTGTCTTGTAGGCCAACGTCTTGGGTCAGTGTCTTGTAGGCCAATGTCTTGTAGGCCAGTGTCTTGTAGGTCAGTGTCTTGTATGCCAATGTCTTGTAGCTCAGTGTCTTGTAGGTCAGTGTCTTGTATGCCAATGTCTTGTAGGCCAGTGTCTTGTAGATCAATGTCTTGTAGGCCAGTGTCTTGTAGGCCAGTGTCTTGTAGGCCAACGTCTTGTAGGCGAACGTCTTGGGTCAGTGTCTTGTAGGCCAATGTCTTGTAGGCCAATGTCTTGTAGGTAAGTGTCTTGTAGGTCAATGTCTTGTAGGCCAGTGTTTTGTAGGCCAACGTCTTGTAGGCAAACGTCTTGGGTCAGTGTCTTGTAGGCCAATGTCTTATAGGTCAGTGTCTTGTAGGTCTGTGTCTTGTATGCCAATGTCTTGTAGGTCAGTGTCTTGTAGGCCAATGTCTTGTAGGTCATTGTCTTGTAGGTCAGTGTCTTGTATGCCAATGTCTTGTAGGCCAGTGTCTTGTAGGTCAGTGTCTTGTAGGTCAATGTCTTATAGGTCAGTGTCTTGTAGGTCAATGTCTTATAGGTCATTGTCTTGTAGGTCAGTGTCTTGTATGCCAATGTCTTGTAGGTCAGTGTCTTGTAGGCCAATGTCTTGTAGGTCAGTGTCTTGTAAGCCAGTGTCTTGCAGGCCAATGTCTTGTAGGTCAGTGTCTTGTAGGCCAATGTCTTGTAGGTCATTGTCTTGTAGGTCAGTGTCTTGTATGCCAATGTCTTGTAAGTCAGTGTCTTGTAGGCCAATGTCTTGTAGCTAAGTGTCTTGTAGGTCAATGTCTTGTAGGCCAGTGTTTTGTAGG